>CP125978.1:422707792-422919799 GCA_030063025.1 Avena longiglumis
TTATGGCTAGAACCAATGCATAGTTTGTGATAATGTGGCCATATTGTGCATACATGTGCATCATGGTATGGCAAACAATTTGCAAGAGGAAGTTTTCTTTTTTGTCGCACCAAAAAGGCATTTTCCATTTTTCGAGCATAAAAACGGACGGTTTTGTGAAGCAACCACCAAATGGCTAATTCAAAAAACTACCACCACATTTTACAAAAATACTAGACCACCTTATATGGACAATGTACCAACAGGGGGATCTGAAACCTTTCCGTCCACCTCTGGTAAAAAAGACAAATTCCTGGCGAATCGGTAGGAAGTGGGTCAGATATGAACTACCAGGTACATGATACGATGTTCATGATTTTTTACAAAAATCATTTTTAGGTTCACAATATGCTATTTTATCAAAAATCCAATGCAAGTTTAGCGAGGCTTGCCCCCGAGCTAAGAATCTTCATGCTCGTTGTTCGACAAAGTTTGACGATAGTTTAAAACGGGGATAAAAAATTAAAAAACGATCGAAACAATGTGAAACATTCACGTGGTGTTATATTATGTGACATAGTTAGAAGGAAAATATCAAACTTGGTATATTGATTATGTCTCAAAAAAACCTTCACAAAATGACCTATCTCATTCGAGGTTTCTTGGCTTTCGGGTCAAATGACCAATGTTATGGCTAGAATCAATGCATAGTTTGTGATAATGTGGCCAACTGGCCATATTGTGCATACATGTGCATCATGGGATGGCAAACAATGTTGCAAGAGGAAGTTTTCCTTTTTGTCGCACCAAAAAGGCATTTTCTATTTTTTGAGCATAAAAACGGACGGTTTTGTGAAGCAATCACTAAATGGCTAATTCAAAAAACTACCACCACATTTTACAAAAATACTAGACCACCTTATATGGACAATGTACCAACAGGGGAATCTGAAACCTTTCCGTCCACCTCTGGTGAAAAAGACAAATTCATGCCGAATCGGTAGGAAGTGGGTCAGATATGAACTACAGGTACATGATACGATGCTCATGATTTTTTACAAAAATCATTTTTAGGTTCACAATATGCTATTTTATCAAAAATCCAATGCAAGTTTAGCGAGGTTTTGTCAGATTCCAAAGTATAAAAAAGATGTGGCATTTAAATATCCAAACAATTCAAAAATGTTAATACAAAATAAAATATGATTTTCTCTAATAAAATAGGGTTAGATTCATTTTTAGATGCTTAATATTTCTTATGTTCAAAGTTTTAGGGTTTGACTATTTTATTTTTGTTTTAATTGAATAATCAAAATTTATATGTAAGTGGTGTAATCATTTTGAAATTTTTCATCTACAGTAAATATAAAATGTTTTTATATGAATGGATAGATCTTATTTTTCTGAAAATTACGCTATATTATTCATATTTTCTGATTTGAAATGAAAAAGATATGAATTTTCTAAATTCTATCCTATTTTTTGAATTAAAAAAGCCCCCAAACCTTTAATGTACGAAATAAATGTCCCCCCTTTAACATTGGTTCCTAGCTGGAACCGGTGTTAAAGGGCATTATTTCGCTTATACCTCCCCTTAACACGGTTCGGCCAGAGAACCGGTGTTAAAAGTCTTGGCAACAATTCCCTTTAACACCGGGTTCCTAGCTGGAACCGTGTTAAAGAATGTATACGCCTTCCAATTCCTATCTTCCCCCAGCCAGATCGATCGAAAACAGAGGAAGGAAAGCAGATCTCCATCGCGCCATCCACGCTTGTCGACGTCGCCGTCCGCCGCCGCGTCCGTCCACGCCGTCGCCATCGCCGTCCCGATCCGCCGCCACGTCGCCCACGCCCGCCGCCATCGTCCGTCCTCACGCTGCCCCGACCCGTCGCTCATCGCCGCCACCGCCCGCGCCCGTGTAGAAGGAGAGAGAGGAGGGGAGCCGCCGCCCGTTTGCCGCACGCCGCACCGTCCTTGCCCCATCCCGCAACTGTTCTGCGCGCCTCCCCAGCCGCCTTCCACCAGCGCCCCGCCACCCGCGCTGCCCGCCCCGCAGGTGATTAGTAGTTAGTTTATTTTTGTTTAGTTTAGTGTTAATTAGTAGTTAGTTAGTATTTTATTTAGTTAATTAGTTAGTATTAGTTTAGGGTTATTAGTGTATTTTAGTGTTAGTTTAGTGTTAGTGTATTTTAGTGGTAGTGAATTTTAGTTAGTATATTTTAGTTAGTGGAACCGGTATTAAAGGGGGGTGCGGGCGCGAAACGAATCCCCCCCCCGCCGCGTCCGTCCACGCATGTCGCTGTCACTGCGTCCATCCACGCCTGTCGCCGTCGCCGCCCTCGCCGCCTCAGTGTCCTCGCCACCTCGTCCTCGCGCCGCCCCGACCGCGCGCCACTGCCATCCGGCGATCGACCACCTTGCGGTATATGTATTGTATATATATGTATATATGTATTGTATTGTGTATATATTGTGAACTAAATTATGTATTGTGTATTGTGAACTAAATTATGTATTGTGTATATATGTAAATATGTATATGCATGTGCACTAAAGTATATATTGTGTGTGTATTGTATATATGCATGTCAACCAACGCATTCGCCGGCATATATCGGACCAACAATATCTATGTGTTGTCATATCATAGTTGCCATGACATGAATAGTACGCCGGCCTACAATGGGTCGCGACATTAAACCCTTGTTGCCGCATATTAAGGTTTGGCCCTAGCGCCGCCAGCCGCACGCATCCCCGCACACCCAACCGTGCGATGATGTACCCTCTCATATGAATCCGGGATTTCTTCGAATTAGGTTTTGGAATGACCAAGCATGTATTAGGGTTACATTTCAATACTTCTAACCTGTCATATCATCATCCTTGCTCGAGCATTTCAATAGATGTATTACTAATATTTGTGTGATAATATTATTGTTTCAGAAACTATGGATCCACTCAGTAGAAACCTTGAAGAGGAAGAAATAATGGAGAACATGATCCACGAGGACACCTTACAATATCTGAACTTGGAGGGACATGATGACAGCTCAAGTAGTCACGGAGAAGATGACGACTCCGGTGAATGCACTTTAGTGATTGCAAAGTCCGTCGAGGTATATGCATGGATTAAGCCTCTACTGACTTGTACCGATTGATTTGTATATATATGTACATGTATTAATTAACGCTTCTTTCTTATTTTAGCCATCCGGATCGACCAGCCAGCAACAATCTTCTTCTACGAAAAAGAGCAAGCGAGGCGCGAGGCATCGGTTGAAAGATCGTGCAAAGTTCACGATCGAAGCAGTCCGTGTTGATGGCAGGCCGATGGAGCCCAAGAAGGCCGCAGACAAATTTGTACGTCAGGCTGGAGTTCTTGTTAGGGACCAAATCCCAATCATAATTGAATATTGGAATAAGCCAAAGAAGGGCGACGGTACCTTTGTCGATGAAAGATCCAAAGAAACGCTTTCGAATTCGCTGTTGGTAAATTTCTCCTTCCGCGAGGAGGATGAAAATAAACGTTATAAAGGAAAAGGTCAAAGAGTGGACTCTAAAGAAGATGGTCGACGCTTCCATCTGGAAGACAAAATTGAACAAATTTGTCAAAGCTCGTGAGACTCCAGATTTCGAAGACGCATATTATGCGAAGATAAGACCTCACTGGCCGAATTTGTGGCATACAAGGAAGGTGCTATAGCTACAAAGAGGTCAGAAACAAATACGCTAAATGCCCAGAAGAAGGAATATCACCAGAGGACGGGGTCAGGTGGCTACATATCTCAGAGGCCTAAGTGTGAGGAAGCTGAGAAGGCCCTACGCGATAGAGGGATCACACCCCGGACACATGGGTGGGACCTACGTGCAAAGACTTGGTTCTACGGAATCGGGGCAAGGTTGGACCCAGAAACGGGATTGTGTATCTTCCCAACCCTCCTTGCCAAACCCGTCACTGAACTCATCACGGCATACGAGGAAACAGCCGCTAGGACCTTCCATCCCGATAGAGAGAATGACCAGCTCACACGCGCCATCAGTAAAAAAGAACACCCTGGACTTGCACGAGGCACAGGGGGTATGACGTGGAAGGATGGGTTTGCCGAGTGGGGCGACTCTTACAGATGGCGTGGCAGAAAATAAAAAGAACGTACAGAACGGATGACACAGATAGAACATGAACTTGTGGCGCTGCAGGCGCAAGTGAATGCACAAAAGAGCCAGCAAGCATTGGAAGCTGCCGGCGGCCCAGACTCTGTGCGGAAAAGCAGCATGGCTTCCACGGAGAACGTGCAGCCCACGCTTGAAATGGCGGGTCCTCGATACCCCGTGGATGAGATCACGGAGAGCAAACACGCTGAGATGCATGTGAGATTAATGGGCTTATCCATTAAGGTGGCGGTCGGCTATGCCTTGCCTCCTGTAGCTGGTGGAACTTACCACTTCCGACCGATTCCAGATGGCTATGCTATTGTCGGGGTGGATGAGGTTGTGAAGGAATATGAGGAAGCACAGTTTGACCATGCTATAGGTGAAGGGGAAACTCAACTCAAATTTACAGTGAAAACAACCATTCTTTGGAAGAAGGAACACATCGTGCTTCCAAATTGGAGGCCACTGGCACCCCTTGTCTCCGGCCACTGTCTGAGCCGCCTCGGCCTCTCAAGTCATCGAATACTCCCATGTCTCCGGCTTCAGCCATCTCTGTGACAGCCATCTCCGCGGCCACCATCTCCTACGTCATCCATCTTGGCCAGCCATCTCCTGCGCGTCAGCAATCTCCGGCGCTTCAGCCATATCCTCAGCGTAAGCGAAAGAGCACTGCCATGAAGAGCATCACTAGCACTGCCACGAAGAAATCCGTAGGAAACCATACGCCAAAGAGTTCAAGAAACTACTTCCCGCAGCCTTCCGCCAAGCCATTGCTGGTTTTACCGTGGAATCGCAGCGACGAGGAGACCAATAGGATCTCGGAAGAAGAGGTCAAGAAATTATTTGCACCTAGACGGGCCAATCCAAAGGAGAAACTAGATCTGGCGGTGGTGGAGTAGTTTTACAATAATCTTTTCAAACCTGAAACCCCACTTGTGCCGGACTACGAGCGCCAGATTTTGAAGGGGGATGCAAGGCGGAGGGAGACTGAAAGTAGCAGTCGTGCGGCACCCTAGAAAACAGTTCCCATGCTCGGAGAGTAGGAAAACCAATCATGTGCCCCGCTCCAAGTGTTCGACACACGGAACGCTCCTCTTGTAAATGATTACGAGGCAGAGCTACAAAGAAAGGCCAATGAGATGGGGATGACTTACATTGCATATTTGAACATCATGGGAGACAACTTGCCCAAAGGCGATGCCATCCCCATACAGCCATGGAAGTTTGGGAAGAATCTCGTCAAGAAAGAGGAGCTCAAGAATCTACCAACAAAGATGCGAAGATTGCATAAGTGGTACCTTGATTTCTGCAAGACGAGAAAGGAAGAATGGATCACGACACATATAAGAGATCAGATTTTCTTGTGCGGAGACGACGAGATCAGCTTCAACATTCAAGACTTGCATTTTCTATTCAATCAGAAGGAACTAGACAAAGCTGCCATCAGCCTTTATTGTGTGTAAGTACTATTTCTGTAATTTCTATCTCATCTCATTCAATTCATTAATTTCATGTATATATATGTTCACCATATATGTATATACATATTATTATGCAGGAAAAAGGTTATGGAATGCATGAAAGGAGGCCCTTTTGACATTGGGTTCATTGACCCAAATAGAGTTCATGAACAAGTGGTAAAACTCAAACCCGGGCAAACAGAAGATTTCTTGCTAAGGTCTTTACTGAGACAACAAACCAAAAGGGAAATACTATTGCCTTACAACTTCTCATGAGTGTTACCCTCTCTTGTACACATTCTGTTTCGGCTTACTCGATGTTAAGTGTAACTGATCATGAGTTATGTGTGCGTAGGTTCCACTTTATTCTGCTAGTCATTCAACCTGACACAAGAAAGGTCCTTGTCATGGACTCGTTATGAAAAGACCAAGAGCTATGGGCAGACTTTAAAGAGATGCTCCAGAGGTAATTTCAATCATATTATCGCACTAGATCGGCAACTTTTGTGACAACAAGTAATTAATTACTCATTTATCCATTTTCTTTGTCTAACAGGGTTTGGAAAAGGTTCACGGGCAGGGCCGTGGGTGAATGGTCAGAAGAACTAAAATTTGTAGACCAAAATATAAGTAATACTAGCTAGCTAGGTCTGCGTATCTCTTTGATTCTGCTTCCAATTCCATTATATCATGCTTTATTGATTATTATTTTGATTGAACTCTCTATTCTCTTAAAGTGCGCGCATCAGGGACCCGGCAATAACTTATGTGGATACTATGTTTGTGAGTTCATTCGCAACACGATATGTGCGACGGGCCAAGCCGCACTAGAACAACTTAGAGTAAGTAAAAAAAGTACACAACATTATTTTATTACCATCAATTGTGTTGAGTTTTATTCTTATATATATTGACCCCATTCTTCATATATATTTAGATCGAACGGATGCGGGACCAACTCCTACCATTTGACCGCATACGAGCCATTCAAGAGGAATTGGCGGGGTTCATACTTGATGAGGTCGTCACGCCTGGCGGAGAACTCTTTAGATATCCACCAAAATGAACGTTGTATATATGCTTGAATGTGTTTGTCTTATACTTGATGCTTCAACGTTTACGGAGAATACCACACAATGATGATGTTTGTGTATAATATAATAGTTGCTTAATTATTCATGTACTCGTATGTACCGATGACGATGTATGTGTATACCGCTCCCGATCGATTCCCCCTCCCCGTCCCCGCTGCGCCGCAGAAATACGCCCAGAATGGGGCGGCGGCAGAACTCTGTCACGGCAAAGATTTATGCCGTTTTCCTGCCGCGGCAGAGATTTATCTATTTTTCCTGCCGCGGCAGAGAACCTTTTAACACCGGTTCGTGTTACGAATCAATGTTAAAGGGGGGGCTGAGCGCTACGGCAGCCCCACGTGCGCCACCCTTTAACACCGGTTCGTATAAGAACCGTTGTTAAAGGGGGGCTCTAACACCGAACCCCCAACAGCGGTTCCTAAACCGGTGTTAGAGGCCTCGTTTCCACCAGTGCAAATATGTCATAAGAAAATTGATAGATAATATGAAACACAATATTATGAAAAAAATCAAGAGAGTTTCATATGTTCGCAAAAACTAAAATAAAGAAAAAATATGCATGTATTGAACACAAGTCGTCTTCCAAAACTAAAAGCAACGAAAAGCAGGTGTTCACATGTTTCCAAAAGCTATAAACAACAAGTTCATCATCTACCAAAACTAGAGAGTAAAGGCAAGTTTAGGAATAACATTTACAACACACAAGTTCATCGATCGTTTGAAACTGACAACACCGTCACTTCTGACTTGATCTCGGTGGGAACGGGCGGATGCCACCTAACGTGTTGAAAGCCCTTTCATCGCGCACCATCTCTAAGTGGTTTCTATGTTCTTATTTGATGGTGTAGGGCCGTAGTAGAACACCTCCTCCTTACTACAAACATCCTTGTGGATTAGTTGCACAAAATTTTGCAAGATGCGATAGATCTCAAGTCTGAGATCTGCATCACAGACGTTCGCCAAGTCTTTGCCACGCCTTTGGAGACTAGATTTCCAAAAAAGTTGTAATTGATCCCTTACGAACTCCCGCATGTGCTGGATGGCGTAGTAGGAATCCCACTACTAGGGAAAAGGTCATCAATGGCGCACCGTTTTTGCGATCCGTGGAGCACAACTGACATCATGCCACCGGTAATTGTTATCCATGGCGCACCAGGTGGTGTATCAAGGATAGGACATATATTTGTGGCGCATACGTGTGTAGTGCACCATTGGTGGGAATATCAAATTTCAAAAAAGCGGGATGGATCTGGTGTTGATCTGCCTTGCCACTTTGCATCTAGGAGCCTCAAAGGATAAAAGAAAAGCAATCAAGTCCTTGTTTGGGGGCGTCCTAGTCGGCCACCGTAGCTCGCTGATGTGCATTAGATGCAGAGATGAAGGGAGGTGGTGGGGTTCTAGAACGGTGGGGCATTTCCAGCATGAGCGTGTCGACGTGGGAGAGATGGAGGGTGACGGTGGAGTCCTCAACCAGCGGGCGACAAGGGCGTCTCTAGCTTAGAGGCGTCAAGGACGGAGGGATGGGGCATCGAAGACGGGATGAGGGCGATGAGGGCCATGCGACGGTGGCGCTGGATAGAACCCGAGGGGGGAGGCATAGGCCGTTGGCGCCGTTCTTGGAGGTCGAGGAGGGGCTGACATGGCGCACGGGATGAGGAGTCGAGGGAGGAGGTCGATGGCACTCGAGATGAAGGAGGGCTCCCGGGGTTGGTGGCGATGGGACATAGAGAGAAGAAGGAGAATGAAATGTGAGTGGAGAAGGAGAATGAAATGTGAGTGGAGAAGGAGAAGGGATAAGGAAGATGGTAGGGTTTCGGTGGCCGGATGTAAAGTTCAAATTCGAATCCCATTCTCACTTAACCATGGAGCACCATTGTGGGGTGCGTCATGGGTTAGTGAGGCCCTTTTTTGTTTTGTTTTTTAGTGAAATCTAATTTTTGACATAACTTTTTTCCTTTTTGAATTTGACGATTCTAAAAGATTGATAACTGGTGTAGAATTTCGTGTAGCTATTTTTTTCATATATTAAAGATTTTTATTCAATCTCGTATACAAAAGTTATAGCCATTTTATAAAATTGGAAAGGCGGCCCACGTGGGTGGGGGTGTGGAGTGGTGTGAACAGACTTATTCGTGCGCACCAGTTTGTGATGCGCCACTAGTAAGGAGAATACATGTTGCGCACCTATAGATGGTGTGCCATGGTTAATTCTGGGTACCCCTGCATGCCCAATTGGATGGGGCTCAGACTTACACTTGGCGCATGGTTTAGGTGATGCGTCATAGCTAATTAGATTACTGGCACATTGCTTTGTGGTGCACCATGTATACTTACCTGTGGGGCATCACCCTAGAGGTGTATCATGGATATTTACCTGTGACGCATCACCCTAGAGGTGCATCACGGGTATACAATCCATGGATAGCTATTTTTTTAGTAATGTCCCTCGAATTGTTTGCCAACTGCTTGACATGGGGGAAATCCGTCTGGTGGTTGATTACCAGCTTGCCTCAACTTTTTGTTCCTTTTTGGACGGGCCTTCCTTGTAGGCGAATATCCGTTGAGTCCTTCCATACTCCCTCCTCCGTGTAGTAGATTAGCGAAGATCTGCTGAATTCTTCCACCATATCCAACGCAACGCCATCGTGTTGTCGGGATCTCACCGACCTCTTCTTCCTCGCTTCCTAGATCAAGGAGGAGGATATGTCGTCAAGCCGTACATGTGCATACCTCATAGGTGTTGCTCAGTGTGGTGCTTCATCAGATTTATCCGACACGTGTATGACTATATCAACCCTGATCATCAAATTGTTAATGCTCGTGTTTCTTCGAGAATAAGTAGATTTGATCCAGCTCACTACTAGCATCTCATAGATATGTTCTTAGGTTTTATTCATCAATCTTGTAGGAAACTTTTTGTTTTTCATCCAACAAATCTATCTGTAAGTCAGAAAGTGGATATGTATCCACACTTGGTGGTGGTATTTTCTCGTGAAACTCTTGCAAGCATTCCATCTTAACAAGGTTAACAATGAGATAGCTTGGATCCTTCATAAAGACCATTATTTAAGTTGAAAGACTTTTTTATTGATGGGTTTTCCCATAGTTAGACAACTAAGGGAACCGTAATTTTGAATTGTGATAAGAAAATTATAATTATTGAAGTGAAAGATTCAAAGGATAAATGCAAGGTTTAAAGACATTTAAGGAGTCAACTACGACTCTCGAGGAAATTGGTAAGTCTGAAACCATAACACTAGACTACATCCAAACTGTTAAAAACGCCATGAATCTTTTAACAAAAGGTGGGAGATAAATGGTGTCTACAAGACTCGCCGATGTCGATCTTTGCTACTTACAAGAACTCTAACAGATCCCATATATTCCCCCATACCCCTAAAAACACATATATGGGGAGCTGAAAAATGCTTTTTGGTGCCACGCGGGCTCGTGTATACAAGGTGCTGAAAAACGCTTTTGCGGTTTTCATTTGTAGGATCTGTTCGGCGTGAAATAATGAAATTAAATATACTATGACAATCATATAAACTAAATCATGAATGTTTCAAGCATCACGCAAAACAACAATAATCTTTATTACATGAATAGGTCAAATCCAAATAATTAAACATATAAATATGGTTCAGGATGAAAATAATATTTCAAACACATATGAATGGATAGGAATTAAAATGAATAAGAAATGGGAACTACTTCCCATGAAACTATCAGTTGTGCTTGTAGAAATATAGTTGTCTTATAATTGATTATAATGCTTTGGAGATTACAAGGAATATATATAGGGGGTCAGCCGGCCTAACCCTAACTTAAGTTATAAGTAAACCCAAACCGACTTATAATCTAACATCCCCGCAGTGTCAACATGTGGTTCACCAAAGTTGAGACTGAAACGAATATCGGTGAACGAAGCTCTTGGAAGACCATTGGTGAAGATATCGGCAAATTGTGCAGTGGTTAGAACATGAAGAACTCGAACTTGTCCTAGGCCCATCTTCTCTCAAACAAAATGAATATAAATCTTGATGTGCTTGGTCCGACGATGCTGCACTGGATTGCTGTACATGTAAACAACTGGAATATTATCACAATAAACCACAGTAGCCTGCTGGACAGACGACAAAGATCCGAGAGAAGCTGACGCAACCAAATGATACACCCAGTTGATGTAGGTGCGCTTCATAGGGAAACCCCAAGAGCAAGGTGTGGAGCAGCACAGCATCAAGTCTTCCCTCAGTAAGAAACCGAGGTTATCGAACCAGTAGGAGGAAGGAAACGTCACACACGTGTTGCAAGCAACGCAGATACCTACACAACACAAACTCAAGACTTTGCCCCAACGAATCACTGAGGTTGTCAAGCTCACCGGTTTGCTGTAACAAAGGATTAAACGTATGGTGTGGAAGGTAATGGTTTGCAGCAAGTAAACAAGTAACAGTGGAAGATGTATCAATGGTAAAGATTGGACCGGGGTCCATAGTTCACTAGAGGTGCTCTCCTTAGATAAACAACATGGAACGAAGGGTAAACAAATTATAGCAGGGCAATTGACAGGAACGAAACAAGGCATAACAATGCAATACTAGACAAAAAGATCCTATCAGATTCGATTGGGCAATACAAAAATATACATAGACTATCATCCAACTGCATCTATGACTAGAAGTCCACCTTCAGGTTATCATCCGAACCCCCTCTAGTATTAAGTTTTAAGAAACCGACAACTGCTTTAAGCAAAGTGTGTAAGGTAAACAATCCACTTGCTCCATGAACAAGAGACTGTTGTTTTCTCCCTAGTAGCAACACACATCTACAATCGAAGAGATTTCTGTCACTTCCCTTGTAAACTAGAGGCATGAACCCACTATCGAGCATAAATACCCCCTCTTGGAGTCACTAGCAACTACTCGGACAAGATAGCTACTAACAACGGAGAGCATGAAAGATCACAAACAACACATAAATGATAGTAAATAGACAAAACCATTAATCAAAATGACATAGTAATCTCAATATCCATCGGATCCCCACAAACACAACATGCATGATTACAAATAGATTAGATCTTGATCATGAACGGAGCTCACAAGATCTATACATGAAAGCACAAGGAGGAGATACAACCATCTAGCTACTACATGGACCCGTAGTTCAAGGTGGAACTAATCACGCATCATACCAAACAAGAAGGTCTCCGTGATGATCTCCCCTCTAGCAGGGTGTCGGGAAGAGCTTCAGATCCCCCTCCTGATCTAGGGATGACGATGGCGGCGGCTATAGAAGGTTTCGTGGAGTTTTGATCGGGTACTTAGGGTTTCTGCATTGGGGGCTTCTTATAGGCAAAGAGGAGAGGCCAGGAGGCGACCAGGGGGCCACACCCTTCCTAGGCGCGGGTCCACCCTAGCCCACGCCAGGGGGGTGGCCCTCTGGAACCTCCCTGTCTTGTCTTCTGGATTCATGTCCCGCACGGTAAAATATTGACTTTGGCTTTTGTCCCGTCCAATTCCGAGAATATTGATTTTCTGCCTTTCTGGAACCAAAAACAGAAGAAAACAGGCAACTGGCACTGTGGCAACTTGTTAATAGGTTAGTTCCAGAAAAGATATAAAAACACCTCAAAGTGTAGACAAAGCAAAGCAAAGTAGATACTAAACAAGCATGGAGCATCGAAAATTATAGATACGTTTCCGACGTATCAAGCATCCCCAAGCTTAACTCCTGCTCGTTCTCGAGTAGGTAAGTTATAAAAAGAATAATTTTTTAGGTGACATGCACCGTCAAAACCAAAATCAAACCATTTGCAAGCATTGAAAGTTGGGAACAAAGAACTCTAAACATGTGCATGAAAGGTGGAGTTCTAACAATAAGACATAGTAACTACGCATGCAACATGAAAGGCTACAAACAAAGATCATGAATAACATGGATTGAAAAACGTTTGTTTGTTTCACATACAGAAAACATGGCATAGTGGCATTTAGCTTGTCCCTCATAGATTAGCAAATAGATGCATAGGACACCTTCAAAGTTCACAAGGGTGACTAGAAACAAGTAGAACAAGAGCAAGTAATGCCACAATATGCATCAATCAATAAGTTTTGGAACACTGCACACGGAATGACAACTATGCTCTCTTAATGGTGCCTAAAATTAGAAGGTGGAGACTCAAATAATGGTGGTAGAAAAGCCTTTCATAAAGGAAGCAAGGATTTCAAGTTTCAAAAAGATCTTCCAAAAATTATGGTACTTGTTAGCTTTCAGCCCTCATTGCCCCTATCATAAGCATCTTGAAGTGGTTAAGGTTAAAGTGAACATAGATGGAGTATATGCTTGACAAAATATAAGTTGGCAATATCAAGTCCCTTGAATGTGAGGGCCACACCTCATGCTACTCAACTTCAGTCACCTGGAAGTTCTTGTCATTGTAAGTACATGCGTATCATAGAGAACCGCCAAAAGGGTACCTCTTGCACATGGTACAGGAGCTATCCCATAACAAAAATGACAAGGCAAGCAGACAATGAGCATCTCAGTGATCTTTTTATTTACTATATGCATAGCTTTTTATTGAGGATGCTTCATAGATAGCTCACTATGGTCATGCTGCAAGTTTCCACCATGATTAGGCATGACTTAGGCTAGCGGCCCAGGCGTTTCTCTAAAACAAAATACATACTCTTACAAGTTCCCTCTTTATTTCATACTGGTATCATCCATAGACAAAAGAGCATGATATCAACTGAGTACAAAGTACAAGTGCAATGTTGAAAACGTTCCCCGTGACAGCACGGTTCTGCTAATTCCAACCTATAAGTGCAAGCATATACAACATAGAAGACACAATGGTTCAAGTTTATTAGGGGCAAATAATATAAAGTGTGCCATCAAGTTTGTGAGGGCTTTAATCACTAAGTTTTCACATAACAAAGATACTTTTTAACTGGAAGATAGCTGAAAACAAGAATATACTTGGAATGGTGTAACACACCATGCATAGGAATTTATAGTGGAAACTTTGGAATAACTTGGTTTTTTGGGAGTCGGAAGCATGAGTAGAGCTTACTCATACAAGTGGAGGCTAGCAAAAGACTGGGAGCAACCAACTAAGAGAGCAATAATGGTCATAATCATGCAGAGCAACAAAACATTACTAATCAAAGCATAGAGTGGTACTACAAGTCAAGGACTAAATGATCATAGAGTATATGGTGACTTGTTCATGGTCATAACATGGTGTGAGCATGTGCCAAGTAAACCCAAGCAAAGCATCAAAGGAGAATACCACAATACTATGCTTTTGTATGCTAAAACAACGCATTTTTTTAAGGAACACTAAGCAATCCCAATTATTTGGAACAAGACATGATACAAAAATAATCACTAAGAATAAGGTCAAAACAACACCTAGCATGTCATGCTAAAGTCTAAGTCACGGTCAATGCAAGCTTCTCTTGCACTTACAAGTAAGAACTTACTACTCCTTTCCAACACCAAGCAACTTATTTGCAAAACAATACAGCGAGAACGAGGGTCCAAACTACTTTATTCAAGCAAACTAAACAAACTAAGCAAACCAAACAAAAACTAAGATTCTCCAAGAACAACACAACTGTGCATGAAACAATAAAAACGAAGTGTCTAGACAGACCTGAGCTTTTTATTGATGAAGAAGGGGATGCCTTGGGCATCCCCAAGATTTGACGCTTGTACCTCTTGGATATTTCTTGGGGTGACACCAGGGTGGCATCCCAAAGCTTGAGATTTTGTCCATTCTTCATCTCATTACATCATTCTCTCTATACACCTCAAATTTTTCCTTCATACAAAACTTCACACAATCTTTATTAGCAACATTAGTGTAATCAAAATATAATAGACCCTTAGGTAAATCTTTGGAAAAGAAAGACTTTTGACTAAAAACACATGCTAATGTAGCAACTCCTTAAAAAATCTCAATTCGCCTAAAGAGAACTCAAAAAGGAATCAATAAGAAGCAAATGCAAATAATGGCAGAAATGTGTCAAAACAGACCAGCAGGTAGAAACCGATTTTTTCGAAAATCTTATGTTGCTCAAATAAAAAAGTGTTGAACTAACGAAAGTTATCTAACATACTGGGGGATTTATTCATACATTTTCAGCTCAATCCGAGTTACAGAGACGCCTCACGAATTTTTTTGGTGGAGGACAGAAATTTGTTTCGGGACAGCAACTCCCCAAATCTTACTTCCCTCTCATTAGAGGTCATTTTTGGCACAAAAAGCAAACAAAAAGGATAAGGAGAGGTCATTACTGAATTAATAACTTCCAAGACTCCAGGAAACTCTTGGGTTATCTCCCAACAAGTATTTTTATTTAACGCCTTTAAGTTAGGCACGAGAAGCAAGAAGAATCAAGTATTTTCAAATGAAGAATTGAGATCAATACTTGCAAAATCTTCAACTATGAGAGGTATCTCATACAAATGAGTCTTGGAGGATACCTTCTCATTCCTCTTTGGTTTACTACTTTCATCAAAAGGATTTTCAGGAACAATCCAATCAAAATTCTTTTCAAGGGCCTCATGCATCCCAACAAGCTTAAAGGGTATGGGTATCTTAAATTCATCTTTAGGCTTGGTTTATCTGAAGTACCCACAACATCTACACATGAGCCTAGCATATTAAAATGCTCAAAGACCTTTTTGGCTTCCTTAGCAACATCATGGAATTCTTTGAGTAAAGTTTCAAGAATAAACTCTCTCTTTTATGCGTTTTTTTCTTCTTTTATTTTTAGGAACAAAATATGCATCATGGGGTTAAGGCTAACAAACCTAGCCTCCAACATATGAACTAAAGAAGCTGCAACAATTTCATAATTAGGAGAAAGTTCCGCTATAGATCTATCCTCAATAACCTCATGCTTGCTAGCATCATTAAAGAATTCTTCAATGTTGTCTTTCCCAATTATGGAGCCACTCCCTATAGAGAGGTCCTTCGGGGTGAATTTGGGGAGCAACATGGTGAGCTAGAACAAAGTGGCAACTAGAGAAGGAACTAATTTTTTTGTGTTTTTGAATAAAGAAAGCAAACCAAACTAGACTAATTTTTTTGGAGTTTTTGAAAAGAGGCAAACAAAACCAAGCAAAAGAAACTAAGGAAACTAAAAACAAAGTAAAGAGAAAGGAAGTGGAGGACTCCCCTTGTGAAGACATCCTTAGCCTACCCGGCAACGGCGCCAGAAAACTTGGTGCTTGATGGGGAGGAAGAAGTTTGATGGCCATTTATTCCCTGGCAACGGCGCTAGAAAACTTTTTGATGCGCCCAGTTGATGTAGGTGCGCTTCGTTGGGAAACTCCAAGAGCAAGGTGTGGAACAGCACAGCAGCAAGTCTTCCCTCAGTAAGAAACTGAGGTTATCGAACCAGTAGGAGGAAGGAAACGTCACACAGGTGTTGCAAGCAACACGGAGACCTGCACAACACAAACTCAAGACTTTGCGCCAACGAATCAGTGAGGTTGTCAAGCTCACCGGTTTGTTGTAATAAAGTATTAAACATATGGTGTAGAAGGTAATGGTTTGCAGCAAGTAAACAAGTAACAGCGGAAGATGTATCAATGGTAAAGATTGGACCGG
This sequence comes from Avena longiglumis, assembly GCA_030063025.1. Lineage (NCBI taxonomy): Eukaryota > Viridiplantae > Streptophyta > Magnoliopsida > Poales > Poaceae > Avena > Avena longiglumis. Next base: position 422,724,110 of record CP125978.1, read on the forward strand.
GGTCCATAGTTCACTAGAGGTTCTTTCCTTAGATAAACAACATGGCATTAAGGGTTACATCGGGAAAATTGACAGGAACTGAGCAAGGCATAACAATGCAATACTAGAAAAAAATATCCTATGAGATTCGATTGGGCAATACAACAATATACATAGACCGCCATCCAACTGCATCTATGACTAGAAGTCCACCTTCAGGTTATCATCCGAACCCCCTCCAGTATTAAGTTGCAAGCAACAGACAACTGCTTTAAGCAAAGTGTGTAAGGTAAACAATCCACTTGCTCCATGAACAAGAGACCTTTGTTTTCTCCCTAGTAGCAACAACACATCTACAACCGAAGAGATTTATGTCACTTCCTTTGGAAACTAGAGGCATGAACCCACTATCGAGCATAAATACCCCCTCTTGGAGTAACTAGCAACTACTCGGCCAAGATAGCTACTAACAACGGAGAGCATGCAAGATCACAAACAACACAGACATGATAGTATCAAATAGACAAAACCATTAATCAATCTGACATAGTAATCTCAATATCCATCGGATCCCGCAAACATAACATGCATGATTACAAATAGATTAGATCTTGATCATAAACGGAGCTCACAAGATCTATACATGAAAGCACAAGGAGGAGATAGAACCATCTAGCTACTACATGGACCCATAGTCCAAGGTGGAACTACTCACGCTTCATATCGGAGAGAAGGCCTCCGGGATGATTTCCCCTTCGGCAGGGTGCCGAGAAGAACTTCAGACCCCCCCCCCCCCCGATCTAGGGACGACGGTGGCTGCGGCTACAGAAGGTTTCATGGAGTTTTGATCGGTTACTTAGGGTTTCTGCATCGGGGGCTTCTTATAGGCGAAGAGGCGAGGTCGGGTAGCGACCAGGGGGGCCACACCCTGCCCAGGAGCGGGTCCACCCTAGCCCGAGCCTGGGGGGTGTGGTGTCCCTATGGCACCTCTCCGTCTTGTCTTCTGGATTCGTGTCCCACACGGTAAAATATTGACTTTGGCTTTTGTCCCGTCCAATTCCGAGAATATTGATTTTCTGCCTTTCTGGAACCAAAAACAGAAGAAAATAGGCAAATGGCACTGTGGAAACTTGTTAATAGGTTAGTTCCAGAAAAGATATAAAAACACCTCAAAGTGTAGACAAAGCAAAGCAAAGTAGATACTAAACAAGCATGGAGCATCAAAAATTATAGATACATTTCCGACGTATCACCAAACCATTTCAGCGACAGCATATGCCACTGCACGGTACTCAGCCTCTGCAGACGAACGTGAAACTGTAACCTGCCATTTCGAAGACCATGAAATCAAGTTGTTGCCAAGACAAACACAATATCTGGATGTGGATCTACGAGTATCCAGATAACCAGCCCAGTCGGCATCGGAATATGTTGTCAAAGTGTGTGAGGAGGAGGAATATATGTGGATACCATGATCAAGAGTACCTTTTAGATAACGAAGAACATGTTTGACATGATTATAATGTGGAATGCGAGAATCATGCATGTAGAGACAGGCTTGTTGAACAGCAAAAGAGATTTCTCGTCGAGTGAGAGTGAGATATCGGAGACCACCGATTATACTATGATGTAGAGTGGTATCGGAAAAGACTTCACCGGAGGAGGAGAGTTTTGTTGTTGTGTCTACAGGAGTTTTAGAAGGTTGGTAGTCAAGCATGCTGGACTTAGTTAGTAGATCAATGATGTATTGTCTTTGAGAAAGAAAAAGACCATGAGAATCACGAGTGACAGCAATGCCTAAGAAATGACGGACAAGACCGAGATCAGTCATAGAAAACTCAGATTGCAATAAGGAAATTATGTGATCAAGAAAGTGTTGAGTGGAGGCTGTTAAGACAATATCATTCGACATACAAAAGCAGATAGGCGGTGTGAGAATTATTATTATAGACAAATAGAGAGGAGTCGGAGGGAGATGGTTGAAAACCGATAGTGAGAATAAATGAAGAAAAACATTGAAACCATGCACGAGGAGCTTGTTTGAGAACATATAAAGATTTTTTGAAAAGACAAACGTGATTGGGATTAGTTGAATCTTCAAAACCGAGAGTTTGCTGATAATAAATAGTTTCATTGATAGATCCGTGTAGAAAATCATTTTTAACATCAAGTTGATGCATTGGCCAAGAAGAGGTGACTGCAATACTAAGAACTATGTGAATAGTAATTGGTTTAACTACAGGGGAAAGGTTTCATCGTAATCAAGACCATGATGTTGAGAAAAACCACGGCAGATTCAATGAGCTTTATAACGAGAGAGAGAACCATCAGAGTGAAAATTTTGACGAAAAAACCTATTTACCAGAAACAACATTTGCACCAGGAGGTCGAGGGACGAGTTGCCAAGTTTGATTATCTATGAGAGCTTGGAATTCTACATGCATAGCAGAAGTCCAGTGGGGATCGAGAAGGGCTTATTTATAAGTTTTTGGGATGGGAGATATAGAGGGAGTGACATGGAGATTAAGTTTTTGAGTTGGTAGTCAAAATCCTAATTTTGCACGAGTGCGCATGACGTGATCATTAGTAGGTTTGGTGATAGGAACGGCATGAGCTGGAGGTTGTAGAGGAGAGGGGGAGGGAGCATCGCCTGACGCAGTGGAGGATTCGGGTGAACGGGAGGGAGGATCTGGTGGCGCGGCAGAGTTTTCTATTGTTTCGGCTGCCGCTGTAGAGCTCGTTGTCGTGGTGTTATCGCATGATGTCGCGACATGAGAAAGCGGTGAAAGTTCTGTCGCTGCAGGGCTAGGGTTTGGGTCTGGTGGGGCTAGGGTTGGTACAATGAGAAGAGGGTGTAGGACGGCACACTGGGTTGGGGGCGATGTTGAAGAGGGTTCGGTCTTGATAGGCTGGGAGCGTTGGGTAAAAGGGAAGATGTGTTCGACAAAAGTGACGTGACGAGATATGTGAATTCGGCCAGAAATAAGATCAAGACAACGAAAGATTTTGTGTTCATCGGAGTAACCGAGAAACACATAGGAGATAGATCGGGGTGCTAATTTGTTAGGTGACGTGGCATACATGTTAGGAAAACAAAGGCAACCAAAAACACGTAGCTCGGATTAATCGGGATGACAATGAAAAATAGAAAATAGGGAGTATTATTGGGGTTTGATTTAGTTGGTCTTATGTTTAGGAGATATGTGGCAGTGCGCAGTGCCTCAGCCCAATATTTTGGAGGCATAGATGATTGAATTAAAAGGATGTGAATAATATCTTTGATTGTGCATAGATCTCGTTCGGCCTTGCTGTTTTGAGGAGAGGTATAGGGGCAGAAAAAGGCAGGAGAATGCCATGACTAAGGAATTTTTTTATTTTTATTATTATCAAATTATTTACCATTATCACATTGAATAAATTTTATAGGAAGAAAGAAGTGTGTAGCTACATAACGTTGGAAATTTAGAAATATTGTGTATACATCAGATTTGTTGCGCATTGGGAAAGTCCAAATAAAGTGAGTAAAATCATCAAGAATAACAAGATATTATTTGAAACTAGAAAACTCTCATGGGGAGATGTCCATAAATCATAATGTATTAATTCAAATGGAAAAGTACTAGATGATTGAGAGGTACTAAAGGGAAGACGAACGTGTTTTCCTAATTGACATGACTCACAAACCGAAGTATCATGAGAATCTTTATTTCATAAAATTGAAAATTCACTAAGAATATGAGATAGTGTGGCAGCTTGGGGATGTCCTAGTCATTGATGCCATAGATCCACCGAAGAAACCATGGAGGAAGGCTGAGCAGTGGGCGGCTCCGTTGATGGAATAGAGGTCTCCGGAACTATTGAAGCGTGTGATCTCCACTTTGGTCAGGTAATCCTTCACAGACAAGCCAAAACAGTCAAATTCGATGGAGATAATATTATCACGTGTAAATTGTCGGATAGAGATTAAGTTTTTAGTTAGGGCAGGGCAACAAGAACATCTCGAAGGAGGATGGGTTTTGAAGTGGAGGGAAGATGGGTTTGGCCAACACAATGAATAGGAATTAAAGAACCATCTCCAAGAGTAATAGAGGAAAAAAGTGAAGAAGTGCATGATGCCAGCATATTGCGTGAATTACACGTGTGACTAGATGCACCGGAATCGAAAATCTAATCAATACATGAGTTTCCTTGAGCAGCGAAGTTGTTCATGGCCTGGAGGAAAGCAGCTTGGTCCCACCTTGGCATTGTTGCAGGAGACGGAATTGGTGCAGATGGCAGCGGTGGCGGCGACAGCTAGTACATTGAATAGTGGCTACCTGCTGAGGTGTTGTAATTTATCGGAGACGGGGCGCCATAGGGGTATTATGATGGTGTAGCAACGTAGGCCTGTGACGGAGGGCGCATGCCGAGTAGTCCAGGAGAGCTGGTGTGAGGGCGCATGCCCAGCATCTAGGAGCCGAAGTAGGTGGGTGGGGCACCGATTGGAGAGGGGCCGCCCAGGGCATAGACCAGGCATGCACAAGGCCCGTTGATAACGCCTAGCACTATCGTGGGACGCTTCGTTGGAAACCCCAAGAGCAAGGTGTGATGAGCATAGCAGCAAGTTTTCCCTCAGTAAGAAACCGAGGTTATCGAACCAGTAGGAGGAAGGAAACGTCTCAAAGGTGTTTCAAGCAACGTGGAAACCTGCACAACACAAACTCAAGACTTTGCCCCAACGAATCAGTGAGGTTGTCAATCTCACCGATTTGTTGTAACAAAGGATTAAACATATGGTGTGGAAGATGATGGTTTGCAGCAAGTAAACAGGTAACAGTGGAAGATGTATCAATGGTAAAGATTGGACCGGGGTCCATAGTTCACTAGAGGTGCTCTCCTTAGTTAAACAACATGGCATGAAGGGTAAACAAATTACAGCAGGTTAATTGACAGGAACTGAGGAAGGCATAACAATGCAATACTAGACAAAAAGATCCTATGAGATTCGATTGGGCAATACAACAATATACATAGACCGCATCCAAATACATCTATGACTAGAAGTCCACCTTCAGGTTATCATCCTAACCCCCTATAGTATTAAGTTGCAAGCAACAGACAACTGCTTTAAGCAAAGTGTGTAAGGTAAACAATCCACTTGTTCCATGATCAAGAGACCGTTGTTTTCTCCCTAGTAGAAACATCACATCTACAACCGAAGAGATTTCTGTCACTTCCCTTGGAAACTAGAGGCATGAACCCAGTATCGAGCATAAATACCCCCTCTTGGAGTCACTAGCAACTACTTGGCCAAGATAGCTACTAACAACGGAGAGCATGCAAGATCACAAACAACACAGAGATGATAGTATCAAATAGACAAAACCATTAATCAATCTGACATAGTAATCTCAATATCCATCGGATCCCCGCAAACACAACATGCATGATTACAAATAGATTAGATCTTGATCATGAACGTAGCTCACAAGATCTATACATGAAAGCACAAGGAGGAGATACAACCTTCTAGCTACTACATGGACCCGTAGTCCAAGGTGGAACTACTCATACATCATACAGGAGAAAAAGGCCTCCGGGATGATCTCCCCTCAGACAGGGTGCCGGGAAGAGCTTCAGATCCCCCTCCCCGACCTAGGGACGACGGTTGTGGCCGCTACAGAAGGTTTCGTGGAGTTTTGATCGGGTACCTAGGGTTTCTGCATCGAGGGCTTCTTATAGGCGAAGAGGCGAGGCTGGGAGGCGGCCAGGGGGCCCACACCCTACCTAGGCGCGGGGCAGGGCCCACCTGCGCCTAGACGGGTGTGGTGGCCCTGGTTCACCTATCCATCTCTCCTCTAGACTTCGTGTCGCCCACGGTAAAATATTGACTTTGGCTTTTGTCTCGTCCAATTCCGAGAATATTGATTTTTTGCCTTTCTGGAACCAAAAAAATAAGAAAACAGGCAACTGGCACTGTGGCAACTTGTTAATAGGTTAGTTCCAGAAAAGATATAAAAACACCTCAAAGTGTAGACAAAGCAAAGCAAAGTAGATACAAAACAAGCATGGAGCATCAAAAATTATAGATATGTTTCCAACGTATCAAGCATCCCCAAGCTTAACTCGTGCTCGTCCTCGAGTAGGTAAGTGATAAAAGAATAATTTTTGAGGTGACATGCACCATCAAAACCAAGATCAAACCATTTGCAAGCATTGAAAGCTGGGATCAAAGAACTCTAAACATGTGCATGAAAGATGGAGTTCTAACAATAGGACATAGTAACTATGCATGCAACATGAAAGACTACAAACAAAGATCATGAATAACATGCATTGAAAAACATTTGTTTATTTCGCATACAGAAAACAAGGCATAGTGGCATTCAGCTTGTACCTCATAGAGTAGCAAATAGATGCATAGGACACCTTCAAAGTTCACAAGGTTGACTAAAAACAAGTAGCACAAGAACAAGTAATATCACAATATGCATCAATCAATACATTTTGGGACACATCACACAGAATGGCAACTATGCTCTCTTAATGGTGCCTAAAGGTAGAAGGTGGAGACTCAAATAATGGTGGAAGAAAGGCCTTTCACAAAGGGAAGCAGGGTTTTCAAGTTTCAAAAAGAGCTTCCAAAAATTATGGTACTTGTTAGCTTTCATCCCTCATTGCCCCTATCATAAGCATCTTGAAGTGGTTAAGGTTAAAGTGATCAAACTATGGAGTATATTCTTGACAATGTATAAGTTCACAATCTCAAGTCCCTTGAATAATAGGGCCACACCTCATGCTACTCAACTTCAGTCACCTGTAAGTTCTTGTCATTGTAAGTACATGCATATCATTGAGAACCGCCATCGGGGTACCCCTTGCATATGGTATAGGAGCTATCCCATAACCAAAATGACAAGGCAAGCAGACAATGAGCATCTCAGCGATCTTTTTATTTACTATGTGCATAGCTTTTTATTGAGGATGCTTCATAGATATCTCATTATGGTGATGTTGCAAGTTTCCACCATGATTAGGCATGGCTTAGGCAAGCGGCCCAGTCATTTTTCTAACACAAAATACATACTCCATGGACTTACAAGTTCCCTCTTTATTTCACACCGGTGACATCCATAGACAAAAGATCATGATATCAACTGAGTATAAAGTACAAGTGCAATGTTGAAAACTGTAACATCCCAAAAATTATGAATTAAAAAAGCTATCATATCATTCATGCATTCATAGCATTCTTGGTTTGCACAAAAATTTCCAAACAAAATTCCAAATAAAAACCATTTTATGCCTATTATCTATATGCAATTAAGGCATGGTTTATTTTATTTTTCAAAATTTCAAAGTGCATTTGTTTGATCAGTAGTGTTTTGTATACAAATTAGTACAACGTTTACACTACAAAAATCCAGAGGTGATTTGAATTTAAACCCATTTGAATTTGGTTTGAATTTGATTTCTGAAAAATCAAAATAGAAAAAGAAAAAGGGAAAAGAAATAGAAAAGGGTCGGCGCCACCGTTTCAGCCCAGCAGCCCACCCGGCCATCTCCCCCTCTCTCACGCGCACAGCCCTACCCGCAGTCACTGATGTCCTAGCCCCGCACGCCACGTCATCGTCTTCCCCAAATCACGCCCGCAGACCACGTCGCCGCTATCATTGCCGTTGTTGATGGCACAGCATAAATGCCCTTGATTCTGCGAGTGTTTTTCGCTGATCCTCTGCCTACTTAAACCCCTACACCCCGCGACCATTTTTCCCAACACAGCAACCCCTCTCCGCCACTAGGCTGCCAGAATTTCGCCTTGCAACGCCACTGCCCGACCCACTCCGGTGAGCTATTCACACTAACTCCGGCCTCCCCTTGCCCTCTGTTGCATACTGCCGTACTCCTCTTGATCATTCGCTTCATCTCATGCCTCTATTTTGTCTGCTCGTGACCTAGGTCGACGGATTTGTCAACCACTGCAAGTGCCTGACGCCCCTCTCATCTCCGGCGAGAATTTCGGTAAGAAAATGAGCGCCCCTTGACTTCTAGATCAAACGCCCGTGTACGCCACGTATTTGCGCAGCCACTGATGTGGTTTATTTGTCCTAGGGAGGCCCAGAGCATCGCCGTCGTCTCCGTCAACCCGTGCCCGACGCCTGCAAGCTTTTCGACGAGCTCCTCCGGCCACCACAGCACACCCCCGTCCACACCAGTGAGACGTTGAGCATCAACGTGACCTCACGAGTCTGGTAAGCATCTCCGCAAACCCCAGTCCCCTCTATAGCCGCTGCAACTCCACTGGCAGTGCGCCGCCAGGCTATGGTCGCTTCCTTCACAACTGTCAGATCTAGATCCAGTGGCCACGATAGATCACTTAACAAAACGTTTTCTTTAGATCTGAGCCGCACAGTATCACTTAGATCCTACGGCTCTGGATGATCGATCCAACCAAAACGGTATCAGCCGATCATACACAGCCACGTGGCTGGGATTTTGATTTAAATTCTGATTTTGTATCTATTAGAGATTCAAACTTGTAAAATTCATATCTTTTGTTCTGTTTATCCAAAAAATGCAAATAAGATATCATTGGATTTAGAAAAATAAATCCTACACTACCGTAGGCTTAATTTTGTATTTTTCTTTGGTAAAAATGGAATTTTATGCATAGACAAATATAGGCTTATTTTTGCTATATAAATTATTTAGAAAATGATTTTAAAACAAATTCAAGTCTATTTAGACTATAATTAATTGGTTTTGTGTCCAGTACTGTTTGACTTGTCTTGTTTAGTTTAGAAAAATCATCACATGGCATTTTCATGCATTCATAATATTTTTTCTTGAATATTGGAATGTGAATTTGGTGCTATTATTTTATGTGTATATTTTGGTGCTAGTGGTGATTGTGATTGTGAAGATTGTTGCTACTCCCCCCAACTACCAAGGCAAGTGGTGCTTCATGTTTTTGTCCTATTATTTTTGACTATGAACTAGTGATATTTTGTATAGGGCTTGCATGAAATTTTTGCTAAGTATCTATATGCTATACCATGGAAAATCCTAGTAGATGTAGTCTTGGTAGAATTATTATCTAAGTTAAGATACTTGTTGATATCATGCTTAGCCTAGCTAGTAGCTAACAAGGGCGGATTTTATACACATGCTATGGGAATTTTACTAAGTCTTTTGACTTATGTTTTTGCTTAAATAAAACAACTAAGTGAATGAATCACCTGGATGGAATGGTGAGAATGGGTTATGTTGAGTGGTTACACAAGGCCAGTGAACTGGTGAACCTTGTGTATCACACTTGTGGAAAGCCACCCAGGAACAAAGGGATTTGAGATACTTAGTGTTTAGAAGCTTCTAGTGCAACCACATGGCATATGGGCTCTGTCTTGATCATATAGGTTGCAATAACTTAGCCAGATGGACAGATGGTGGTAGGGTGATAGGTTGGAACGTGTCCATTTGTTCTAAGGGAAGGCTTCTGAAAGATCTCGTCTCGATGCATGTCGAGTCTTGTGGGGAAAGTGCACCACCTCTCGAGAGAGTAAAATCTAAGTACTTAGTCGTGTCCCCGGCAACGGACAATTTGAGCATCAAGACATTGAACCTATCAAGGATCTCCTCATCCCAATTTCTAAGTTAAAAACTTGTGGTTGAACAAGGGTTAAAGGTTCACCAATGTATATTGGTGGTTCCTTGGGAGTTTTTGTCAAACAAAAACTTAGTGTTTTCAACTGATAGGAAAAACCTATTTTGAGCAAAGCAATCCTAAGCTACACTTAGCCAAATTCATATAGAAGCTAGAAGCTATTATTCTACTATGGTATCACTTGCCAATACTATTTCAATGTATTGACCCATTGTGTCTATAACTTATGATGTTGCAGGTTACTCTGATGATGATTAGGGTTATGAGTCTACACTCAACATGCTTTACTGTGGCACATGAAGATGAAGACTTTACTTTATTTACTTATGTTATGAACTCTTGTACTAGCCTTTGGCTATGGAGTTGTAAAAGACTATGTTTATCTCTGGAATGACAATGTAATAAAGACCTTTGTATTTGTGTACTTCATCTTAAACTGTGGATGCTAGCATTTGATCTAGGGACTAGCATTGCAATCACAGGGACCTTTACCTTTATAAAGGTGGGGTCTTACAAAAACGTTCCCCGTGACAGCATATTTCTGCTAATTCCAACGTAGAAGTGCAAGCATATACAACATAGATGACACAATGGTTCAAGTTTATTAGGGGCAAAGAATATAAAGTGTGCCATCAAGTTTGTGAGGGCTTTAATCACTAACTTTTCACATAACAAAGAGACATTTTAACTGGAAGATAGCTGAAAACAAGAATATACTTGGAATGGTGTAACACACCATGCATAGGAGTTTATAGTGGACACTTTTGAATAAATTGGTTTCTTGGGAGTTGGAAGCAGCTTACTCATACAAGTAGAGGCTAGCAAAAGACTAGGAGCAACCAACTAAGAGAGCAATAATGGTCATAATCATGGAGAGCAACAAAACATTACTAATCAAATCATAGAGTGGTACTACAAGTCAAGGACTAAATGATCATAGAGTCTATGGTGACTTGTTCATAGTCATAACATGTTGTGAGCATGTGCCAAGTCAACTCAAACAAAGCATCAAAGGAGAATACCAGAATACTATGCTTTTGCATGCTAAAACAACGCATAATTTTTTTCAAGGCACAAGCAATCCCAATTGTTTGGAACAATACATGCTATAGCAATAATCACTAAGCATAAGGTCAAAACACCTAGCATGTCATGCTAAAGTCTAAGTCACAGTCAATGCAAGCTCATCTTGCACTTTCAAGCGGGAAATTCCTACTCCTTTCCAACTCCAAGCAACTTATTTGAAACAACACAGCGAGAACGGGGGTCCAAACTACTTTATTCAAGCAAACTAAAAAAAATAAGCAAACCAAACGAAAACTAAGACGCTCCAAGAACAACACAACTGTGCATGAAACAATAAAAATGAAGTGTCTAAACAGACCTGAGTTTTTTATTGATGAAGAAGGGGATGCCTTGGGCATCCCCAAGCTTTGACGCTTGTACCTCTTGGATATTTCTTGGGGTGACACCGGGTGGAATCCCCAAGCCTGAGCTTTTGTCCATTCTTCATCTTATTACGTCATTCTCTCTCTACACCTGAAATTTTTCCTTCATACAGAACTTCACACAATCTTCATTAGCAACATTAGTGTATTCGAAAGATAATAGACCTTTAGGCAAAGCTTTGGAACAGCAAGAATTTTCAGTAAAAACACAAGCTACTGTAGCAACTCCTTCAAAAATCTCAATTCACCTAAAGAGAACTCAAAAAGGAATCAATAAGAAGCAAATGCAAATAATGGCAGAAATCTGTCAAAATAGACCAGCAGGTAGAAACCGATTTTTTCTAAAATCTTCTGTTGCTCAAATACGAGTTAGATAACATACTGGGGGATTTATTCATAAATTTTCAGCTCAATACGAGTTATAGAGACTCCTCACGAATTTTATGGGGGAGGACAGAAATCTGTTTCGGGACAGCAACTCCCCAAATCTTACTTCCTCTCATTAGAGGTCATTCTTGGCCCAAAAAGCAAACAAAAAGGATAAGAAGAGGTCATTACTTAATTAATAACTTCCAAGACTCAAGGAAACTCTTGGGTTTTATCCCAACAAGTACTTTTCTTTAACGCCTTTAAGTTAGGCACAAGAAGCAAGATGCTCACATAATAATTATGAATTGAAGTCAAAGATAACATCAAGAAGCAAATTCAAAACACATTTAAGTCTAACCCACTTCCTATGCATAGGAATCTTATATGCAAATAAATTCACAAAGAACAAAGTGACAGGCATAGGAAGATGAAGCAAGAGCAACTTCAAAACTTTCAGCACATAGAGAGGAGTTTCAGTACCATGAAAACTTCTACAACCATACTTTCCTCTCTCATAATAATTTTCAGTAGCATCATGAATAAACTCAACAATATAGCTATCACATAAAGCATGCTTTTCATGATCTACAAACACATAATTTCTATCAAGCTCAAAAATAGTGGGATTAAAACCTCCACGGGTTTTATCCAAAGTAGATATTTCAAAAGGATCCACAGGAACATAACATTCATCCTCCTTTGGTAAGCATGGGGGATAATCAAATAATGTAAGGGATAAAGAGTTACTCTCATTAGAAGGTAGGCATGGGTAGATCCATTCTTCCTCCTTTTGTTCATCACTCTCCCCCTCTTTTTCATCTAATGAGCTTCTAGTTTCAACAATTTCTTCTTCCATAGTCTCTTCCATTTGTGGAAAACGCCTATTAAAATATTCAAGAATATAGCCATTTTCTTCCTTGTAATTGTCAAAGCAAAATTTAAGTATCTCAAATACCTCAGATTCATAAGGTGCATCATTAGTATTTTCAAGCAAACTGGCAAGTTCAAATGCACCCTTGAAGGCATTAAATTCTTTAGTTTGTTCCACATCATAAAAGTCATAATTTCCCCTCACATAAGAAGATATGGTAAAATTATCATTATACTCACACTGAAAAGGAAGGTGTTTATACCTCCTATAGTAACAAGCTTTATCAAAACAATAAGTAACATTATAAGTAGAGCACACCTCTCTAGCAATAGTATTCAACTTATCAATTTGTTCCCATAAGTGTTTCCCTTTTTGTGAAAACGGTGTTCCTTATAATAATACTTTTGTTCTTCCGTGAACCCACCTTGCCAATAATAACTAGTTTCAAAGCAACCATCCATTGATAGAAAGCATGACCAAGCAAGGCAACAACAGACCAGCAACTAGAGCAGGAACTAAATTTTTTGTGTTTTTTATAAGAGAAAGCAAACCAAACTAAACTAATTTTTTGGAGTTTTTGAAAAGAGGCAAACAAAACCAAGCAAAAGAAACTAAGAAAACTAAAAAACAAAGTAAAGAGAAAGGAAGTGGAGGACTCCCCTTGTGGAGACGTCCTTAGCCTCCCCAGCAACGGTGCCAGAAAAGCTTGATGACGCCCAACACTATCGTTGAACACTTCGTTGGAAACCCCAAGAGCAAGGTGTGATGAGCACAGCACCAAGTTTTCCCTTAGTAAGAAACCGAGGTTATCGAACCAGTAGGAGGAAGGAAACGTCTCAAAGGTGTTGCAAGCAACATGGAAACCTGCACAACACAAACTCAAGACTTTTCCCCAACGAATCAGTGAGGTTGTCAAGATCACCGGTTTGTTGTAACAAAGGATTAAACGTATGGTGTGGAAGATGATGGTTTGCATCAAGTAAACAGGTAATAGTGGAAGATGTATCAATGGTAAATATTGGACCGGGGTCCATAGTTCACTAGAGGTGCTCTCCTTAGATAAATAACATGTCATGATGGGTAAACACAGCAGGGCAATTGACAGGAACTGAGCAAGGCATAACAATGCAATACTAGAAAAAAAGATCCTATGAGATTCGATTGGGCAATACAACAATATACATAGACCGCCATCCAACTGCAGCTATGACTAGAAGTCCACCTTTAGGTTATCATCTGAAACCCCTCCGGTATTAAGTTGCAAGCAACAGACAACTGCTTTAAGAAAAGTGTGTAAGGTAAACAATCCACTTGTTCCATGAACAAGAGACCGTTGTTTTCTCCCTAGTAGCAACAGCACATCTACAACCGAAGAGATTTATGTCACTTCCCTTGGAAACTAGAAGCATGAACCCACTATCGAGCATAAATACCCCCTCTTGGAGTCACTAGCAACTACTTGGCCAAGATAGCTACTAACAACAGAGAGCATGCAAGATCACAAATAACACAGACATGATAGTATCAAATAGACAAAACCATTAATCAATCTGACATAGTAATCTCAATATCCATCGGATCCCCACAAAAACAACATGCATGATTACAAATAGATTAGATCTTGATCATGAACAGAGCTCACAAGATCTATACATGAAAGCACAAGGAGGAGATACAACCATCTAGCTACTACATGGACCCGTAGTCCAAGGTGGAACTACTCACGCATCATACCGGAGAAGAAAGCCTCCAGGATGATCTCCCCTCCGGCAGGGTGCCGGGAAGAGCTTCAGAGCCCCCCCCCCCCCCCGATATAGGGAAGACGGTGGTGGCGGCTACAGAAGGTTTCGTGGAGTTTTGATCGGGTACCTAGGGTTTCTGCATCAGGGGCTTCTTATAGACGAAGAGGCGAGGCTGGGAGGCGACCAGCGGGCCCACACCCTACCTAGGCGTGGGGCAGGGCCCACTCGTGCCTAGGGGTGGCGCCCTGGTGCCTCCGCCTCCTCCTCCTCTGGACTTCGTCATCACGGTAAAATATTGACTTTGGCTTTTGTCCCGTCATCGAGAAAATTGATTTTACGCTTTCTCGAACCAAAAATGAAGAAAACAAGCAACCGCACTGTGGCAACTTGTTAATAGGTTAGTTACAGAAAATATATAAAAACACCTCAAAGTGTAGACAAAGCAAAGCAAAGTAGATACAAAACAAGCATGGAGCATCAAAAATTATAGATACGTTTCCGACGTATCACCCGTCCATGGGTCATGTGGAGGGCGAAAGGTGGACGACGCTGCAGGCGCAGGAGTCAGAGGGGGTGCGCCTCTTGGAGGAGAGGGGGTCGATGGCGCTGAAGGTCGTGGAGGCTGGTAGATTGGCCTATTGATGCGGTAGTTGGGGCTAGGGCGTCGTCCTGGAGGTGGTTGCACCGTGGTGGTCGGAGGAGGTGGTGCTGGTGGAGTAGGAGCGGGCGGACACGTGATGGCCGCAAAAACTTGAGGGCGAGTCTCCTTGTTGGTGGCGCGATCGGCCCATTGTAGCATGGAGCGATCCTCGGCGAAGGAGGGACGTAGCCGCATTATGGGGATGAAGGAGGCTTGCTTCTCGAAACGTTCACTGAGCCCAATGAGGAGGACGTTGATGAGTTGACGATCGTCGATGAGGTCGCCGAGTTCGCGGAGCTCATTAGCGAGGGACTTGAGCCGCTGGCAATAAACCCCCACTTGGGAGTCGCCTTGGACGGTGTTGCGGAGCTCGGTGTGGAGGGTGTTGACGCGAGCATTGACATTGTCTTGAAAAAGATTACGAAGATCCGCCAAGAGCGCGGAGGCGTTGGAGGCGTCATGAAAGACGATATTGAAGATCTCGGTGGACACCCGTTGATAGATCCATTGGATGATGGCGAGGTCGTCCTTCACCCAGCGAGGATTCGAGGGATGGGGTACCGAGTTGGTGTCGACGTGGCCGAGTAAATTGCATCGGCCTAGATGAACTTCGAAGAGGTGGCGCCAATGGTAGTAGTTGTGCTTGGGAAGGTCTAAAGTGACGGGGATAAAAGGACTAACATCTGAAATTGTATCGGCATATTAGATGGTGGGTGGGTGGGAAGAAACTAGATTTTGGGTAGAGGAAGAAGAAGGGGAGATTGCCATGGCGGCGGCGAGCTTGGAGGCAGCGAGGGTTGCGCGCCGCTCGAAATAGCCGGGGGACTGCGGCGGGGGTGAGGTGGGTGGCGACATGCCCTAGATCGTTTTAGTCTGATACCATGTAGAAATATATTTGGATCATAATTGATTACATTGTTTGGGGGATTACAAGGAATATATATCGGGGCAGCCGACCAAACCCTAACTTAAGTTACAAGTAAACCCAAACCGACTTATAATCTAACAATGCTGAATCAGATCATCACGAAGTCAGACATGTGTGGCACTGTCAATCTACCGGTTGGTCTCAAGAAAGTTTGGATCTGGTCAGGGTTTCACGCGGCTACCAACATTATTATAGAACAACTCCAAAGTCCAAGTCCCTTAAATCATTCATGATCATATTGTGGAAAATCGCACATGCTTTCATGATCATGTTAAGGGTTTGCTCGTCCCAAAAACAAACATGACCTTAAACAAGAGCATAACTAGCTTGCAAAATAGGGAAACATCTTTCAATGTCCTTTCAGCATACCTCTTGTTCCATGGCAAAACAAGTTTGTTTCCTTGTTGATGGATTTTGAATGGTCTCGACAAATATAGACGATGAAGAGTAAATCCCATCAACAAGATAGTATCTCATTATGTAGGCATGCCCGTTGATGGTGTAGTTGCAAGTCGGTGCATCTCCGTTTGCAAGTCGAGCAAAAAAAAATAAGACGTCTACAAGACATTGATATAATCGAGATAATCCGAAAGAGCAAATAAGCAATGCTAAATCTACAAATCCTCTAATGCCATAGCTTTGAGAAATATGCGGGATATGCAAGGGACCATTTTCAACGTGGAAACCATAAAAACAGTTAATATAAGGGTTTGGCCATTTTACAGAATATACTAGAGTTGCTCTTATGCAAAGTAAAGTTTTGCCGAACCTGCGATAATTGTTGGTACATGTAAGGGTTTGATTCAAGTCTACATGTAAAATGTGACACCATTATTGGTACAGATCCTAGTTCGGTCACGGCATGTGCCGTGTACACCGATGGGCGGTGGAGTACGATCCGCAAACGCTTGTTTCTTGGTTAGTCCGCATTTCCTGTTTTGGCAACGGACAAACGAGTTGGGCAGGTGATTGCGGTCGCGTCTTCGCATTATTAGTCGTTGTATCCATCGAATCTGGCTTAAGCTGAGGTGTGAGAAACATGTTAATTAATGTCTCGGCTGCCTGATCGACGTTTAGCAGCTGCTCCGTCGCTGTACCCGTGGTACACCTAACACATCGTCCTTGGTGCGAAATAGTACGCGCACATGCATCGTGTCATCAGTGAAATAAACGATTTTTTGTAAAGACAAAAGAAACTACTCCCTCGAATCTATATTACTTGTCACTAAAATAGGTGCCTGTGGTGACTTCGTCAATCTCAAGACCTGATCCGTCGCCTCAGTTTCTCAGAGGTGTTTATAGGATAGGGTATGCGTGTGTACGTTCATAGGGATGGGTGCATGTACGTGTTATGAGCGTCTTTGATTGTATTGTGTTTCTAAGAAAAAATAGATATATACTAAATGTTGAATTATGCCTTTTATTTATTAATAAAGTTTGTGTGCATCTACCAATACAGAGGCCGGGGTTATATTTCTGTTTTCAAAAAAAAATTAAAATGAATATATCTAGACATGTTTTAGTGCTAGATACATCTATTTCAACGACAAGTAATATAGATCGGAGAAAGTAGTTAATGCATCCATATACATTTCGACTTAGTTTTCCCGTAGAAAAAAAAAAGAGATTTTGAGTTAGCTTGAAACGATAAACTATTTTCATATAGATTTTGAGTACCTTTTACGGAAAAACATTTACTCATATTGTCCATTCTGGCTTATTTCAACGTTGATGTCGTTGTGCTGTTTTGGTTCGATTTTGATATACTCACTATATAGCTGTAGGGCACAGAGACATACGTCTAATAACCCAAAGGTTTACCTGGACCGACCCCACGCCGTCCTATGAGGAAACCCTAGCTTCCAGCCACCTTTTGTCACCCCTGCTCTTCCACCCCCATCACCATGGTCGCCGGAGGATGCGGCTGGGCTAAGCATGTGTCGTGGACGACGGCAGCGGGATTAGCTCCTCGTGCAGTGGCTGCACCTCCAGAAGATTTAGCAGATGGCGATGGGGATGCGACGCCGGCTTCGTCGGCTTCTGCCTCTCTAGGGTGGTGTGGCGGTCAGTATCCACTCCCCCTCTTGCGCGGCGACAACGCACTATGGCTCCTGGTGGAGTGGTTTGGCCAACAACTGTGGTGGCTTCCTCTCGACCAACCGGCTCCGGTCCCATACATAGAGGCTCTACTGCTTGTCCTCTGCTTCGGCCTCTCCCGGTGGCAACATCGGTCATCACCGGCCTCTCCGTGTCAAGGTGTGGGCTCTGATGTCCGGTCTGGAGCTCCAAATCTTGTTGCAAGTTGTGGGCCTACGGGCCTAGGCATTGCATCGTCTGGTAATGGAAATACGACGATCTAGGTGGTGGCTCGGACGGTGTCTGCACGGTCGCCACGTCGGGGGGGTGTGGGCCAGTGGAGGCCCGTGTTGCCTCATTCATGTTGTGCGAGGTGGTGGTCTAGAAGCTCCGTGCAGAGGTTTCCCGGTTCATGCCGGACAGTGGCGGTGGCGTCGCTTTGGAGTCCTCATCGACCTCTTCAACCACGGAGCAAGCTATTTGGGTGAAATTCTAGGGTATAGTTATGGCGTTGTTTTCCTCAATTGGGGCATCACTTTGAAGATCTTGCTCCTAGCCGCGAGTCTTAGTGGACTGTACACACACGACATTGCGGTTCGTTGATGGCTAACCGGTAATGCTGGAGTTCCGCGTGGCGGCTTGTGTGGCGACAACATTGATGAGCGATGGATGGTCGTGACAAGATCTTATTAGTCAGCGCCTTTCGAGCGTTGATGAGCTTCTTCTGCACTAGGTTTTGTGATTTCACTCTCTAGACCACATGAGCGAAATCAGAGCTGCATGTCCATATGCGAGGAGTCATCAGCTTGGCATAGGCCAACGTGGGCTTCACAATGCCTCTTATGCAAGGTCTTCGAGGAAAGTTGTTGACTTATGACGATGTATTAGAGGGCTACAAGACTTTCGCTTCGATGCTACGTGTAGCCTGTGTGGATAGACATGGTGACTGTGTGGACCATTGCAACGGTTGTGTTCCATGACCATCGACAAGGGTGTTTGCTACTGCCTTCTTCCGGTTTTTCGCTAATTAACATGACAAATCTTTTCGTCTCAAAAAATAACGAGTCTTTTGTCTTGTATAAAGAAAATACACATAGGTCCCACGACTGTGAAGTCGCCGATGAGATATGAGCTTAGCCCATAATTGAGTGGTCAAATGGATAACAGAAGGACTGTTTTGGTAACATGCATAAACACGTTGCAATCTCGTACGTGCTCTCAGCTCGCAAGAAAAATAAGGGAAACGCAGTGTTACAGTCCATCGTGCGCCTGTTTGATACGGACAACACGGTGGAAAATTAGGAGAAAACGCAGTGTTACAGTGCATGCGCGTGCGCGTCCGGTGGTTCACGAGGAGCATGCGCGCGCGCGGGTGCGTCGCCATGTAGGTTATGGGTTTTGGTTGAGAGCTTGAGATCGTGACGGAGTTGCATGCCACTGGTAGCTAAAATCAACTACTTCCTCTGTTTTAAAATATAAGAGATTTTAAGTTTGTAAAAAAAATATCTAGACTTATTTTAGTGTATAGATTTACTTTAAACCTGAATGAATCTACGTACTCCCTTCGGTCCGTATTAATTGACTCAAATTTATCTAGATTTGAATAAATTTAGACACTATTTAGTATATAAGTTTATTTAAATTTTGATAAATTAAAGTCAATTAATATGGATCGGTGAGATATAAAAAAAGTTTAGATGCATTTGCTTCATATTATATTTTAAAACAGAGGAAGTAGCTCACATGCATGGAGTTGTTCCATCAGATGTTGCGTGCCAAAAGAACATAACAGGAAGGAAACCCGTGATGGTATTCTTCTAGCTTGGGATTCCACCGTAGTTAAGATGCCTAACCAGCATGCCACTAACAAGGCCATCATGCAGTTTGCGTAAAGAGGGATCGTGAAATGCCACACATATTCCACATTTCCACCACGTCGCAATACTGTACCAAACAGTTTTTCTCGAAATAGTGTTACGATGAACATGTATCAGGGTCGGATAGCATTTTTTAGTCTTACTCCGTGCTTACATGGGTTTTCTTTGCGAAAATTTCACAATAATTCTTATTGAATTGTTTTTCTCAAAATGAAGGTGGTGATAACCCCGGTCTATACATGAAAATGATGCACACAATCTTCTTTATTAATTATTAAACGAAACCTTACGCTGTAGCACACCATCCCTACAAAGATAGCACAGATATCACCCTGAAACCACCTCTAGCGACAAAGTCACAACTCCTCCAACTTAATGAAGGGGTGAGTGTGTTGCAAAGTGGCAAATTCTTGTTGGATAAACATAAATGAGCAACAATTGTGAAGAATAATAAGCCTTGGTATCTTAATATTTGAGCTATGAACCCTACTTTGATATTGGTATTTAAGAGAGATATATACATATTTAGTCCCACAACTTGCACCGCAGATGCGTTTTAGTCTCATATCTTGCAAAGTGAGCAAAATTAGTCCCATAACTTGCAATCTAACTGTATTTTAGTCCAATTCAATCGTGTTTCTATAATTTGACATAGAATTTGTCCAACTGACGTGACATGTTGCATCACAGTTTTTGCGAAATGACCCCTATATATCTTTCTCTACTATTTGCGACCTTGGTACAGACTAACAGGCGGACCCCACCCCTCAGTAGTTGTATAAATAATAAAATAATTAGTTGCAATGAAGGGATTTGAACACAAGACCTAAGCTGCCAAAAAATTTAGGGTTGCCACCACAAGACACGAGGCAATGTGATGATTTGAAGAACATTCTTTTATTATATAATATTTTCAGGCTGATGCGTCTTGCCCCATCTACGCATGACGCGCGTCATAGGTGCTTAGCTCCAACACATAGATATACATAAAACACAGTGAAAAGAGTTAATATTAGTCGCCTACAAGATTCAGAGGCATGCTTTCTGCACGTACGTTATGTGTTTATATTGTATAAATAACTCAAGTCCTCCAAATTAATCACTAGCATCGTTTAATGTATTGGTCTGCATTGGGTGGTTACCTGTACAAAGGTCTAGAGTTCAAATCTTTCCCCTACATATCTCTAACTATTATTTTATCTATCTGTACGTTCACTGACAGGTGGGTTCGTATGTCGGTCATCAAGGACACAAGTGTAAAATAAATTAAGGGGCTATTTTGAAAAAAAAATATGAATTTGGTTAAAATTGGTCAAATTTAATCAAATTGGACTAAAGTGTTCCTGGGATGCAAGTTATGGGACTACCGATGCTCACTTTGCAAGATGTATTATGACTAAAACGTTCCGACGATGCAAGACGTGGGACTAAAAGTATATAAACTTCTATTTATGATAGAGAGATTACCTAAAATCAGTCCATCGATGGCAACATGTGTTATTAATAATTATCAATAACAGCACAAAGAGCATCATATATAAGTAGTAATAAAAATTATAAATAGATCTATGAACCATCTAGTGACTACCATAAACACTAGTGTGAGCCGAATTTACGATGTTGTCCTCGTCCCTCCGTCATAGAAGCCAGGCAAAACTATTAGAGCTTATTATAGTAGATATATGAAGTCGTTGTGGTAAGATCTTAAATAACCAGCACACCAAAATTGCACTATCACAAATGATGACAATAGGAAAAAAAATTTGCGGGTGACAACAGGAATAATTTTGTTGCACCTTCTCTTGGGCTGCAAATTGCAACGAACAAATCAGTCAAGAAGAGAGATCGCTCGGCGTCAAAAAAATAAAACAAAGCGGAATCGCTTCAGCTAGCGGTTCTGTTTAAGAGAACGAATGGATGGCCTCTCCCTCCGGTGTGAACAAAGCAAGGGTCACTTCAGCGGTTCCAACATGAACCACATGTTTTATACTGTATTACACGACCGCGCACATCGTACTGCAAGACTATATTCCTTCCGGTAACGATGATTATGACAATCATGCGGGTGAGGTCTAGACATCAAATAAAACTGAATATGTTGGAGCTACGTCCTATTAATTAGTACGTAACATACAATTGCTGATATGAGTCAGCACATACGTGATACTCAGTGATGCAAGCAAGAGTCTGGCTTGATTAACAACCGGTCTGCAGATTATGTACAATTTAATTAGATGACTTAATGTGGAGATACATGCATAACAATTTAACTAGACAGTCTTTTCGTGGTGTCTTCTAACACTCTAACTAATACAGTACTTAGTTTTATCAGCATGCATGGTTCAGTCAATGGTACTTATACACGAGCAAAAAATAGACGGCAACTAAATAATGTATTATATTATCTCTAATCCATAATAAGTATTGCTGATTTAGTATAACGGAATACCAAAAATATAGTGTACTGAAATTGGGATGTGAACATGTGCGATGTTTCTAATAGAAAAGAAAACTGTTGATTAGGTATGCTCACCTTTAGACTTTCCATGTGATTCTTGTGTCCTGGCTCAACCACACGGGTACACTCGTGTGGGTCCCACTAATCAGTTCCTAGATAGAAAATACTAGTCTTTTTTTTTTACCCGAATACTAGTGCACTTCTTGATATGGGGAGCGGCATTTGGGAAAGTTCGGAGTGCTAGGAAACGTTATAAAACCATATGCATCGATTTCACATAAACAAAGAGAAAATTTCATAAAACCTCAAATATTGAATCTAGCGTTGCACAGAACCACAAGCCAAGGAA
This sequence comes from Avena longiglumis, assembly GCA_030063025.1. Taxonomy (NCBI): domain Eukaryota; kingdom Viridiplantae; phylum Streptophyta; class Magnoliopsida; order Poales; family Poaceae; genus Avena; species Avena longiglumis. Next base: position 422,746,490 of record CP125978.1, read on the forward strand.
CTTTTTCTAGAAAATGATAAATTTGAGTAAGTTCTTTGAAATAATTTAAATGTGTGATCTAGACATTTGACAATGGTTTCGACTATCCAGTTCCACTAGTCGGGTCCACTGGATTGTTTCTCTCAAGTTTTTTCATGTGGACGTACCAACCAACAGTTTGAACTAAACCACTTAATTTTTACTTGTTTTGGCTAGGAAAATTAGATGAAAACTTGCATGTTTACTTACCACATGTAGTTGGAATTACCATAATCTTTTTCAGATTTTAAGTTTGAACATATTAAGGCCAAAAGTTCTGAAAAAGTGCCAAAACTTCAAATGGATTGGTGAAATGAGCTCCAAAATCTCCAGTTTAATCACTACATGTAGTTTGAATTAACGGAATATTTCATATTTTGAAAAATAATAATATTCGCAAATTTTCCAAAAGTTAAAAAAGGGTAAAATCTTTCTAAACAAAGTTTGTTCGGTTCACATGTGAGAATCTAGAGAGAACCAACTCTATCCTATGTAATTTGGAACCGGAGTTGCGGTTTTGTGAGAGTGAGACCCTGGCCCTGTTTTGTGAAAGGAAAATTATGTACATCCCTTAGGGGATACGTGACTCGCATCGTCCGCCTCGATACAGCGACGCGCGTTCCCGGTGGACCCCACCACGGATGTGTCTCCTTCCCACGTCTCCCTATCTTATCCACTTGCCCCTGGAACCGTACGTATGCGACCGAGTCCTACTTCCCTCCCCTTCCGTCGTGAACCGTTGTAGCTCCGGCGGCAACCAAATCTTGTCGCCCTCCACTCCAGTGGCGGCGGCCACCTCCTCCCCTCCTTCTCCCTTCCTTCCTCCCTCCATTATTTGTCTCCATGGCTGCTTGATTTGAAATCATGGAGGCTCCAAGCGGCGAGGCGGTGGTGCTGGCTCCAGAGGGCGACGTTGCTGCACCTCCGCCCTCCACTCTCGCCGGAGGGGCTAGATAGGCGATACCTTGCCCCTGCGTGTCGCCTTCCTTCCCTACCATAGCAGCGCTGTCTCCGGTGACGCCCCGAGATCTCCCTCCCGCAGGCCTCCAGGAGGAGCATGAGGCACGCAGTCATCGACAACGATAAGTCCGCGGTCACGACATTCCATCTGCATGCCTGACGGCAGGACGGCGCGGCGGCGGGGGTCGATCCTGCGCGGCCGAAGTTGCTTCCTGCGGGTGTGGTCGCTGCTGCTGGTGTTAGGCGCCCGTGCTACAAGGGGCGGGAGGGGCTGCTACTATCGGTGGCCGTTGATGCTACATGGGGCTGCTACCATCGTGAAGGCGACTTGCTACAATAGCACGTCGGGGCAAAATTTCTTTGCTACATACGTCTTTGCTACAATGGCATAATTTCTTTGCTACATAAGTTATGTGCTTTTGCTACAATTATACAAATGTTTGCTACAATGTTTTTCGGCGAGGTCTCCCAGCAAAAGTCTCCGGCGAAATCGTTTTTTTGCTACATTAGCATATTTTGTTTGCTACCACCGTTTTATGAATTTGCTACAATTGCGCAAAGTTTTTGCTACGATGTCTCATGCGAGGTCTTCGGTGAGATTTTTTCGGCGAAGTTGGTTTTGCTACATTGGCATATTTTTTTGTTACATGGTCTCCGGCGAGGTCTCCGGCGGGACAGACGTTTTGTTCTATTTTTTTGGAACGAACCGTTTTGTGCTTCAGAAGCAAAAGCGAGAACATTTGTAGCAAAAATTAGACGTTTGCAGCAAAAGCGGGAATTTGGGGGGATAAGGACACGTATCGCCGGGGGAAGGAGGACGATGGAAATTTCACTTCGTCCGGGGGACGCTGAGTGCTGTCCTTTGTGAAATTTGCTCATGAACAAAATACCAGGCTTGTGACGTATTGTCTCCGTCACTTTGAGTGAACCTACATACTAAAACAAGTTTAGATTTATTTTCTTCACAGACCTAAAACATATTTTGAAACGGAGGGAGTATGTACCCGGACCGGACCGCGCCTCATCAAGCGGCAATAAAAGCATCCGACTCTTGAACCTCAAAGGCCAGACCAATTCATTTCCCTACTCGCATCGCATGCAGTAGTCTCCTCCTACCAACTCCCACCGCGTACTTGAGCCATGGGTGTGGCGGTGGCTGGGAGGAAGCTCGCCGCGCTGTCAGCTCTCGGGTGGTGGCTCATGGTGGTCGGCGCCGTCCGCCTCGGCTTCGCCTGGTCCGGCTTCTTCGACGCCCGGGCGGTCGCCGGAACATACTCCGAAACACACGGTGCGGCCCCAGCCATCCCCTCCTCGATCGCCATCTCCCCGGCCGTATATGCATAACATAGCCTTAACTAATCGTGTCTGCAGTGACGGATGTGCACGGCCGCACTGTCGGGGTGTGGACGCTCCTGTCGTGCACCCTCTGCTTCATGTGCGCCTTCAACCTCGAGAACAGGCCGCTCTGCGCCGCCACCTTCCTATCGTTCGTCTACGCCTACGGCCATTTCGTGGTGGAGTACCTGGTGTACCGTACCATCACCGCAACCAGCCTCGGCGCCCTCGGCTTCTTCGCTGGTAATGAATAATAGTCTTGTCCCGATGATCGATTACTCACGCCAGAACAACTGCTAGATACATACTGACAGTTGGACTCTCTATCCTTGCGCGCGCAGTCCCGTCGATCGTCTGGACGGTGGTCCATTGGAGGAAAGTGCTCGGCCACCGCGCGGCCAAGCAGGAATGAGCTTGCTCGGCTGTTACTTACCGCCTCTCGGTCGTCTATTGACGGAGTCTTGCGCCTCTTGCCGCAGTCCAATAAATCTCGCTGCAGATCCCATCTTTTTTACATGTGCAATACCTCTTATTACTGTGCCTTTGAGGCTATGCTTGATTTGTAAGTGTGTAGCATATGTGCGAAATCAGAAAATAAAATATAAAATGGTTCCAGTTTAAGACAAACTTAATTTTAGTCGTTTTGTGAATGCCACTACTCCCTCCAATCCAGCGACAATTAATATGAATTGGAGTAAGTATTACGAGTAGTTTTTACTGCAACGAGCGATGTGAGTCTATATCGTTAGCTATCGATTTTCAGCCGTAACCAGCTGCTTATACATTAGAAAAAGTTGTGCACGGAAATGCAAATTTATTGATCACTAAACCGTCCATACATGACTAGAAAAATATTACAAATCCGAAACTGCTTTTTTTTAGGGGAAAGGTAGGGATTTATCCAAAAGGTACGAACATACGGTACAAAGTCTGGTGGTTCCATGAACCAGAATCTCCCATAATAGTTCTAGTCGATGTTGGCCTAGACCCCGGCTGTACTTTCGCCGGGACGTTGCGACGAGAGAACCTGCAACAACTTCACATAGTCCGTCGAGTACTTTTCGACGAACAACGATAAAGACAATCCGGAAAGATGTACACCTACACGCCACGAGCAATCGACTTGATCAATTCTGGTGGATTGCAACTCACGCACGTATGGCAAGCTTCACTAGATTGCTTTCCTAGCTGGTTGAACTCTACGTACACACAAATTGCTGGACTCGCCAAGTTGCCTGTCGAGCCTCGTAAATCTTTCTTTTTATTTCTCTGATCGCACGGCCGCACATTTTGATTACAGGGGTATACACGATGTATATGTAGTAGTTCTAGTGTAGCTATTTTAGTAGGATTAGGACTCATAATTCCTACATCAACCGTGCTACACAAACCTACACGTACTCGTATACTACTTGTATACGACAGAGTGCACCGCGTCGTGCCGGCGTCGGTTTAGACGTGCTTATTGCTAACAATCACCCCCTAAGCACGACGTGCGCTGCATCTCGACCTGGGTCCCAAATACGCCAGCTACTCCTCGCGGGCGCCTTCCACGGCATTGTTTTTGCCGCTTCCTTCCTCAGCACCCATGTCACCGACTTTGCTTTTGTCGGCTTCTCCATGGCTTCACGCCGACAATCCTTGTCCGCGTCCTCCTTGTCCGCGTCCTTGATGTCCGCATCTTCAGTCTTCATCGGTTCCTTGATGACCAACCATTGCCTTTTGTAGTTTATCGTCACTGAGTTTTTTACCATCCGAAGTATCTCCTTCGGATAGTAGTCCAGCACGCCTCGCATGCGTGCTCGTGTCGGTCGTAGTCGTCTCGGCTCTTGTACTCTTGGAGGAGACACGACGTACTCTTCCACGCCCGACATAGCGCTTGTTCCTTCAGTTGTGAATCCTTATTTTACTGGCTTAGGTACCATATCACTCTCTCGCGACTCGCCTGCGACATCACGCCGAAGTACTTTCTCGCCGGGATTCACATGAACATGAATGGCAAAATTGGCTAGCTCCTTTCCTGATAGATGCAACTCCGGCCGATACTTTTGGCCTCTATGCATCGACGTACAAGCTAGCTCATGTTTAGCTAGGCCGATTAGTTCTGGACTTGATCGAATAGCCTTATGCTTGCCGTGCTCCTTTGTATTTTTTGCTAGGATGTCTACTCCCAACACGTCTAGTACACCCCGAGCCGGGGATTCCCTTGACCGCTCTTCTTTTTCTACTCCAATTTCTGGGATGGATGTCCCTGAACATCCTCATGGAGCTCCTTCAGATAGGTCTTTTCTTTTTATCCCGTCTTCTTCTGGCGCTTCTGGATCGCCAGCCCCTAGACCATCCTCTGGTCTATTTTCCGGGTCTCCGTATGAAGCCCCTATCGGCGGATCACATACTTTTGGACCGCCTCTTTCTGGCGTTTCTGGGCCGCCATCCCCTGGACCTTCCCTTGGCCCGGGCTACACACGTGAATCTCCTCCTCCTGGGATGCCGAGCAGAATACATGCGCCACGTCTGCCTACTGTTGCTGGTGGCCATCCTGCCATGCCATTGCCTTCATCATGCAACGCCACGTCTTCTCGATCCTGGACGTCGTGTCCGGCGATGTCGGTAGTCCGAGTACTCTCTGGTTGTGCTTCTGAGCTTGAGGTTAACTCCTTCTCAGAATTTGACATGTTCACACCGACTTCTTTTGACACCTTGGTCGCCGTACTTGGCGTTGCCACACCTGACGAACCAACCGGGGTCACTTCCGGTTCTACCAATGTCATCTCGTCGTTCAAGACAGTCTCCTGCTGCCCCACGTGAACATTAGTGTCGTCGACACCTGCGCATACTACCTTGATCGCTCCCCACACATCCTTCGCCGATTTCTTTCCGACTAGGTGTTGTAGCATGTCCGTCGGCATAACCGAGTAGAGCGCCATCAATGCTTGGGTACCCTCTCGGTACTTCGCACCTCCCTTGACATACTCATCGCCACCGGGATCGATGGCTTCCCAAATCTGCTGACCTTCCATGGCGCACTGCATCACAAACGCCCATATGCCGTAGTGCTTGCGATCCAGACGCGGATACAACTCCGCGCCCACCGTCTCAAACGCTGGTGCCGAGCTCTCGCCAAACTTCACCATCGCCATGACCTCCTAGTACTTTCAGCAGATCACAAACGACAACCTTAGCTCTGATACCAATTGTTGGCCCAGACCCGGCTGTACTTTCGCCGGGACGTTGCGACGAGACGACCTGCAACAACTTCACATAGTCCGTCGAGTACTTTCCGACGAACAACAATGAAGACGATCCGGCAAGATGTACACCTACACGCCACGAGCAATCGACTTGATCAATTCTGGTGGATTGCAACTCACGCACGTATGGCAAGCTTCACTAGATTGCTTTCCTAGCTGGCTGAACTCTACGTACACACAAATTGCTGGACTCGCCAAGTTGCCGGAGGCTCGTGTCGAGCCTCGTAAATATTTCTCTTTATTTCTCTGATTGCACGGCCGCACACTTTGATTACAGGGGTATACACAATGTATATGTAGTAGTTCTAGTGTAGCTATTTTAGTAGAATTAGGACTCCTAATTCCTACATCAACCGTGCTACACAAACCTACACGTACTCGTATACTACTTGCATACGACAGAGTGCACCGCGCCGTGCCGGCGTCGGTTTAGACGTGCTTATTGCTAACAATCATCCCCTAAGCACGACGTGCGCTGCATCTCGACCTGGGTCCCAAATACGCCAGCTACTCCTCGCGGGCGCCTTCCACGGCATTGTTTTTGCCGCTTCCTTCCTCAGAACCGATGTCTGCTTTTGTCGGCTTCTCCATGGCTTCACGCCGACAATCCTTGTCCGCGTCCTCCTTGTCCGCGTCCTTGATGTCCGCATCTTCAGTCTTCATCGGTTCCTTGATGACCAACCATTGCCTTTTGTAGTTTATCGTCACTGAGTTTTTTACCATCCGAAGTATCTCCTTCGGATAGTAGTCCAGCACGCCTCGCATGCGTGCTCGTGTCGGTCGTAGTCGTCTCGGCTCTTGTACTCTTGGAGGAGACACGACGTACTCTTCCGCGCCCGACATAGCGCTTGTTCCTTCAGTTGTGAATCCTTCTTTTACTGGCTTAGGTACCATATCACTCTCTCGCGACTTGCCTGCGACATCACGCCGAAGTACTTTCTCGCCGGGATTCATATGAACATGAATGGCAAAATTGGCTAGCTCCTTTCCTGATAGATGCAACTCCGTCCGATACTTTTGGCCTCTATGCATCGACGTACAAGCTAGCTCATGTTTAGATAGGCCGATTAGTTCTGGACTTGATCGATTAGCCTTATGCTTGTCATGCTCCTTTGTATTTTTGTCTAGGATGTCTACTCCCAACACGTCTAGTACACCCCGAGCCAGGGATTCCCTTGACCGCTCTTCTTTTTCTACTCCAATTTCTGGGATGGATGTCCCTGAACCTCCTCAAGGAGCTCCTTCAGAGAGGTCTTTTCCTTTTAGCCCGTCTTCTTCTGGCGCTTCTGGATCGCCAGCCCCTGGACCATCCTCTGCTCTATTTTCTGGGTCTCCGTATGAAGCCCCTATCGGCGGATCACATACTTTTGGACCGCCTCTTTCTGGCGTTTCTGGGCCGCCAGCCCCTGGACCTTCCCTTGGCCCGGGCTTCACACGTGAAGCTCCTCCTCCTGGGATGCCGAGCAGAATACATGCGCCACGTCTGCCTACTGTTGCTGGTGGCCATCCTGCCATGCCATTGCCTTCATCATGCAACGCCACGTCTTCTCGATCCTGGACGTCGTGTCCGGCGATGTCGGTAGTCCGAGTACTCTCTGGTTGCGCTTCTGAGCTTGAGGTTAACTCCTTCTCAGAATTTGACATGTTCACACCGACTTCTTTTGACACCTTGGTCGCCGTACTTGGCGTCGCCACACCTGACGAACCAACCGGGGTCACTTCCGGTTCTACCAATGTCATCTCATCGTTCAAGACAGTCTCCTGCTGCCCCACGTGAACATTAGTGTCGTCGACACCTGCGCATACTACCTTGATCGCTCCCCACACATCCTTCGCCGATTTCTTTCCGACGAGGTGTTGTAGCATGTCCGTCGACATAACCGAGTAGAGCGCCATCAATGCTTGGCTACCCTCTCGGTACTTCTCACCTCCCTTGACATACTCATCGCCACCGGGATCGATGGCTTCCCAAACCTGCTGACCTTCCATGGCGCACTGCATCACAAACGCCCATATGCCGTAGTGCTTGCGATCCAGACGCGGATACAACTCAGCGCCCACCGTCTCAAACGCTGGTGCCGAGCTCTCGACAAACTTCACCATCGCCATGACCTCCTAGTACTTTCAGCAGATCACAAACGGCCCAGACCCGGCTGTACTTTCGCCGGGACGTTGCGACGAGACGACATGCAACAACTTCACATGGTCCGTCGAGTACTTTCCGACGAGCAGCGATGAGGACGATTCGACAAGATGTGCACCTACACGCCACGAGCAATATAATTGACTTGATCAATTCTAGGGATTGCAACTCACGCACGTATGGCAAGCTTTACTAGATTGCTTTCCTAGCTAGCTGAACTCTACATACACACAAATTGCTCGACTCGCCAAGTTGCGAGAGGCTCGTGTCGAGCCTCATAAATCTCTTTCTCTATTTCTTTGATCGCACGGCCGCACACTTTGATTACAGGGGTATACACAATGTATATGTAGTAGTTCTAGTGTAGCTATTTTAGTAGAATTAGGACTCCTAATTCCTACATCAACCGTGTTACACAAACCTACACGTACTCGTATACTACTTGTATACGACAGAGCGCACCGCGCCGTGCCGGCGTCGGTTTAGACGTGCTTATTGCTAACAGTCGAAGCCCCAAGAAACATGCCTATCGCATCTCGATGTACACCTTTCCTGACCGATAGTTGCACGCGCTTCTTTCGTACTCGTGCCAAAAACGCAGCCCAAACCCAAGCTCGATCCATGACCCCATGACTCCACTTCTTCCCTCAAAACATGACGGCCAATGGTTGCAGCATCGACTCGGTCACCAAGAGGTGGCGGAGGATGCCATGTTTGCGGTGATGGCGACGACGACTAAGCGGCGGCAGTGACCTAGTGGCAGCTACGGGGGACGCCATGGTTACAGCAGCGGCAACGACCAAGATGTAGTGGTGGATGGCAACCAACACGAGATATGAAGTCAGGAAAGAGGCCGAAGTTGCAACTCGACCGCGTCGGCTCCCATACAGGCGACTCGGGCAACCCTACCGCCTTGGCCGGCTCCTCCAGCGACTCTCTCCGCCGCCGCTGCCGCAGGTCCCTCTCGCGGTGGCGGCGGGCGCCCTCTCCGCCGAAGGTTGGAGAGGGCTGCGTGGAGGCATGATGGCGGGCGGCGGCGCTTTCTGCTCGAGGTCGCAGGCGGCGCATGGTGGCTCGGCGGAGGCGGTACGGTGGTGTATGGAGGGCCTCTGCGGCGACGACCGTCTGCTTGGCGCGCGTGGGCTAGATCTGGGGCCATCTAGGCAGGTCGGCCCCTCGGGGCGCCTTGTTAGGCAGCGGTCAAGGTGTGGCGCGGGATCTTCTTTGGGCGGCTCCGTGACTGCTGCGGTGGTTCCCGGTTTGGCTCTCTTGCACCTGCTCGATCCGTCCTCCGAGCCGGCGGTGTGGGGATCGCTGGCGGATCTAATAAAGGTGGTGGTCCTTTGATTTCTTTCGCATAAAGGCGAAGATCTCGCTGATGTCGCCTCCTTGATCTGGTCTAGAGAGGCGGGTTCGGAAGGCTCGCCGGCGAACTCCCATGGGCGTATCATGCACGGAGATTGCTGGATCGGAAGGTATTGATCGTAGCACCTTGTTTTTCCGGGCCGATTGGTTTCAGGGAGCGGTGCGAAGCTCATTGTTTGTTTCCACCAAGTGCCATGCTTTGAGCCATGGTGATGTCGATCGGAGAATGTCGGAAAGCGGAAATTTGAGGGTAGCGATGGTGATTTTGTTCTTATCTCGACGGAGATCTGGTGCGTGATCGAGACTCGTTGCATCGATTGTGATGCGGAAGACAACACAGGGGAGTTTCCAGTCTTATCTTGCAGGGTGAAAATCCAAGGTCTGGCCTTAGTTGGTTGTGCCTGGCAATGATCTTGTTGAAGACATTGTTTTGTGAGTAAGGACTTTCTTCAAGGTGAAAACCTATGACCTTTGGTCGGGCAACGACGGCGCTTGGGCACTGTTTCCTTCTTGAAGGCGTTGTTATTGGAGTGGAGGACTACTGGTGTTGTTCTGATGGTGTCACTGTCGTTTCTTTGAGGATTAGTTCTCTGTAGCGGGACTTTTCTTTTTTGTAATTTCTCTTTCTTTTTCTGAGCTGTGTGCATCCGTAGAGCCGCTAGGGCATGCGTTGTTGCAGAGGCTGGGTGTAATTAATGTCATTGTGATATTAATATATGCTCTTTTCCAAAAAAAAGTAGTATCATACGTGGTTTGTATAGCATGACTCGTGGTGGTTGTTTCTAAAAAATACTTCACTGCATATGGTAGCGTGTATATTGAGGCCCTGTGCGAGCTGGGCAACCGGCCCCAAAATTCTAGGGCCCCCATTCCTAGCGTCAGCCCATACTTGTAGTCATATATCTCTCACTATTTTCCAGCAAATTACAACTGGGCTTGTCTCGCTCCACCCCCTTGGCCCAATAACTGGTCAAGATCGATTCAGTTACAATACGCATAGAACCGGATCGATTCCGTCAATCGTACATCTCCCGAATTCCCGATCAGACCCAGCTTGTTGTGCTAAAAAAACCAAAACAGCCCGCGTCCCATGATCCCTCGTTGAATTTATCGATCTAATTCCTCCGCTCATTTCGCCCACAGCGACAGATCGACGTCAGCGTTGCCCAAGCGCCTTTCGCCATCGCCTTGTTCATTGTGAGTCTGTGTCCTGCCGCCAATCAAAAATGGATCTTTTGATTAAAGTTTCCGCCACAACACCTGAACTACCAATCCAGATGCCGATCAAAGTTCGATCAATTGGTCTTCTTGACTTCTTCTACTCCCTTCGATCCAAATTAATTAATTTTGATTTATCTAGATTCGGATGTATCTAGCACTAAAATATGTCTAGCTGCATCTAGATTTAGACAAATTGGAGTCAATTAATTTGGATCGGAGAAAGTTTTATTTTATCTAGTCGTCATGACAAGCCTAAGATTCATGTAATCATTATTATTGATACATAATGCAATTAGTAGTGTTCGAATCCAGCATCGTTATTTTTTTGTTATTACTTGCATTCTGCTATGACGCAAGAGAGACTTAATGATTGAAAATAATAGGACTTGAAAATAATATCCTAGAGAGATTGATTATGAATATCATTAAAAAATCATTTAAAAAAATATCAGATAAATGATGTTTTTTCAGTAGAACATGAGGTTACTTTATTGCTTTAGTGGCACCTTTACGATCAATGTTTGATATATTTCTATATATTGTACAAAATAACACGCATTAAAGTCATATATAAAGTGAAAATATATATTTTAATTAGTATTTTTGTGTAACATATTTTAACTTTAGGGCCCCGTTTTGGGTCTCGCACAGGGGCCCCGAATTTCTGAAGACGGCCTTGTATATTGTGAAAGGCCTAATACGAATGGTTTAATTTATAATCTAAAAGTTTCTATAAATTTTCTTGCATGGTCATACACTAGAAACCTCTACTAAGATATTCGTTAGGTTGTATGATTTGAATCTCTGCCAATGTAATCAATAATATTAAGATAGAGATGAACACTCGAACATAAATATACCTATGTAGTATGCTAACGTTAGTTTAAAACATAATTCAAAGAGCCATGCATATTTGCTATTTTTTTACATTTAAGTTGATTCTATTCCATATCTCGTTAAGAGGAATTGTCAAAAAAAGATAATGTAACTTTCATCATAGATTATGATAATGTAAGGAGTTCAACCTAATCAATGAATTCCGTAGTTGCCTGGCTAACATTCAAAAAAACTCTCATCACAGACTACAATTTAAAATTAGCACAAGTCATACATATCTTCAATGATATACATTGCAACAATAACGAAGAATGTTGTATGGTTAACAATGCTAACAAAGTAATACACATTATATATTTGTTAATATGACAATATGATAAGAAAGTTTATAAATAACTACAAAATTTTAGTATAATTATATTGGATCCAAATATTATAATTGTTTAATGAAATTTTAAACAACAATCAGATGTAAAATATTGCTCCAAGCAAAAAAGGTATTACACCCGTGCATCAAAGGACTCCCTGAAACAAAAGATAGTATTTAAAAATGTAGTTAGAAAATCTAGAGGTGTTAGTAATATGTATTCACTTTGATTTTTTCCATGTATGTCCACAAATAAGACCCGGATAGGTCAGGTTAGCTCCACAAAAATAGGAGGAGTATTCAAAGTTTGCATCTAGTGAGTTGACACGTTTGAGGGCCACAATCTTGTAAATAAGCCAGGTAAGGCTATTGCATAGCCCAATCTAAATGCCCCTATGAAAGTATATGTAGCCCTTAAGTTTGTTTTGGTAACTAATGACAATTTCTATGGACTATTGGTTTTATTGAGTTGTTTGTGAAGGGATGTTCCATATGTGATGCTTGAAGTCCATGTGTTAGATTAAAGGTTGTATGACATGAAGATAAGGATATCCATTGATTATTGGCGTCAAGATCATTGGATTAAAGATTAATATTATATAATAAAGAAGAAAATAAATATAACTTCGAAGAATCAAGATGAAGTTAAATGAATATAGAGTTCTTGTTTAGAACTCAAAGTTAAGTCATGGACGATCACAATCTAAAGAAAATAAAGTGAAAGATAAGAACTCATTGTGCATCTCAATATATTGTGATAAAGCATAATAAGATCGAGTGGGAGACAAATTGCAAATCATGGTTTTGTAAAGAACATTTCATGTAGCCCATCAAAGGATGACATCAAGTGGTGATATTCATCAAGATTGAAGTAGTGCAAGTTCAAGATGAGTATCTAGAAGATATTACATGCTTGAAGCTTGGCAATCATTCATTACAATGGATTTGTGAAGATATACCTAAGTGAGGCTTTCGCATAGTGGAGTATGAGAGTGCAATTTGTGAGACTTCACCAAGCAAGCGTGATTAATAAAGGTATTCCATTTTTGGCAAGCATAACCGTCATGTATATCTCAAGTGGAATGCGCAAAGAAAAGGTATGACCTTGATAGGTTTTCTATTTTACCGGTCTCAAGGTGGTTCTTGTGAGACCGGATATAGGTTCAGTAGTCGTACTATCAAGGGGGGGATCTCGGGTGAGTAGCTTGATCATATCATTCGTAGAGAGATCAAACCTTTGCATCATTGCCATCGTATTTCTTGGTTTTTATTTGGATCTATCTTCAAAACAAGCTCGAGTTCATCAAAAACGGATTTCATATTAAAAAGTTGTTTAGTTTTTTATGTTGGAGATTTTACTGGTTCGTCGTGATAGTGTGGTCAAAACCTTCATCTTGAGGTTTGAATTCCACATACACATATCCTTTTCACCAAAAAGCCTCTCCTATCTTGCCAAGGTTTGCCCCTTCCTTTGTTGCATTTTAGTTTGGTTCAGATGCAGTTTCGAATGGCTCGGGCGCCATCTCGAACACGGTCGGACGCATGTTTGGTCAGTCCAACCATATGACTACAAACCATTTCCTCCGAGAACATAGGTCGGACAAGGGTCGGACTAAATATGAGACAAGTGTATTTTCGTCCAACTTGATAGATTTCTGTCCAACGGCCACATTTTGAGGGGCTCATATAACAAGACATCTCTCTTTGCAATGGTTCAGAAGGCGAGAAGGAATGATGTCGGGAGAGATTTTGGTGTGTTATAGAAACATTTTTGCATTATTAGTGGACCTCCCCTGAGTATTGGAAACCAAATGTCTCATGGCAAATAATGACATGTTGCATCATCTTGCATAACATAATCATTGAAGATGAGCACAATATGCCAGTGGTACATCTCTAACGGAAATCCTATTGAGATACAACATGGTGGAAACAGGATATAGAGATTCCTTGCATCGTATCGAAGTATCGAGAACAGATATGTTCACACTAAGATACAGGGCCGGCCTTGCAAAATCCGGGGCCCCGTGCAAAAATCTAAAATGGGGCCCTATCTTGCACAAAAATTTGAACAAAAAAATAATTATAATATATATAACATAATATTTTTTATAACAATTCCAGATATTGAGAATCATACCTATATAACTTGAAGTTGCATAACATTTATTTGAACATCATCTTCTCCAACACTTCGTCATCAAGTGAATTATTCAAATTAACATCAATATGTTATTCCTCTACCTCAATATTATTTGTCTTCATCTAGCCATATTTAGAATGATTGTAAGGAACAATTATAAGTGCAAGGGTAGAAGGATCAACAAATTGATTACCGGATGGCACTTCTGATGCTTCTTTTCTAATAAATTTCTCCATAGCACCTTTTTAAGATTTAATTAAATTTTGTTTCTTTTCTCTTGCTCTTCTATGAACCGGACTGATTTTTTTTATGTCGACTCTGTATTATCAAAACAGAAGATACAAGAGATAAATAAAATAAAATAAAAGTATGAACGTGATCAGAAATTAGAAGTACTTGTTTTTGCAATTAGCCGATCGATGAGGATTGAGGCCATGAAGAGTTGAAGACACTGGGCCAGTCGGTCACCTACCATCGTATCGCTCGTCGCCGACTAGCCGTGGCCTATGAACGTGATCGACTGAATTTGTGTGCCGCGTCCACGCTGTCGCCCACTCGCCCCGTCGGTTCTATTTGCCGGATCGTCGCCGACTCGCCGCGTCGGTTATGTTCGTCGGCTCGTAATTTGGCTTCCTTCCTGCGCGTGCGATTTGATTAGAGTTGATCGGACCGATGACTCGGCACCAAGACCTCCCGATTCCCGGCTGTCTAGCAGCAACGCAGCGACGCTTGCGCGCGTGCCCACCAGTATACAAGTATATGTACGTATACAAAAACTTGGGCCCCTCAAAATCGTGGGCCCTGTGCTGCTGGCACACTTGGCACCACTGTGGGCCCGGGCCTGCTAAGCTACAAAATAATATTGTTGAGCATCACCGGTGAATCATAGTTGTGCTTCTATTTCAATTGAAATATTCAATTTATTTACTTCATTTTAACCATGTCATGTGTTCGGCGTTGAATAATTTGGTTTGTAAACTTAAATTTTATTCTATCATAATCATGCTATTTTATTTGGTTTGAACCCTATCATGTATTTGATTTTGAATCGTTTGGTTTGGAATAAAAATATTACTTCCACTGTCCTAAAATATAAGGTGCCTAACGTTTAGTCAAAAGTCGACGTTTTCTAAGTTTGACCAAAATTATACATAAAAATATAAATATTTACAATACCAAATCAATATAAGTAAATTTATCATAAAGTATATTTTATTAATTTCTTCATTCCATAATATAGATATACATATTTTTCTAAATATTTGATCAAAGTTAATAAGATTAGACTTTTGACTAGTCCTTAGACGCCTTATATTTTGGGACAGAGGGAGTAAGAAGTTTAAGTAAAGGAGATAGGCTAGGAAGCGTTTTTCTTTAGAGGAGTAAATATACTCTTGCGGATACTCGACCATTATAATCCTCTAAATATTAGGGATCACTTGGCGAGATGCCCTTAGATAGGCACGCGTGGTGGAACACAGGGTTGCTGCTCTACCGTAGTCGTTGCTCGAGGCGGCATAGAAAACTCGAACGCCTTGTCTCCGCCGTAGGTGCGAGCAAGCCACACCCAGAATGATGCGAGGCCGACGACGAACACGGAGATGACGAAGGTGCATCCCGCCAAGACACGGGTGTCCTTGACCTATATGAAGAAGTATTTTCGCTGGCAATTCCACATGCACAATTGTCTCTTCTTCATTGTTACAAAAGCCGTGGAGAAACATGATGATTGGTTTAAGTTGAGGAGGAGTGCATATGGAAGGTCAATGCAATCCCATTAATGAAGTGTCTCACATTTATTCGAGTGGTTTCCTATGTGTGTTCAGTCGACGTCGTTGACGACTATGTCTGTATTGACGAAGATACAATTTTGGAGGCTGTTTGAAGATACACACGAGATGTGATTTACATTGGTGGGATAGAGTACTTGAGGGAACCAACTTATGAAGACACAGAGAGACTCTTGGGTGAGACTGAACAGAGAAAATGTCCTGGGATGCTTGGATCAGTAGATTGCATGTACTGAACATAGAAAAATTGTCTCGCAGGATGGAAAGACTAGTACAAAGGCCATGCAATGATCCAACAATCATTCTTGAGGCTGTTGCATCGAGGGATATATGGATTTGGCATTCATTCTTTGGATTTCCATGGTTCTCATAATGACCTAAATATGCTGTCAAGATCACCACTATTTGTCAGGCTTGTTGCCAGAGGTGCTCCTCCTTGCAACTAAGGCTTCAATGGTCATCAGTACACCATGGGTTACTATCTTGCAAATGGCATCTATCCTCCATGGGCCACATCTGTGAAGACAATCCTCCTGCAGTTGTGCACTACCAACAAGAAATCTCACATTGCAATGGTCCAATAGACAACAAGGAAGGATGTCGAGCTCTTGGGCTATGAATAACTCTAGACTCCAGATCATTGAGCAAGGAAAAAAGAGTTGGAATAAAAAGTTGTTTATGGAAATCACCTTGCTGGGCTCTTGGAACATCTGGAAAGAGAGAAACAATCTCTGGTTTAATAACATACAACCCTCAGTTCAGGTTTGGAAATCAAGATTTGCTGCTGATCTGTCACTACTGATTCATAGGACTAAAGAGGAGCTACATCCACTTATCAAGAGCATTATTCATAGTTTGTAAACCTTCTTGTACTCCTAGATTTAACTTTTCTGACTTTTTAGAGTCTCTCCCCCTTCCTCTGTCTCTGTGTAAATATGGAACCTTACTGATTCTGACTCATTATTAATGAAAATGAGGCAGTAGGAGTCTTTCCTACTGTTATTATCCTTAAAAAAAAGGAAGGATGTCAAGAGAGATTTCGGTTTGCTTTAGAAGCGATTTTCCATTATTCGTGGACCCTGGTGAGTATTGGAAACCAAATGTCCTATGGAAAATAATGACATGTTTCATCATTTTGCATATAACTTTGCAGCGCATCGAATAAAAATCCTGTTGAGCCAGAGCATGATGGAACACGAAACAGAGATTCCTCGCAGCGCATCGAATTACCGAGAACCAAGATGTCCATACTCTGCTAAAAATGATCTTGTTGAGCATCACTGGCGTATCCATAGCACTTCGTACTTGTTCTTTCATTCATTTGAACTATTCACTTCATTTGAACCTGCCATGTGGTTTGTCGTTGAATAATTTGGTTTGTAAACTTAAATTTGGTTCTATCAGAATCATGCCATTTTATTTGGTTTGAACCTTAGTCATGTATTTGCTTTTGAACAGTTTGATTTTGAATAAAATAATTTAAAATTTAAGTACTTTCTCCTATCCATAATAGTTGATTTAGATTTATCTAGATATAAATGTATCTAGACAAGTTTTAGTACTAGATGCATCCGTATATAAGCAAATTTAAGTTAACGAATATGGATCGAAGGAGTACAAGAGATCGGCTAGAAAACGCATTTATACTCCTAGATATAAGTAAAATATACTCCTGGAGGATACCGAGAGCAGGAGCGGCAGCCGCCATGGGACGCTTCTGAAGAAGGAAGGAGTCAAGACGCGCGTACACCAGACACAACAAGGTCAGGCCTACAGAGCACAAAATCTGGACAATGACAGCCACAGTCCACATGTTAAGACGGGATACGTGTGCCAGCTTCTCTCCGAGCGTCAAGGGCACGTTCGCGCCTCACGCCCCGGCGGTGGTAGCTGTTCACCATCGTCATAGCTTGATCGTCGAGGGACTCCCCGAACCAGTCGTGCAGAGGTGTCCTGGGGAGGACGCGCGCCTGGTGCCGGCCGGTGACCGTCATAGTCGGCGTAGTCGATGTGGCGGATGGCGGCAGAGGGCATGAGCTCCCGCTCCACGTCCTTGTACAGCGAGCCGCCGCTGGCGACGTTGAGGACATGCGAGCCGTTGCAGATGCCGAGGAACGGTATGTTGCGCTCCAGGCAGCAGCGCACGAGGAGCTCCATGGAGTCTTGCTCGGCGAGCTGCTCCGGCGACAGATCTCCATCGCCGCCCTCACCCACGCACAGAAGCACGCCGTGGATGGGCTCCAGAGAGTCGAGCATCGCGTGCACGCCGGACACCCGTGGCACCCTGATCGACACTGCGCCGTCTAGGTGATGATACTCCCCTGCACACCCACGACATACGTGCCAATGTGAGCAACCGCCCGATCCCCATACCTGCTTTATTTCTCACGACAAAATATTAAGATGAACTACTGATCCACGACTCACCGATGAACCTCGTCGCATGGACGATGAGCACGCGGGGGAGGAGGAGTAAGACATTGCAAGTTTAAGGCTCTTGCGATTGATCTTAGATTAGGTTGGTGTTAGGCTGTTGTTGATCGGTGAGACTACACGAAGTTTAGTCTCACTTCGCCTACGGAAGGAGGCCACACCCTGCTTATAAGAGAGAGATTTTTTCCTCCTTTTAGTCCGGTTTTTGGTATGAAGTGGGCTCTCTTCTTATTGTCAGAATGTAGGCTGAGTGCTGGGCTAGCCAAGTGGACGCTAACATCTGGTATCAGAGCTAGCGATCGTCATGCCTTTCTAAGGGGCTTCTCAGGGGTGGGATGTTAGGCTGCTGTTGACCGGTGAGGCTACATAAAGTTTAGTCTCACCTCGCCTACGGGAGGGGACCACATCCAGCTTATAAGAGAGAGATTCCTTCCTCCTTTCCGTCTGGATTTTTGGGATAGAGTGGACTCTTTTTCTTATTGTTGGGCAGTGAACACATGAAGGTCCAGAACGTAGGCTGAGTGCTGCGCATGAACCTCACATGGACGATGAGCACGCAGGGGAGGGGGAGGAAGACATTGCAACTTTAAGGCTCTTGCGATTGATCTTAGATTAGGTTGGTATCGGTTTTTCCTGGAGTTGCCTCTAGATCGATGGAGGTATTTATACAAGGCAATCGGAAGCGATTGCATGCTGGATGTATCTTCGGAACGATCCTGTCACCAAATCGATCGCTCCACTCCGGTGCGAAATATTTTGTGCCAAAGTTCATGCATATGGAGTATTACTATTACCGTATTTTATCTAACGATCGGTTGAGTTGTTCAGGTAAGAAAAAAGTCCACATAACCTCCATATATATCAAGTTTAGGACGCTAACCACCCATAACTATGAATTGGGTCACTTAACCCCCACAAGTATCCAAAACCGGACAAAGTACCCCTCTGGATGGTTTGTGAGGGCTGGTGGCTGTTTTGGTTAGTGGTTTTGGTCCACGTGGACAGTATCTACACTTATGTAGAGATGAATCATGTTCTGCTACACCTACATTGACTTGTTGTTTTTTTACGGGTCGCAAAGTGACTGTGCTTGACCTGGCCAAGCCAAATTCGCTGACAAAGATGTCAAGGTGAAGCTCGTCGGCGGCTGGCAAGGTTGATTCGTTTTGGTGAAATCTTCCATTTCTCTATGCGTATTCACTAATTTGAGTAGTGACTCTCTGCTATTTCAGCACAAATGAACTCCTCTATTTTCAGAAATTTTATAGGATAAATGAACTCTTCTATTTTCAGAAATTTCATAATATTACAGTCACTTCTCTGTTACAACACATCAGCATTCCACAATATATTGAGAAATCTACTAAAAGTACCCTAATCTAGAAACGATTGCATTTTCCATATTCCTGCATGTCCACATTTAGTTGATTGAAGCTCCGGTTTAACCTGCATGTGGCTTTTTGGTCAACCTGCCCGTGCCTGCTCTGAAGAAATAAAAAAACCAAGAACTCAGCTCAAATCAGACCTGAGCTGAAGAATCAAAAATACCAAAAACTAAAAACAGACCTGAAGAAGTATAGAAGCCTAATCTCTAGCACATGGCTCAAAGCGAGCACGAACTCGAGGTCTTTGTCCTCCACGACGTCCCAGCCAAGGACGAACTCACAGAGGTTGGGGAAGGCGGCGACGCGCGGGATGGTGGCCGTGTCAGGGAACACCCACGCGCAGCTCAAGAGCGATGAAGGGAGCACATACCGGGAAGGGGCCATGGACGATTGACGAAGACGCGCTGGATCCAGCGCGCGAGCACAGGGCGGTCAGCTTAGTCGATGAAACTCCAGGTCAGGCTGAGGAAGGGGAAGGGCCCAGGATGCGCCTCGCGGGCGGCGGATACGGCGTTGTTGTCTGCCAGTAGGGGTCGTGCCAGCGGCGAGCACACTGGCCGGTTCAGTCGCATCTCGGTCGTGTTGCGAGCGAGAGAAAGCAGATGGAGGGATTTAGACTGAGTCGAAACATCATTCTGCCTGTTCTGTCCTACCTATACTAAACCACTGTTCACGTCATAAAAATAGCTTTCTCATACTGCTACAACTGCTTTAGGGGGTAATTTACATGGTTTTGGATACTTGTGGGGGTTAAACGACCCACTTTATAGTTAAGGGGGTAGCGTCCTAAAACTGATACATAGGGGGGGTATGTGGACTTTTTTCTTTCAGGTAATTACAATGGGGTCATGTCACTATTTTGCTAGACTGCCATATGGAGTAGGATTTTTGTTTAGTTAGAGAAGAGGGAAGTAAGAAAAAGAATTTCGTCTACAACGGATGATCTTTTAAAAATAAAAGAAAACTATTTTTATCCAGTATATGATACGACTCAGTATCTATATCTTCTCTAGATTATGTCGATGACTAAAAAGGTATGTCTTTTCTACCATTGTATATATCCCCTGGATGATTTTTTGTGCGTCTACTTCTCAATCGGTTGAAAATTAACTTAATTCAATTTCAGTTGGTTGCAACTAGAACATTTTAGTTGCAATGCATTTGTAATTAAAAAATCTCAGTTGCTACCCCTGCAACTGTATCCGCTTACAGCATCACTTGCACTTGCGACTCATAGGATGTGCGAATCATAATGCACACCTAGTAAATTAGAAACTAAGCTCTAACTTAATTCTCGATGGATTGAGAATTAACAAATCTTTTTTTTACAGATTCAAGCTTTTCAATTACTGTAGTTAACTAAATTTTGGCATATAGTACCATGTCTCATAAAGCAATGAAAATCCGAATCAACGTCGAGTCATGATCCAAAAATAGAACTTATAGATCGCACCAAATTTTGTTTCATGTGCCTCATAGCATCTCCACCCGTTGGAGCCTCCCAGGAGCAAACGCCGAGGCATGGTCTCCGAATCGCGCCCCCACCCCACTCCACCATACCCCTCGTCTACGTTCTCCCATCTCTCTCTTCCACACCACCATCGTTCCCCTTTCTTGCGCTGGCGCCATGGCGTATTTGGAGCGGAGGCAGCCGCACTGATGGAGCGAGAAGGTCAGGGGTGGCGCTACAGCTCTGGTGGGCTCAGGAGCAACGGGTTGTGCGGTAAAAAGGTGCCGGAGCGGCGTTGCCAAGGCATGGGGAGGCGGTGTGACGGGAGGCGCGTGTTCAATCTCACCAGAGGGCTGAGTTGCTCTGCTCGAGTTCAACAATAAATTGGGGTAGAATTGGCCATGTGAGAACGGCGGAAAGGAGAGAGAAAGAATGACGCACTGAAAAATGTGGTTGGTTGTTGCTTCGGTCGGCATAGCCAACACTCACAGAGAGAGAGAGAGAGGTTGGGTTTAGCATGGGTTGCCGGCGCTATCCCGTGCAGCCGGGGGCTATGGGACACAACTAAGAGCATCTCCACTAGCGTTCCTAGAAGTCCACTTTTCGGCGACTTTTACATCTGGATGGGTGAAATTTGCCCCACTCGCGTTCTCAAAAGGCCGTTTTTTTTCAAATTTGGTCTGTTTTTATCCGGCTTTTCAGACCGAACCCAGCGCATTGAGAATCGTCTAGAAACGTCAAATGTAGCAAATCTCGCCGTGTGACCCACGCACTTCGATCATCCCAAACCAAAAGTTACATTCATCTGGCGACTTTTAGCTTCGGATTTTGGTCCGCAAACCGATTAGAGATGTTCTAAACCGTTTTCCGTCTATTTTGCATCGCCAATGGGGAAAAAAGTGTCTTGGGGCCTCCTGGGCACGGCGGAAAAAAGTCACAAGTAACTCCGTCGCCGGTCCACGGTAGCACGAATCTTCAAGCGGGGGAGAAAATCGTTTGCGCCAACTGGCCACGTATACATGCACAAATCTCCAGGCAGTAGAGGAGGGTTAAAGGCCGGAGCGGAAGGGTTCGGGTCGGCTTTCTCTTTTCCCCTCCCTCTTCCGCGGCGGCCGAGACCCATCCGCCGCCATGGCCAAGTACAACGTGGTGACGAAGAACAAGCGCGAGCACAGCCAGGACCGCAAGCGCCGCGCCCATGGGGACCCCAACTCCGGCAAGCTCAAGCAGCGCAACGACCACCACGCCATCTCGGGCAAGCGCAAGCGCAAGCTCCAGCGCCGCCTCAACCGGGTAGGATTTGATTTCCTCCCGCCTCCCCTTCCCAGTGATTGGTTTCCTGATGGCTCTCTGATGCTTGTTTCGTGGGGTCATGATGGCTGTGGCGGTGCAGGATCAGAAGGAGGCTGCGTTGGTGAAGGCGCTGGAGAACAACATGGGCGATGTCGATATGGTGTCTGCTGAAGGTACGGCTCTTAGTTTGCTCGATTGTTTCGAGACCTCGGATGGAGGAATTATGCATTTTGCTTATTTTTCTGTTATAAGTTAGGTACTTAGGTAGTTTTATTACTTGTGATTCCTGAGGATGGCTGTTGATGTGTGCTGTAGAAGGTTATGGGTCATTGCAATGGTGGTACTTTGTGTTGCGTTGCTTCATTCATGGTCGCTGGCTATTCTAGTTATCTGGGATTTGTAGGTGAGCTACGAGTTGTGCATTTCTGTTAGGTTCAATGGGACCGTTAGCTAACATACATGGCATATCGAACAATGCATTCTAATTGTCATGATGAAATATGTTTCCAATCAGTTTGTATTGATTAATCCAACTTCCTGGAGCACTGGGTGCACCCACATATGCAAGTCAAACAAAGAAAGGATATCTAAGGTTCTATTACAGATGCAATGTCAGGAATTTTTTCAGAATGATATTAACTAGTGTCACTAATTGTTTCTTGATTTCATGAATTCTGCATTGGTAGTTATGCGTGTCTGATTTAGTTCTCTGAGCTATAAGAAATATGTTCTTGATAGATATTTGCTCTTAGTGAGCTATAAGCAAACCCAGGGAAGACTGGTATTTTGCTCTTGACATAGATTTTTGTTATGGCAGGGCTGCATAACTTTGTCATGTGTGCTCCGACTAGTTTAGTCTGGCTAGCTATATGTGCCACTCGTGCCCCTCTTTTCGTTTGTAAGGTCTGATATTATGTTCTTACTTCTGCAAAGTAATGATGTAGTTGTTTCGTTCACATTGATGACCAAGCTTGACTGTCGATGGACATAAATCTGTCTGCTGCTTATCGAGCGAATTATGTTGTCTTCCATAGTTCCACTGTTTTTGTTGTCACGGTGTCTCTGTGTTATTTGATTTCATTTCTTCTTATATTTGTTTTGTCAATTTGTTCCTCTTTGTGCTGCCATTACTTCTGTAAAAAACATCTAGGCATCCCTGTGAACTGCGATGCTATTGCTTACCCTTCATACTTATACTTACAGCATCTTCGGAAGCTACCAAGGACAAGTCTCAGATGAAGTTTAATGTGAAGAAAAACTCAAGGATACAGATCAAAAGATTAAAAGGCAAAGGTTAGTTGTTATGCAGTTCAAACAACTTGATACATCAATCACTAGCATGGTGCTCCTGATTTCTTTCTTTGAATTGACTGAGAAGTACAGTTCTATTGTCCGGGTCTATCCGGTTGAAAGATTAACTCAAGATATGCTGATTCATTCTGCAGGTAGAAAGAAGGCCAAAAATGTCAAGCCAGCAACAAAGGAAAAAGCTGATGCCATGGTAGAATGAATGTCAAGAGGGCAACAGTATTGCAATATGAGCCTTTGTAGGGCATCAGCAAGGACTAAACTTGCTCAGCTATACTTGAGCTTGTCGATTAACTTGCTGCTCGGCCACCTTAACATTCAGTAGGAACCAGTCACCGCTATCTTTGGAGTGAATGTATGGAATTCAGACATGGCTTTTATAAGTATTTAAAGCACGGTTTCCTTCCTTTTGTCAAAGTTCTTGGTTATGTTTGGTTTGAAGTCAGAGCTTAGTTTTGTGTTGCTTTCCTACTATGGCTGATTGGATCCAACTGAACTTGAAAGATCTGTTATGTACTCTATTCTACTTTGTTGGCTATCCAGAATTGTCAAATCCATCTTACTGAAAGTTCTGTTCTACGGAGTACTAAAAACCGCCAGAACATGGCAGACCCAGTACTGAACTAACATGTGAACACTTTTCTATTCCTCCTCTTGCATTCTGTTTCTCAGCAAACTCGCCTTCTTCATGATCAGGCGGTGACATGGGGTTAATGGCTACCAGAACCAGTGCCAAGCAAAAACTTCTTCTCATGAATGTATCTGGCTTTCGCCAAAATCCCATTGCTTTGCTTATACTAGTATAACCGTGCACGTGCAACGCACGTTCCATAATTTGTAATTAAAACGTGTATCTTAAATCCTTCACATAAAATACACGATCATATGAATGTACAATAATAAGTTAGAAAAATAGTTAAAAACAATAACCAAGCAACATTCTTTATTATTTATTCTTTGATGATTTTTTTCTCGAAGGTTCATGTATTTATGCGCTCTATAATGTTGCGCTCCATATCCGAGACATTCTTTAGAGCCTTGTTCCCATTGTACTTCCAGAATATGGACCAAAAATCGCTTCCTCGGTTCAATATCGTTGTACATATGCATGATTATGAAGTTTCCATGATACAAAATTAAATATATATTCAGTAAAAACAATTATAATATATATAGTTTTAAGCAAATATCAATTATAGCAAATGTAAGTGCAACGCACGTCTCATAATATATATATAATATCTATTTTGGTCTTATTTCTCTTTTATCTAGTTTTTATTAAGCCATTTGAATATGCTCCATGAGCTACATGTGAGCACGCGCTGTGTAATATACAAAAATATTATGTCTTCCCATAAATTTCATGAGATTAAAAAATATATTACTTCCTCGATCCATATTAGTTGACTCAACTTTTTCTAGACTCATATGTATCCAGTTAAGTATCTAGTCTAGATGCATCCGTATTTAGACAAAGTTGAGTCAACTAATATGGGTCAGAGGAAATATGACAGTTACAAAATATTTTGAAATTATCAGATTATCGTGAATGAACACTCCTTAAAGGATGATGGGTTCGGTTCATCAAATGGAAATTGACGAACTGTATTTTTTAAATGATTTGCCGAAATTCGTTGGTGTGAACTAACATCAGTGACAAAGAGCCAGCTCCGTCCCCATTAATAAAAAAAGAAAAAGAAGGAGCTAGCTCCGTCAATGCTCTCTGGTCCGTCCCGTCACCTACCTCACCGCCGCCGTTCCCCATTTGCGTGGTCTCCATCTCCCTCTCTCCACCTCGCCATGCCTCCCCTCCTCGTTGTCCCCACAGGCGGTGCGAGGACTCGCACGCCTCTCTCCTTCCCCAGCCAAACCAGTTGCCGAAGTGCCCGAGGAGGCACTCGGGTTCGGCATGCTCGCGGGTGACCCAGTGGTAGGCGCTGTAGGAGGTGGACGCAGAGGCGTGGGACTCGCAGGGCATGCTCTTCTCCGCCTCTTCCTGTCTTGTCGAATCCTATCGCCGAAGTGCCTGAGGAGGTGCTCGAGCTCGACATGCTCGCCGGTTACCGAGCGCTAGGCTGCGTCAGCACGGGACTCATCTCCACCGGATCACGCGTAAGAGGGCTTCACAGCGTCGGCCAAGGTAAAGTCCTTTCCTCTTTTGGTATGCATTATCTGTACGTTTGGTTGCAGGGACCTAATTTTGAAATTACTTTCCAGAAGCACCTTGCCACTTTAAAATCCTAGCTTGCTTTGTGAATCCTTGGACTGTGTTGCCCTGCCGATAGAGACTGGTTCGTTCATGAGAACCCCAGCTAGGTTGCTCTTTGTACATGTATTGGATGATTTGATTCAGTAAGCTGAACAAGGCGATTCTTACTTTGTATTGAGTATAAATATAGCTGACTATTTATTCAGTTTGTGTAGTGCTACTACACTTTGGAAACCTTGCTTACCCTGTGTATTTCTGGTTTTCAGAGGGATCCTCCACATTCAGGGTGGGCAATGTGGCAACCAGGTTTGTTCCAGGATCTGGGAGGTGGCCTGTGATGAGCATGACGCCTTTTCAGTCACACTGATAAACTGACACTGATATACAAATACTCCGATCCTTCAAAACCTGGAAATAAAAAAATGAATGATATTAGGTTCAAAGTAGTTATATAGTTACAGAAGCAAAGGTGTAAGGAAAACATGGAAGCATGCCATATGAATTTACTGGAGATTCATGCATAGTCTTTTGCAGGCTGAAGCTCAGGTAAGCACCAATCTGTTTAAGTTTTCTGTGCACCACAATAACTGAACTAACTTTTACAATAACTTGAACTTTACTTCCTCTTAGTCAAAGCTCAAATGGGGTGCGTTCCCTAGCACGACTTGGAGATGATATACCAAAAGATTTATGTCATATGAATTTGCATGCCATTAAATCAACAATCACATGGATAGTGTGACATATGGTCTCATGCCTGATACAAGCCGGTAGTTTTTTCTCGGTCTGTAACGTGTGTGGCTTTATTTATATGTCAGGTACAAAGTTTGTACTCCCTCCGTCCCATAATAGATGTCTTAGATTTGATAAAATTTGAATGAATCTAGACACTATTTAGTATACAGGTTCATCTAAATTTGAAAAAATTTAAGACATCTACTTTGGGACGGAGGGAGTATAACATTTTGCTTATTCTATTCTACAGGTTTCTTATCATATTATATGTAGTTATTTATCATTTAAAACTGTTGTAATTTATTTATCCATAGCTGTGCATTTTCAAGATCCGTTAGGGTCTGCAATCTGGTTTTATTGTAGACAAGTGTGCATGTCATAAAATAGAGTTATCTAAGCCATAGGCGAAATTTCCTAGCTGTAATTTTGCAATACCTGGTTTCTTAAATCCTAAAACAACTTTCTGTAATTTTGGAATACTTATTCTGCTAGGCATACCTAGCTTGAAATATTATTGCTTTATTTTGCTGCAGAGTGATGATTCTTCGGTTCACAGTGGGACGGTCCTCGCCTTCATGGTTGGGGGAAAGTGTAGCTAAGCCTGATACCAAGCATTTTGATCTCAAGGTTGAAAAGAATAATGCAGCCCCTGTCATGTTCTTTTCTGTCTGTACTACAGTGCTAAATCATAAATGTGTCAATTTATCAATACTGCATTTCACAGGTAATAGTGGTTACTTCAGTCATGGCGGAAAATCACAGGGAATCTGATGCAATGCAGCCCTGCAAAAAAGGAACTTGCAGAACAAGAGGAAGGGGCAAGTGCAACTATTTGAAAGTTAACATCGTAAAGTCAATATTAGATGTTCTCTTGTAACAAATGGGTGATAATTATTGAGAGTATCATACTGGAAAACCAGAAGCAGAAAAAATAGTAAGTCTTCTAATGCTTGTTTTAGTTTGTACATGGCCATAAGCATATTTTGACCACCTTGTACCATACTGCTAGTAGTAATTCTGCTATTGGCTATGAATCACTCCTTGACCACCTTGTACCATGTAGATGCCTGATTGGAATGCAGTACATTTTGATTCGTTCACTCCCTGCTACTATTTTATTCTTTCAAGATGTTTCTTTATTGAAGGTACATCTAGTTATACGCTCTATAATGAGGCTGAAAGGATACGGATGTCGCCTAAAGTGGGGGGTGAATAGGCGATTAAAACTTTTCCTAGAGTGGCTCAACAAAGGCGGAATAAAACTAGTGTTTACTTTGTAAAGCACAACCTAGAAACAACTAAGGTTTACCTATGTGCACCAACAACTTATGCTAAGCAATACAAGCAACAAAGTGATAGCAAGATATATATTACTTCAAGCATGAAGGCTATCACAATGTAAAGTGCATAAGTAAAGAGCTCGGGTATAGAGATAACCGAGGCACGCGGGGACACCGATATTTTACCGAGTTCCTCCCAACATGGAGTACGTCTCGTTTGGAGAGGGGGTGGTATCAAACCACCAACGCCACAAAAAGCCTCCCTTATTCTCCGGTGAATCTCACCCCAATGGGATCGATCCACGCTTCCACTATCGGTGCACTTGTCGGTGGCAACCGGAACCTCTCACAAGGTTGGGGCACAACTCCACAACTTAATCGGAGGCTCCCAACAAACGTCACAAAAGGCCTCAACAAATGCCACCAAGGCCACAAAACCGTCTAGGGTTCCAAGAACCCAAGAGGGACAAGCTCCAATGAGCAATTCAAACCAAATCCTCCGAGGAGAACCCAAACCGATACAACAAATGCAAATGGCAAGAACACCAGAAAGATGCTTAAATCCCTTACTCTCAAGTTCCAACAAATCTACCAAAGCTATTGGGGGAACAAGAGAGGAGAAATCAAAGAGAGACACAAAATCCCCCAAAATCTAGATCCCCAAAGATACACTCACAAAGAGATGTTTTGGTTTGATCAAAACGTGAATCTAAATCTCCTCCAACAACCCCTCAAATATATGCAAGAATCAATGGAGGGGTGTGTAGAAATCAAGCTTAAGGAGTAGAGCAAATGGGGGCAAAGCTTGGGCAAGAAAAGAAGGAAGAATTAATCCTAAATAAAAATGGACAAAAGACTTATATAGAGCTAGCGAAAATATGGCCGTTGGGGCAATTTTTCTGGACGGTCCGGTACTACCGGAATTTACCGGTAGTACCGCATGTGACAGGAAAGACAAACAGCGAGCGAGTTGAGCAGGTGCAGCGTACGCGTGCGGCCGCAGCGGGTGGGGTCCAGCAGCCATGCGCGCAGCTGGGCAAGGACGCGCGCAGCAGCTGAGCAGAGCAATGGCAGTGCACGGCGAGCAGCTAACCTGCGGCCTGGCCTTCGTGCAGCGATCTGTGGCCAAGCATCTGGCAGCAAGTAAGCTGCAGTAGCAACATGCATCTGAGGCGGGCCTTGAGCAACAGCGGCAGCCAGCGTCTGACATAGCGGGCCAATGACGAGCACATGCAGCGCGGCGGGTGGGCAAGCTTCGATTACAGCCAGGCAATCAGCGCTGGCGGCAGCGGCAACAGTCTGGTCAGCAGCGCGAGCAGTCTGAGGCGCCTTGCGAGATCTGGATCTGGGCAAAGATGCAAATAAACTGGTGAAAAGTTTCTAGGCCGACCGGTACTACCGGCCCACCCGGGCGGTACTATTGGGCCGGCCGGTAGTACCGGATCTGGGTACCTAGCGAGACAGAACAAAAACGGGCCGTTTTCAGGCCCGGACGGTAGTACCGGATTTAGGTACCTAGAGAAGCAGAAAGAAATCGGGCCATTTTTAGGCCCGTGCGGTAGTACCGGCCCGTCCGGACGGTACTACCAACCCCCAAAACGACTAACAGACAAATATTCAAACGACAATAACTTTTGACTGGAAGCTCCGATTGACCCGATTCAAATTGCTTTGTATAGAGGGCGACAAGGGCTTCCCAATAAAAAGTGGAAATATTGATTATCACCAAGTGAGAAAATATCAAGTAGAATAATGTGATATACCTCACTTGGTGAGAAACCGAAAAGCCGCATAAATCAAAATCGCAACAAGATACAAATGGGAGATCCGATTCAGATGAACAAGATCTTGTTATGGATATTACCACAAGCTCTATATCATCACATGGATAAGACCAAATAACAACCAAATATGATGATGCAAGTATGCAAAGGTTTGAGCTCTCTCGGAACGATGTGACCGAAATACTCATATGAGAGCCTCTCTTGATAGTACGGTTATCTATCCTAAACCCGGTCTCACACACACGGCGTGAGACCGGCAAAAGAGAAAACCTATCAAGATTATACCTTTGCCTTGAGTATTCCACTTGATCTTGATGTAGACGATCTTGCCCTTCTCAAGATGGAACGCCCTCCTTAATTCCTCATCATCGACCTCGCATATTGAGCTTGCCCAACATATCTTCTTTGCATTTCATCGACCTTGAAGCCAACACATGCTCCAAGCGATGCCAATGGACAAATCCTACAAGTATAACTTAATACACACATTAGTCCATAAAGATTGTCATTAATTACCAAAACCACACATGGGGGCCCAACATGTTCTTTCAATCTCCCCCATTTTGGTAATTGATGACAGTCCCTTTAAGAGGGTTTATATAAGGAATTTTAATGAATAAAATGGTAATACCAATATCAAATACTACAAAAGTATGTGATATTGGTACCACCACCATATATAGAGCAAACTCCCCCACAATCTATGCATGTGTGATGAACTTGAATTTCATTGCATATATTGCCAATCATTATCATTGGTGGAGTTTCCTCTATATATACCACATGCTAAGCAACAACAAAGATGCAAGAGCATGAGAGGCAAATGCACAAGAACAAACTCAATGCATAAACCAACTTCCCTTAAACCCTCTAAAACTTCTCCCCCATTGGCATCGATTGCCGAAATGGGTGACAAGTTCTAGAAGGCAAATATAGTAATAATTCCTCCAAAGGTGTGCCTTCGCACATATCCAATGATGAACAATTGGGAGGGAGTAGAACTATATCGAGGACCCGAAGATTGCAAAAATAAAGTCAAATGATGCAAGCAACTACAAGGTCCGACAAACCAATTGAAAACAACAAATGAGTTCAAATGGAACCTACAAGATATTATGATATGAGCAAGAGAGTGCTTTAAATAACAAATAGAGAAGCTCTCCAAGATTTGTGCACTATTCAACATAAATGCATTAGAATACATATTGCACAAATATGGAATCCTCGCTCCCCCATAGGTATTTAAAACACAACAAACGAGAAAGAAGACAAATGTGCATTATTAGATGAATTAGATGAGCTCCCCAAAGATAATGCACCAATTATGATAATTGTATTTGGGATCAAGGTGCATAATCATGGAATCCTCACTCATCCAAGTTCATTTAACAATACAAGGCATGAGATAATAACTATGAGTTCCCAAAGATGCAAACAAGAGGAACAAGCACTCATAGGCAAATAAATTTGGAAGCCACCGAAAAATCAAAAAGGAATAAAAGGTGGTATCCAAGGAATAAGATTCAACTAAAATTATCTTCTCATATGTGCATATGTCTCTAAGTGGAAAACATCACAAAGATATATGCCAACAAAGACATATGCACACATAAAAAAGATATACAAGAAATCACATGAAAGGCAAAAATGAAGTCATAACATATATCAATAAGATTTTAGCTTCAA
Organism: Avena longiglumis; assembly: GCA_030063025.1. Taxonomy (NCBI): domain Eukaryota; kingdom Viridiplantae; phylum Streptophyta; class Magnoliopsida; order Poales; family Poaceae; genus Avena; species Avena longiglumis. The sequence continues at coordinate 422,777,483 of CP125978.1, forward strand.
AGCATGGCCAAAGGCTCACATATATCTTATTGTACAATAATGAGCTTCAAATACCAACACACTACATATATTACAACTATCACCAAGGGAAAAGGAGAAAGTTGGAATATATGGAGAAAGGCAACAAGTATCATAAGATAAAATAGACTAGCAAAAATCTCACTATTGCATATGAGAGAAGTTGATGAAATGATAGGCAATAAAATTGCTAGATTGACATATTTGGGATTGGAGGATCATGTGCATGATTTTGTATAGTCCCAACTACATGTACTCATCTCAACTTAAACACATATACACTAGAGCGTTCTCTTAAAACCATGGCTAGAACTATAACAATTACAAATACATTAATTCATGCTAGAAGGCAACCGACAAACGGTTGGAATCAAGATATGTGAGCATGAGAAAGAGATATTTGTTACCGAGGTAGGATGTAGAGGATATGAATTCGTTGCTCATCCTATAGCTTGCCTCAAATTTTCTTCTAAGCATCACTTCTTCAAAATTGAGAGACAAGCGTCCATTATATCTCCAATGTACCTAAAACACATTTAAGTACAAAATGGTCCCCAAACTTATTGGGTCCAATGTAGTTAGTGCAACTACAATACATAGGAGAGACTCCACATAAATATGTGCATATTGATATGAAATTGAATTTCATGCACCACTTAGCCGATGGGATTTGGTGGAGTTTCCCTTATATATTGGATCAAAGAAAGCAAGCATACCATAATATAAACATATAGTAAATATGCATGCATAAAGCTTTCAAGAACCAAAAGGAGATACAATTTGAACAAAAACACCAAGTAAATCAAGATTGCACACACACAAGAGTGTAACATGACAAATGATGTCCAAATTGTATCAAAGAACCAATTCAACACATGAAAGATCACATGTTCAACAAATGGACTAGGCTAAAACCAAAGGAGCAAAAGATATATATAAATAAAATTGCTCAAGGGTTTATCTCATTCTAAAATGATCAAATAAAGAAACAAGGAATGAGACAAAACCAACTCCCAAAAAGATCAAGGTTCCAACAAGAAACCAAACTCCCCAAACTTCTCATGATGGCACAAATACCAAAACGAAAAGATTGAGGTTCCAAGCACATAAACCCGATATGGATCAAACAAAGAAGCATAAATATGAATGTTCTAAATAATATAGGAGAGCTCCCCCATGGATAGTGCATTATGTAGGATTTTACTTTAGAATGCAAAATGCACACAAATGGGATCATCACTACTACCTACATTAACTAAAACACAAGAGGATATCAATAAAATAAGAAGATCCAAAAGAAGCAAGGAAGCTTGGGAGACAACATAAAACATTTTCTTGGCCAAAGATAGGATAAAATTAAACAAAGGCCAAAGTGAATATGATCAACAAATTCTACCTTAAATTGAGTACTCATTGTCCAAGGACAAGAAATATTGGGAATAATTTTCCCTAGGTAGTTCATACGGATATCCAAGATCATATACACACAACAAGAAGCATATAACTAAATATAAGAATTGAGCATGATACTTCAAACAAGATTCTTGGTAGCTTCCAATAGTCACACAATCACTAGTGATTAGAGTAACTTGAAGCAAATGGTTTCCATGCGAATATAAATATCTAAATATGAGGAAACACATACCAAGAACCATTCTCATATAAAAGATCCAACATAAGATCAATAAAGCCATTCAATCAAATTGGAACTTGTATGAGCAAATGTGTCACATAGGTGCTAGATAATTATCAATATCAATTCTAAGTGACACAACCTCGAATATTCACAATTTCTAGGATTGTAATATGCACTAAACATATGACTCCCCCATAATGTGATACTACCATAAAACCAACACGAGGGAAAAGGATACAAATAGAGATAATTAGTGGACATTATAAAATTAAATTTCTCATGAGAATTATACCACATAGAGACTAGAAAATAATCCAATATAAATACTAGGTGGTAATCCTCATGTACACACATTTTTAGGATTGTGGAATGCCTAAGCATAACACTCCCCCAAAATGGGATAGTCCATTAATCTCCCACAAGAGCCAAATAAGATACCAAATATAAACAAGTAAGGCTCAAGCACAAGAAACACACATACATGTTGTGCCACTTAATCATACACAAATATGATTGATATCTCAAGATAATTAAGTGGAAAGCACAACATGTACAAAAACATGGAAGATACAAAACCAACACATGCACAAGGGGCGAGTAACTTTCAATGTAATGAGTTAAGCATATGTTACCGCAAGGAGGAACATTGGAAATATAATAAAATCATGATAATCCAAATGGCTTGGCTTGACAATAATAATTGATGAAGATCCCTCAATTATTCATAATATAGCCAAGTCTCCAATGCCCTCCAAAACACACCTATTGATCAAGTTTTGGTTTGTTGGTCCCCAACCAAGTTGGGTCCTAAGAGGTTAGTCACAATAGGCTTGGCAACCCAAATGGATCTTTTCTTGACACCACATTGGGCACCAACAAATTTGGCAAACACATTGCCAACCTCATCCTTACAAAGATAATAAGCATCATCGATAATGATAGGGTTGGATGAGGAGATACCGATAGTGCATGAGGAAGAAATATGCCCCTTCTCGCAGCATATGTAGCAAGTTCTACTCTTGCCATCTTTCTTCTTGGATGAAGAAACAACTTGAGGAAGAGCTTGAGTCTTCTTGGGAGGAGGCCCATCTCTAACAATATGTGGAGCTTGAGGCCGCTTCCCTTGTTGCTTCTTGCCAAGGGACTTCTTCTTTAATGGGCAATGTTTGACATGATGCCCTTCTTCCTTGCACTTGAAGCAAACAATGTTGGCCGGATTCTTGACTTGATCTTGGCCATTCTTATTGTAGTCCTTGTGCTTCAACTTGATAGTGGACTTGTTCTTGACATTGGAGTTGAATCCAAGCCCACTCTTGTCATTGGGGGATTTTTGCACACTCAAGATTTTGTTGAGTGCGGCCTTCCCTTGATGACCCTTTTTCAAGTCATTCTTCAAAGAAGTGACTTGAGCCTTGAGCTCTTTGATTTCCTCTACATGGTTAGTTTCAACACAAGTACTAGAGGAAGTAGATGCTACATTGTTAGAGCAACAAGGCATGGAGTGTAATTCATCATGAGATATAACATGGTTGTGAGAGGATGAATTACAAGGACTAGCACATGACAATATAACATTTGGAATAGATGTAGTGCTAATGTCCACATGAGGCCCACTAGACGTTACCTTTGACATGATGGCCTCATGAACTAACTTTAGCCTACCATGGGAGACTAGAAGATCCTCATGCGAGCTTGAGAGCTTAACATGACTTTCTTCTAATTTCCCATAGTTGCTAGTTAGCAACGCAAGTTGAGCCTTTAGCTCAACATTCTCCTCCAAAATAGATGCTTCACAAGAAATAGAGTTAGTAGCACAAGCATCATCATTATTAGTGAGAGGTGAGGGCAACTTGACAAGCTCTTTTGAATATGAAGCTTTAAGTTGCTCATGTGACTCGGTGAGTTTGATGAGATCCCTATTAACGACCCGAGATCCATTTTCGAGGTGCTTAAAATCCTCCACAAGTTTAGCATAAGCAACTTCAAGTTCATCATTTTTAATCTTGAAGGAGTTAGCCACCGCATGTTCTCTATCATGGTATTCCTTTACTCTAGATAATTCTAGAGTAAAAGTCTCCTCAAGAGATTCTTTGGTGGTTTGTTCTTCTTCAAGGGAGTCCTTTACTTGAGCAAGTTCATTAGCATATTCACGCTCAAGTGCAAACTTTTCATCAATTATGTTTTCTTGCTCCTCAATAAGATCATTGCCTTCTATAGCATAATTCAAGATTTCAAGAAGGTTGGAGGAAGCAAGTTTATTTTTGTAGAGAGCACTATAGACAACCTCTCCCATTTTCTTAATAGAGGTAATATCATACTTACTTCTATAATCATCATTATCATTCTCAACCTCATCATCATCATCATGAGATACAATGGGATTCAAAGAGGTTAACTTTGTTCCCTTAGCCATAAGGCACATGTGAGAACCGGAGGAAGGTGATGATGAGATTGCACTTGAAGCTCTCTTCAAGACCTTGTCTTGGCCCATAGAATCTTCATTTTCCTCTACATGGTGAGCAACACAAGCACTAGAGGAAATAGAAGCATTTTTATCATGGCAACAAGACAACATGAGCATATCATCATGAGATTTGTTCAAGTCATTTCTACATGATATGCAAGGACTATTAACACAAGCATGTGAGGAATTTTGAGTGCTAGAAGTGTTAAGGTCCAAAGATAGATCATTGCAACTACATAGATATGAGGGATTACAAATAGTGAACACACTATCCATATTGCAATTTCTATCACCGCTCACCATATCATTACCTTGTGAAAAATCACATGTTGGTGAAGTGGTAGACGATGAGAACTCATCTCGACCGGAAGTGGAAGCAACACAATCATCCTCAATAATGTTGGACTTGCTATATTTATCTTGAAGCTTGGTCCATATCTCACGAGCGCTTGCATAAGGCGTGATAGACGAAAGAACTACATTGCTCACAACATGCAAAAGAATTTTAGTAGCTAGAGCATCTATATGAGAGTTCAACTTCTCCTCTAAAGATTCGTTTTGGGTATCCATAGGAGAAGAGAAACCTACATATAGATAGCCCTCGATAATTGGGTGAATTTCCCAAAATAAATTAAGCATGCGAATTTTCCAAACATCATAATTTGTGCCATCGAATGTGAGCGTGTCCTTGTGCACTAATCCCCTAGATGGCATCTTTACTCTCAAGGCGGTGAAGCCTAAAATGAGAGACCGGGCTCTGATACCAATTGAAAGGATACGTATGTCGCCTAAAAGGGGGGGTAAATAGGCGATTAAAACTTTTCCTAGAGTGGCTCAACAAAGGCGGAATAAAACTAGTGTTTACTTTGTAAAGCACAACCTAGAAACAACTAAGGTTTACCTATGTGCACCAACAACTTATGGTAAGCAATACAAGCAACAAAGTGATAGCAAGATATATATTACTTCAAGCACGAAGGCTATCACAATGTAAAGTGCATAAGTAAAGAGCTCGGGTATAGAGATAACCGAGGCACGCGGGGACACCGATATTTTACCGAGTTCCTCCCAACATGGAGTACGTCTCGTTTGGAGAGGGGGTGGTATCAAACCACCAACGCCACAAAAAGCCTCCCTTATTCTCCGGTGAATCTCACCCCAATGGGATCGATCCACGCTTCCACTATCGGTGCACTTGTCGGTGGCAACCGGAACCTCTCACAAGGTTGGGGCACAACTCCACAACTTAATCGGAGGCTCCCAACAAACGCCACAAAAGGCCTCAACAAATGCCACCAAGGCCACAAAACCGTCTAGGGTTCCAAAAACCCAAGAGGGACAAGCTCCAATGAGCAATTCAAACCAAATCCTCCGAGGAGAACCCAAACCGATGCAACAAATGCAAATGGCAAGAACACCACAAAGATGCTCAAATCCCTTACTCTCAAGTTCCAACAAAGCTACCAAAGCTATTGGGGGAACAAGAGAGGAGAAATCAAAGAGAGACACAAAATCCCCCAAAATCTAGATCCCCAAAGATACACTCACAAAGAGATGTTTTGGTTTGGTCAAAACGTGGATCTAGATCTCCTACAACAACCCCTCAAATATATGCAAGAATCAATGGAGGGGTGTGTAGAAATCAAGCTTAAGGAGTAGAGCAAATGGGGGCAAAGCTTGGGCAAGAAAAGGAGGAAGAAGTAACCCTAAATGAAAATGGACAAAAGACTTATATAGAGCTAGCCAAAATATGGCCGTTGGGTTAATTTTTCTGGACGGTCCGGTACTACCGGAATTTACCGGTAGTACGCATGTGACAGGAAAGACAAACAATGACGAGTTGAAGTGCAGCGTGCAGCGTCTGGTGCGGCGGGTGAAGTCCAGCAGCCATGCTGAGCAAGGACGGCAGACTTGAGCAGCTAGCAGAAGCAAGTGTGTGGCAACAGCGACTAGCCTAACAGCGGCCTTCGTGGCAGCAATGAGGTCGGCATCTGGCGGCAGCAGTAGCAGCGAGCAGCATGCATCTTGAGCGTGGCCATGAAGCGATAAGCGTGGCAGCCTCAGCGGCCAATGACGAGCACATCTGTGGCAAAGCAAACTTCAGAACAATAATGTCAGCATAGCCTAAGCAGCAATCTTAATGGTCAACGTCATAAACGAAATGGCGAAAGCGCAGCGAGATCTGGATCTGGGCAAAGATGCAAATAAACTGGTGAAAAGTTTCTAGGCCGACCGGTACTACCGGCCCACCCGAGCGGTACTATTGGGCCGGCCGGTAGTACCGGATCTGGGTACCTAGCGAATGAGAACAAAACGGGCTGCGTTTGGCCGGACGGTAGTACCGGATTTAGGTACCTAGAGAAGCAGAAAGAAATCGGGCCATTTTTAGGCCCGTGCGGTAGTACCGGCCCGTCCGGACGGTACTACCGCTTGGCCCAGAAAACAGCCTAACAGACAAATATTCAAACGACAATAACTTTTGACTGGAAGCTCCGATTGACCCGATTCAAATTGCTTTGTATAGAGGGCGACAAGGGCTTCCCAATAAAAAGTGGAAATATTGATTATCACCAAGTGAGAAAATATCAAGTAGAATAATGTGATATACCTCACTTGGTGAGAAACCGAAAAGCCGCATAAATCAAAATCGAACAAGATACAAATGGGAGATCCGATTCAGATGAACAAGAGCTTGTTATGGAGATTACCACAAGATCTATATCATGACATGGATAAGACCAAATAACAACCAAATATGATGATGCAAGTATGCAAAGGTTTGAGCTCTCTCGGAACGATGTGACCGAAATACTCATATGAGAGCCTCTCTTGATAGTACGGTTATCTATCCTAAACCCGGTCTCACACACACGACGTGAGACCGGCAAAAGAGAAAACCTATCAAGATTATACCTTTGCCTTGAGTATTCCACTTGATCTTGATGTAGACGATCTTTCCCTTCTCAAGATGAAACGCCCTCCTTAATTCCTCATCATCGACCTCGCATATTGAGCTTGCCCAACATATCTTCTTTGCATTTCATCGACCTTGAAGCCAACACATGCTCCAAGCAATGCCAATGGACAAATCCTACAAGTATAACTTAATACACACATTAGTCCATAAAGATTGTCATTAATTACCAAAACCACACATGAGGGCCCAACATGTTCTTTCAGAGGCGCTCCCTATCTCGGATATTCTTTAGAGCCTCATTCCTTTCATACTTCAATATATGAACCAAAAATCGCCTCCTCAGTTCAATACCATCCTACATATCCATTATACAAACATTATTGTAAAAAACACGTGCATCATATATATATATAAATGAGCATGGTGTAAATATTCACCTTGGGTATTGAAAAATGTAGAGCTCCATCGTCCCATGAGTGCATGAGCATAAAAACTAAATAACCCGATAAAGGACTACATGTATGAAATGTTACATTATGCATCTAATGAATCAATCAAGATTGTCATGTACTGATTGACAAGATTCATACCCGTATGAGTTTGTCGGAACAACGGGAACTCTTAATCCCCATTTAAAGATATCGTACTTGAATGTAGGGTTGGCAGCTTGGAGTGTAAGGTTTAGATTGTTGACAATAGTTTTAAGGATATTTTTTTCGAGGGTAGGTATTGGAAGTGGATCCAAAACAGAGACAACTCTTTTTTTTTGATCCAAGACAAACAATAGGAATACCCCAAGAATATCCCAAGGCAATAAAATCTGCAAGGATGCAATCATTTAGAAACAATCAATCAATAAGACCAATTCTAACACTATTATAAAGAAGTAAAATATTACCTCATTGCATTCTGAGATATGATACTCATTGCTATCAGGCCAGCTATGAAACAACTGCACCAACCTATCAGCATCAAAATTTTCGTGACAAATTGGGTCTCGTGCACAATGGGACATCGGCTAAAATAAGAATAAGAAAACATTAGTACTATGGTATGAAGTAAATTGTAATATGTGAGTATAGTAACTTACACAGAAGTTTAGATCCATGTAGTGAACTGGAGTATCTCTGACAAGTTGGATGTCGTGGCACGCGAGTATCCGTACAGCCATGTTAAAACAATCAATATTTATGTATTCATCATTCTTTAATATTTTCCTTAATTGTCTAAGATTTATAATAATAGGATAATGGTTGGAACTTTTCACCCATTCCCTCCTGTGAAAATCAAAATCCAATCAACTACAAATTATGTAAGAGTAATTTTGTAGAACATAAAATAAACTGAAAAAACGTGGCTTACTCTAGTGAAGGGACATCATCAGCCATGCTAATGCACATGCAGAGTTCATCTATTAATTCATCATCAGTTGGATTGGAAGATGGTGAAAGGATCCATGGTTGCGAGATGTACTCAACTACTGATGATATGTTGACTGTTTTGAGTTTTTTAGAGGGCTTATCCACAATCATACAATCTGCAGGATATCCTTTGTTTCCCTTGCTTTTATCATCTTCAAAGCCTCGATTTCTTATATTATCATCATTCAACCCTGAATCCACCAAAATGACAGCAAGTTTTCTTCTAAAATGTGTCATATGAAGCTGTCAAGTAGTAATAATTAGAGTTAGTTTTGAAATGTGTCATATGAAGCTGTCTGGACGATCTTGTGGCAGTTGACCTGGCAATAGTTTATCTGTTATCTCCTCCTAGTAAGGGTTACATGTCATTGTGATAAAATAGTCTGGTTTACCCCAACGTTGGAATATAGCCATTGCATCCAGGAACCTCCTTTGCATATCTCTGTCACCGCCTGGGAAAGTCCGTGGGAGCACAATTCTCTTGCCAATCCGATCACCACGTGCCTCGCCAGCAACAACAGTGTAAAACAGACCCTATAGGGTAAAGAAAACACTTAAATGAGGACATTTTAACGTTTGTTCAAAAACATTAACAAACCAATTATATTATGGTGGTGTTACCTGGTAGAGGTCAGCTCGTATAATCTTCTGATTACTCGGCTTTGAGTACCAGTCAAGCCTCATAGTTTCTATCTTGATGTACATATCAACAGCCCATTGTTGGAAGAGGCGCCCCCCGAACAAGATGATGTTAAAAATATTCTTACGGACTTGCAACTTGAAGCAGTAGTACTCCCTTGCGCTCACAAATCTGCTGGACTGTGCAAACTCGATAACATCCTCAAATTGGTTGTCAACTGCTTCATATATAATATAAAATGATTTAGAAACACAATAATTCAGACTGCTGTTTGTAAATTATTTCAAACTGCGAGTGATTATCATACGTGGTGGTAAACCAGTAGCATTGTATTCATCTTGCTCAGGTAGATCGGTGGCATGGTCTTCATAGTGTGTAGACGTACCAAGTGGATCTAAAATGAAATTATGTTAATAATGTAATAGATAAGCATCATAATTTAAGTATAACAAACCAGTAATAATAAATTCATGACATTGGTCAATTGAACACCTGTGACTAAATCAGAATTGTGAAGTAAATGTTGAGGTGTCTCATCAGGGGGCTCAATATATGGAATCTTTCGATTCCAGCCGGTTTCTCCACCCGGGAAAAATAGTGGATATCCCAATGGATCGTAGCAACCATAGTATTCCCTAATATACAAGGGACGACCTCCTTTAGCATGCACAACAACACTCCTATCGAAGCAGTTTGTTGGATCATTCCCTTCAACCCATATTGCAGCAACTTCTGAAGTAGTGGGTGCGTTGTACCGACGTTGATCCAGATTTATATCTGTGTTCAGCTCAATCTTGTACTCATCAAGATTTGAAAAAGAACCGACACTCTTGGAAGTCTGCACATAAGGGTTGTGCTCAGGTATCCTCAATATTTTCCGAATGAGATCTAAATTAAGATCAGGCGACCTGAGGACCCTGTGAGACAAGGTTTCATCGCCGTCATAAATGTAAAGTTGCAAATGACGTGGCCCATTACTGCCAGACACCAGATCATCCATTTTGTAGTACAACATGCCATGTGCACGGAATGTATAGTTGCCAGTTCCTACCGCGGTGCTTACTCGACGGTCAAGTGTAACTCCAAGACTCGTGAATGAGAAGTGGAGTTAAAGTAGCGGATATGCTCTCTAAAATATATAGCATCCTCGTCATCCTGACTTGTCCACAACCGTTTCAATTCAATAGGAACCTCCGGAATGAATATACCGACTTTCCCTTTGAAAGGATCGTATGGGCACCTAGAGGGGAGGGTGAATAGGTGCTACTTCAAAATTTCTTCCTTTTCAAATTAAGGTTTGATAATAAGGTAAATTCTCTAGATAATGCAACTATGGTGAATTTACCTATATGACAATTATGCAAGAGCTACCACAACACAAAGTAGTAACAAGTAAGTGAGGTGCGGTAAAGGATAGAGGTAACCGAAAAGTGGACGCGGAGACACAAGGATTTGTTTCCCGTAGTTCCTTCCTTTTGAGGGGAAGTACGTCTACGTTTGGAGAGGGGGTGGTTTCAAACCACCAACGCCACGAGAGGCCTCCCTTGTTCTCCGATGAATCTCACCCCAACGGGATCGATTCACCTTCCACTATATCGGCAACCTTCGAGGTGGAAGCCGACACCGTTACAAGTTTGGGGCACACATCCACAACTTAATCGGAGGCTCCCAGATACAAGCAAGCTGTCAAAGCAATCAAAGACAAGCTTGTAAGAACAAAAACAAGAGCTAGGGTTTCCAACAAAACACTAGAGCAAAGGGGCCCTCAATGAAATGAGGGGGAAATGAAGATCTCTTTTGGTGAAGTAGTAGATCGGGGCTTCCTCCTTCGATTCCCCAAAGATCAAGGACTTTGGGTGGTTGGATGAGGAGATCTTGAGAATTTGAGTGGCTCCAATGGACTCCAATGGTGGGAATTGACTTTAATGTGCTGAGCACTTTGTCCCAAGGTAGGTGGAGGGGTATTTATACCCCTCCACAAAATCTGACCGTTGATGCATTTACTGCAGCGGTAGTACCGGAAGTTCAAGCGGTACTACCGGAGAACTCCGGTACTACCGGACCACCCTTTTTCAAACTGCATCAAGTCCTGCCCCCAGCGGTACTACTGTTGTTGCTACCGGAAAGCGGTAGTACCGCTTGAGGCAACCGGTACTACCGGACCTGGAGAGATCAGCACTTTCCCATACGAAAAACTCTCTGTCACGCCAGGTAGTAAAACGCGGTACTACCGCATTTTGCTACCGGCGCAAACAGAAGCTTTTTGCAACGTACAAAAAATCTCTGTCACGCCAGGTTACCGCATTTTGCTACCGGCGCAGACAGAAGCTTTTTGCAACATACAAAAAGTCTCTGTCACGCTAGGTAGTAAAATGCGGTATTACCGCATTTTGCTACCGGCGTAGACAGAAGCTTTTTGCAACGTCCAAAAAGGCTCTTTCACGCCAGGTAGTAAAATGCGGTACTACCGCATTTTTCTACCGACGCAGACAGTAGCTTTTTGCAACGTCCAAAAAGGCTCTGTCCTGAGCAGTACTAAAATGCGGTATTAGTACAGGAGCAGGCAGAAGCTTTTGACAAGCTGTAAAAAAGCTTCTGTCGCGCTAGGTACTAAAATGCGGTACTACCGCTTTTTAGTACCTGGCACGGCAGAGACTTTTTGACAGTTAGTCACTTGCTTCTGTCTGGTCCGGTAGCAAAAAGTGCAGTTTTTTAATGTTTGCAAACCTTTTTAATGTGCCTGCGACACACTTAGAAAATCATTAGTCCGATATGTGTGTTGTTATCAAACACCAAAATCACTAGGGATAGCAAATGCTCTTTCACCCTTTTCTACAGCAAAATGCAGGCCCCTCGAATGGAAACCGCATTGCTCCACAATGGTTGCAGTCTTGAACCTTTCTAAGGACATGGTGTCTACTTGGTAGATTTCCATAGATTCTATTGGCAATATCATCATTCATGGGGTTTTCTTCAGTAGATTGGGGTTCTTCTCGAAGAGATTCGTAATCAACACCTATAGATGTATATGAACAATAAATTAACAAATAATATAGAAACAGTGTTACTTTTTAAATTGAAGGTGTCCCTATACATACGATGTTCCCTTAATATCATTGCTTCCTCATCAATCTCATCGTGTGTGACTTATCCATTATTATTATGTACTCCGTCCAAACATTCTAGTATGCACATATAAGGTTAGGGACATGTATGAGAGTAAAATATTTACAAAAAATATTCTTAAGAAAAGAAAAGAGTGTAGGTACCATCAAAGTTTAACAGGTGATTATTGGGCTCAAATATTCCATAGGCATCTTCTTCTTGTTGGTCATTCCCTGCTATCAAAAATTTATATTAATTACAACCTTTGAGAACTGAAAGGGTAGTATTAAGTCCAATTAAACACAACCGAATATTATGCACTATAAACATATGTATGAACTTACCTGAGTTTTGAAATGTGTGTCCTGAGGTGTGTAAGTTGACGGTTCTAATCACTTGGGGTATTTCAACCCCTGACAATTGTGTGGGGGGCCGTGTATTGTGTTGCGTTCTTTCTAGCTTATTATGACCAAGAGGCACAGCAACTGCTCTCATCCTTCCTGCAATTTTTTGCATTTGGTATGCATCATTCTTGTGCAACCAATTAGAGTCATTTTCGTCATTCACATTATTCTCGTTCTCTTGGGGGATGCCTCCAAGTGATTGAGATGATTCTGGTCTAGTTGATAAATCTGCAAGAAAATTGCACATAGATTTAATAATTGGCAAACTATAAACATTCAATCAATATTTGTGATAGTAGAGAACCTGTAGATGTTATTTTGTGTACTTCTGTGACAGCTGATTGTCTGGTGAATGTGTCAAAGTGTCATTTATGTCCAGGAGCGCAATAGATTTTTTTTCTGCTCACGTGATTGTCGTTGTCGCTTCAGAATTTCCTCTCTATTCTGTGCATAATATAACCTTGCCTTTTGCCTCTTTATCTCTTTAGGATCTGCATATGGATGGAAAACAGAAATTAGTATTATATGAAAACACATGGGTGTATGTAGTACTTGATCATCCTCTACCAAGAGATATGGAGACCGGAGTTTGTGCTTCATTTTCTTGGACATCGATATCAGCGAGAGCTGTAGGCATCATTTGCTCATTAGTAAGCAGGTTTGACGAAGCAGGTTTGTTTTGAAGGGCCTCACGCCGTCTTTTTTGGATATCATCTGCATGTCGTGCATAATATTCTCTGTCTCTAATCCTCTTCAATTATCTAGGGTCTGTAGATATACATAACGTTATTTAGCAGTACAACACCAATATGGTTCACTGCATGATAAAATAGAAGCGATTTGCTGATATTACCTAAGGGGCGGGTGTTGCTTATATCCTGAAATGGGGTGCGCGCCCCATTGCGAGTGGGAAATGACATACCAGTTGGATGTTCACTATCATGTTCACTATCCGGTGACAGGCATCATTTAAAAGAACTATATATTATGACATATATATAAAGATAAACACTGCGATGAAGCGTTAGTTTAGTTGCGAAGCAATATAATATAGTAATGTACTACTTATAGTTGTGCCAGATTAGTTCAGGCAAGATTAGTTAAGGAGAGGCATCCATACAAGTGCATAATATTTAGTTTATGTGAATTGTGGTGGTGACGGGTGAATCATGAAATAAATTTCTAGTATTTTGACAACATGTTATGCATCGGAAATAAGAATATTACAAATGAAAGTCTTGCTTACTCCAACTTAATTTTTTTTTGTAAGATTTTAAGGACAGTAGCAGTTTTTTTTGTGACAGGAATATAATTTTTTTAACTACGTATATGTTTTTTAACTACGTTAGATATAACACTTAGTCCTCAATTGCTAAGCTCTTGTAGAACTGATAAACTTGTATTGCTCGGTGAGGTATATGCATCTGTCAGTATTTCTTATCTGATAACAGTTACTCTCCAAAATAGTACTACAGCTAGCAATGTTGGTGTACCATGCAAGTAATGATTTCTTATTGAAAGAACGCCCGACACCGTTTTACAGGATGGCCTTGGCGATGAAGAATGCGGTGCTGCAGGGAGGTGATGGTGTGATGGAAGTGTGGAGGCGAAGAAGGTGCGGGTGCAGACCTGACAGTGCAATGAAGGAGGGCGAAGGTGCTGCCGACCGACAATTTTGACGTTGAGAAGGGCGAAGGTGCTACGACGGCGAGGGCACCATTAAGGAAGATGTCGAGGTCGGTAGAGACAGCGCCGTCCGTCAAGAGCTCCAGGAAGGCTATGATGGCGAAGGCTAGGACGCCATCCAAGAATTCGTCGAGGGCGCCATCCGTCGGGCGCTCCAGGAAGGCAGGGAGGGAGGCTAGGCATCGCCGTGAGGCGCTCCAGCAAGGCGGCGAGGGCGCCGTCCGTGGATCGTCAGGGGGGTCTAGCGTTTGTGAAGGGAAGCGTTGATTGTGGATGCGTTGATCGCGGATATTTTTTTTTTCCTGCGTTTGTGAACGATGAAGGGGAGCGATACGCGTGGGCAGGAGTTTCCGTTTTTCCTGCGTTTGTGAACGATGAAGGGGAGCGATACGCGTGGGCAGGAGTAGTTTCCGTCCGGCAGGCACAGTATAGTCCGTTCAACCTATTTGTTATGTGCACCCAAGGGGAATTGTAGGAAGATGTAAGACGTTAGATTGAGTTTAGAGTGCTTGATCGTGTGGATATAGGATGTCCGTGTATGGTAGATGGGGTGCCTGTAGGAAAGATCTTGTTTGAGGCTTTATAAGTAGTAGAGACTAGAGTAAAAATCTCTGAGCTTCTCCCTGTCGGCATGTTAGACGTTAGTCAGAGTTCACGTGTAACAGAAACAAATGCTGAAATACAATTAGTTTACAAAGTGGAGCTCCTAGTATGCCTTGTTGTCATGAAGGCGGACTATTTATACAGAAAATGCATACCGTGTGCATGATCTCCAAATGAGCTTTGTCCCATCCACATTATTCCACGACAATGCATGATCAACGAGGCCAAAGAATGAGAAACTTGGGGTTACATTCTCTGTCTGGTAATAACAGAAGGGCAGCGGTGACAACCGAAGCCTGAAGGCCAAGGTTTGCTTGCCATGTAGCCATGCTTGTTTTTTCTTTACAGTGGGCAAGGATGGGGTATTCCGTATTCGCAAGGAGGGGAAATGCTGGAGTAGGCGGCATTCGTTCCCGATGCACAAAATGAACACAAAAAAAAAACAGAATAGTTTGTTATCACCCAGCACTGGCCATTCCATACCGAGTATTCTGGATAACATCAGTCCCGGCTTGACACTCGTTACGCTTCTTTCATTGATTATTTTTTAATTTCATGAATTGTGCTTGGTATTATGCAGATTTGTTTTCAATCTGTGAGCTGTAAGAAAAGCAATGGCTGAATTTAGTGATGGAATGCAGCAAAAAGTATTTAGTGATGCATCAAGCACCAACAAGTTGCTCCCATTTTCTATCTTCGACCCACAAGAGGATACATTTCCAGCAATTAGAATCGTGTGGCCAGGAAGCTCGTTCCTTGGCTAGGTGGACAGGCCACAGTGGCCGGCCGTACGGTGTTGTCAAAGAGGTATTTACAAGCATTGACATCTACTCCCTTCGTTTGAAAATATAAGATGTTTTAGATTTGTGAAAAAAATATATCTAGACTTCTTTTTGTGTCTTCACTCTAAACCGGAGTAAACCACGTACTAAAACCTCTTGAAATAGGCTTTCGCCCGGTTTTATAAATAAAGCAAACGTCCACAACGAGTAACAAAGTACAGGATCCACCACACAACACATGTTGGGGCCACAACACAAGACGGCCCAACAAGAAAGGTAAAGACCACCTCGCCAAGCGAGGACCGAACCGAAAAAAGAGCGCGCTAAGCTGGACTAGGGGGGGAGCCGTCGAAGAGTCGCGTCCAGCCTCGCCTTGTCCCGCTGCCTACACAACGGGTACCAGAGCTGCAGAGAGGCCAGAAAGTGAAAAACCGAGTCAGAGGCACGCCTAGGGAGAATCTTTTTAATAACCATATTGTTTCGGATGTTTCAAAGTGACCAGGACATCGCGGCGAACACTAGCAAGAAAAGGCGTCGGCCTTTTCCAGCCCGGTTCGCCTGGGTTTTTAGGAATTCACCGAGATCATAGGCCTCCCAATCCGGGGCCAACGCATCTCTGGTGAAGTTCCAAAGAAACCGAGTAGCGGGACAGGCGAACATTATGTGGGTTCCCGTTTCGGGGATCCCACATAATGGACACAACCCGTCCCCCGGCCTATGTCTCTTAGTCACCTCCATCCCTGAGGATAGTCTATAGCGAAGCAGCTGCCACACAAAAATCTTAGTCTTCAGTGGAAGAGGGGCCTTCCAGAGAGGTTTGGTCCACGGGAGGGCCTCTCGTCCAAAACAAGTATAGATACATTTGCTTCACAAAGCTAAAACATCTTATATTTTAAAACGGAGGGAGTACTACATTGCTTGAGGTTCCTTTGAAGGTCCTCTTGAAGATTGATAGCATTAGACAGGTCTTTCTTTGGCACGGCTTGTGAGAAGGCTACCAGTGGAAAATGCAAAGTAAATTGGGAGCAAGTTTGCAAGCCAAAAAATTGTGAAGGCCTTGGCATCCTCAACCTCACAAAATTCGCCTCGGCCTTGCGTCTAGGACATTTGTGGAATGTATGGGCGGACCACCCTAAGCCTTTGGGTCGGGCTTGGAAACCCTTGCACTGCTAGAGATCATGAGCTTTTCACGGCATCCACGGTGGTCAATATTGGAAACGGAGAAAAGGCCCTCTTTTGGGATTCGGCTTGGCTAAAAGGAATGTGACCAACAGACCAAGAGATACTGCGCCTAAGATATTTGAGGTTGCAAGGAGACGGAAGTGTACAGTGAAGAAACCTCTAAAAAATGATTTTTGGGTGACTAATTTGAACACTCACAATTCTATAAACTTCGGGAGATGCTCCAAAGTGTCCACATATATTCCAACGCAATTCGGCTTGGCAAGGGCGCAACTGACTGTGGATTCATCCACCTGACGGAGAAGAGGGGGGATTTTTGCATTGCGGCCAAGCAAAAGCTTTCCTACCATGGATCGCTAAGCCAATAGTGGAATCCAATGGATGTATCTGGTTTTCTCCAATATCTCATTGATTTTTCACTTGGAGAAACCTCTCAGCTTATCCCTAGTGACAGTTCACGCGTAACAAAAAAAATGCTGAAGCACAATTAGCTTACAAAGTGGAGCTCCTAGTGTACCTTACTGATCCTGAAGGGGGACTATTTATACTGAAAATGCACACTGTATGCATGATTTCCTCTTCATTCAGTTTTATAGAATGCTATTATCATGGATGCCGAAGAAATGAAAAGTGTATGATTGAGCTGGAGTGCACTTTGGGCCAGCTTATCGGTTAGGCATTTCTCTACAAGACTACAAGCACTGTAGATATACCAAATGAGCTTTGTCCCATCGATTCCGCGACTAAATCTACTCCTACAAGGCATGGTCAACGAAGCAAAAGAAAATGAGAAACTCTCTACTAATTACATTATATTTGATAGTAACAGGAGGGTAGTGGCGACAGCTGAAGGTCCAAGTTTTTTGGCGATCACGGTCTCCGTTTTCCCTTGTCATGTAGGTGTAGCCCTGCTTGTCTTCGTTCTTTGAGCTATAAAAAGCAAGGGGAGAGATGGCTGAATTAGAGATGGAATGCCGCAAAAAATATTTTGTGATGGAAAGGTACCCATCTATGTTTTCCATGTTTCTCCGGTTAGAAGATTCACTCAAGTTGCACTGGTTGATTCCGCAGGTAGAAAAAAAATGCAAAAATGTCGAGCCACCAAAGAAGGAACAAGTCGATGCCATGGTAGAATGATGTGAAAAGTGAAACAGTGTCGCAATATAAGCCTTTGTAGAGCATAAGCAAGGACATTCACTGCTCTGCCGCCTTAACATTCACTGCGACCTTGGGAGTGAATGTATGGAATTCAGACATCGTTTCTAAGTAGTAATTGAATCCACGATTATTTCTTCTTCCTAAGATTATTTTATCAAAGCTCTTGGTTCTGTTTGGTTTTGAATACTCGGCTCAGCCAAATTGGTTGCCTCGTTTTGTGTTGCCTTTGGTCGAATCCAGCTGAAGTGGAGAGATCTGTTGCGTACAGATCCGGACTACTCGTGGCTAGGGACGTAAGTGGCACACCATTTAATCCCGCGTAATACCGTTTATTAATACTCTAGTTCAATAAAGTTTGTTTTCCTAAAACAAAGAACTAAGATTTTGAATAAACGGGACTCACGGACGCCATTTAAGTGCCATTTACATCCCTACTCGTGGCCCATCCAAAAATGTCAAAGCTAACTGAATGAAAAAAAAAACTCTTTATTTAAGTAAAATCCCGTTTTAGTCAAAAACTCCGGAACCTAAAATGTGTTTCACTTTACATCTGGGCCAGAATGAAAAGGTGGCAATGATTATGAAGAGTCTCTTTAAAGAATATTCCCATAAAATGGGAGATTCTTTTCCCGATCCTTCGGAAGAAGTTGAAGTTGATGAGCTTGAGGAGATTGATAATCTATTGGCTGATTGGGAAGCTCATTTGAGGGTGTAAAAGAAACAAACAACAAATGAGCTTGATAGGTATCTGAGTGAAGATCCGTTCCCTCAAGAAAAAAAATTGACATCTTGGAATGGTGGGAAATGCACGGTCCTAAGTACCCAGTTCTGTCTCACATTGCTCGTGATGTGCTTGCTATCCAAGCATCAACCATGGTATCAGAGTCCTCTTTTAGCGCTGGTGGAAGAACAATCAGCGATCACAGGAACAGGCTTAAGAGCGACACAGTTGAGGCATTGATATGCCTCCAAGATTGGCTAAAGGCTGCTGGTAAGTTATTCTAACTTGAATAACAGAATAATATTTGAACTTTTTTTTAACTTGATGATCTTTCAATTTTTTAGACCATAAATCATCCAATAAAGATGATGAGGAAGAAGATTACTTGGTATTCTACCAAGGAAGCGAGTGCGGTGACGAAACCGACGTCCCTCACAACCAAAGTTTAGTAATCTTACATGAGTGAGTTGCGATACATGTATAGCCATGAATGCTCTCTCATATAACCATGTTGCCAACTTGCAGTACTACGTGCAGGAGTGATCTCCAAACCGTGCCAATGGATTAGTAGCTTGTTGCACAATTCAAATAGGCAAACATTTGTCAAGTATTATCATGATCCAAATTGGAGTATGAGACTGTCATTATTTAGTCTCCATGAGAACACTAGCAAATGCTCTTTTGTTTGTTGTTTTAACAAGTGAAAAGCACTGTCATCTCTCGAAATGAGTAAAAACATATCTTGAAAGTTAGAACTGTTGTGGTAGTGTTGTGCATGTGGTCATTTTATTCTGTGTTTGTCTAAATAAGAGATGATAGTCATCCTATTTTACTATTATGAAGGATGTGTTCCGTTTGTGACCGGGTCCTCATTCATCTTTTTTACTTTGATGATTATTATTTCTCAAGCAGGATTGAATGGTTCAGGATGGACGAAACCAAGATGCATGTCTGAACTAGCAAAACCATGACTAAAGAATAATGTTGCATGGTTCAGGATGGAAGAAACCAAGATGCATTGTGTATGAATACCTGGAACAGCCATTGCACCTTTTTTTTTGATATGGAACAGCCATTGCACTTGATATCACACAAATGTAGCATGTGTAAAATTATTCTTATTCGACAATGATTCTTCACGGCAACTCAATTCATATTGATGTAGAATGTCAAGATTTTCCACTACTATATCTGAGTTATTTTGCTGTTGTTACTCATGTGCTACCCAGGATACTAATGTGCTGGTTATTATGATTGATATTCACTACTACTATTTAGGTCTATGAGGAGTTGTATTACAAAGCTAGCTCATATGAGCTGTTCTGAAAAAACTAGCTGCATGGTGGTGGCGGCTCGTCCGCGTATGTCCGCTGGGCAGAGCAGGCGGCCACAATAGCGGAAGCGGAAGCCGCTAATGACAGAATTAGCGCTTGAGACCGGAGCGGATGAGGCGGACGCGCCGGCGTACTGTCCATTTGCATCTTGACATCTAGCCCACCGAGACCGACTGCTAGCGTATAGTGGACATGTCAACGCTCTCCTATTCTTCTTGCTGCCTTCTCTTCTTCCTTCTAGCTCTCATAAAACTCACTTTCCTCATGCTCAAGCCTCGACTAGGGGTTAATGGCTGCCACAACCAGGAACAAGCCAAAGCTTTGCTACCATGGATCGCTAAGCCGATCGTCAAATCCGATGCATGTATCTGGTTTTCTCCAAAATCTCATTGTTATGCCACCTAGAGTAACTCCTCAGCTTGTCCCTCTCATCATCTGAACATCTAGTTACAGTTCAACAGTAACAAAAATGCTGAAACATGATTAGTTTATAAAGTGGAGCTCCTAGTGTGCTTTAGGCCTTTACTAGTCCTGGAGGGGGGGCCTATTTATACAGAAAATGCACACAGTATGCATGATTTCCTTTTCAAGTTGTGTTTCTATGGAATGCTATTAGCATGGGTGGTACATTAGGTAGATCAGATCCAAATTGGCCACAGGAAATGAGAAGTTTGATCAAACTGGAGTTCAGTTTGGGCCAGCATAGATGGGGCATTTTCTGTACAAACACTGTAGATGCACAAATCAGCTTTGTCCCATCCACAGTATTACACAACTAAATCGTACTCCCTCCGTTTCAAAATATAAGATGTTTTAGCTTTACGAAGCAAATGTATCTAGACTTGTTTTAGTACATAAGTTCACTTCGGTTTGGAGTGAATCTAGACACTAAAAGAAGTCTAGATACATTTTTTTACAAAACTAAAACATCTTATATTTTGAAACGGAGGGAGTACAATGCAGGATCAATCGAGTCCAAAGAATGAGAAACTTGCTTACATTATGCTTTTTGTGGTGACCTGCCTCTGTAGGTCCAAGATTTGGTCTCTGTTTTCGATGGTTATGTAAGTTATGTTCTCTTTTTCTCAATAATCAGAAATGGGAGAAGCGGGATTCACTCCCGGTATACAGAACGCTTAAAACCCTGATCCATTTCGCTAGCAGCCAGCGCTGGATCTCCCATACTGCTAGGTGTTTTCCTTCTTCGTGTGCTACCTGGTAACTGGTAAGAGGAGTAAATGATGCAAAACCAACATGTTTAAGACAAAGTGACCAAAAAATCACCAAAATACATGCATCTCTCGTAGATACCGCACATACCTGGTAAGAGCATCTCTCACAGATACTGCACATATCTGGTCAAACCCGTAAATATATAGTTTTGATCCAAAAATGACTAAAAAATGGCCAAAACAGATACCGCAAAACTGGTCAAAGCCTCAATTTTTTTATGGTTTCCCGGGTATCAAATCACATATATCTCATATACTATTTAGTTTCTCTGGTCTGTTTTACAGCTTCCCACAGCCGGTAAACTCGCCGGAGTCCAGCCAAATTCCGGCAGCAGCTGCGTCTCTGTTTGTTGCCACTGATGATGTTATGCACCTAGCGCGCAAGCTATGGCCAGACCACGTTCGCTGAACTCGAGCAGAAAGAGTACGTTCTTGCCTCCTCTCAACTTAACCTTCAAAGGAGCAGGGACAGCCTATATTCTGTTTTGCAGTATCTGTTCCACGCAAACATTTTTCAGCCAAAAAAAGACTTTGCAGTTCACCGCATCCACGTTTTGCAGTACCACAGGATACGGTATCTGCTAAAGATGCTCTAACATCAGTTCTTACTATCAAACACAAATTTGCAAAACTGAGAGTTTATACTTGTGAACTAGAAATCTTCAAATGAATTGGAAGTAGGATATAAGTGGATGCCAACACTCATATCAATGCAAAGGAAAAAAAGAAAACCTCAACTAGTAACTGAAAACGTGAGCAAAACAAAGTTAAATGATTTTGTATAACCATCCATAACTCAGCTCAAAATTTCGATGCAAAAGAATATCTGCAAAAGAATATCTCGCTAGTACTGTTGAGTGTACAGTTCGGAAGAAGAAAAAAGGATTCTATGTGTATCATACTGGGGACTTCCTGTGGAATTTATATTAGTCTATCCAAAATATGCTGTGCAACTACCACCCTCACAAGGCCACCCGACCCAAGGCCATGAGCCCCCCTCCAAAGAATCATGAAATGGAAAGGGAAAACACTTTCATGACTTCTTTCTTTGCCTTTACAGTGTACAATAGTTTATTTCACTCGCAGCACTACACAAAATCTGCTGTCCGCCAGGCCGTTGGAAACACCGCAAAAATAGTATGTCTTCTATCCTACCTGCATAGACATAAGAAAAGGAGTTCAAAGGAGACAGTGAGCATTCTTAGAAAAAACAGCAAATCCACAAATTTAGCACTGGATTGGCAAGCTACAAATAGAATTTTTAAGTTGCTTTTATTTATTTATTTTCTCTTAGAAACAAAAATCTAATTATGGAGCCCACATCAAAGCAAGTGTTGCCAATGTAACAGTTTAATCTTCAAGTTTACCTCCAAAACAACGAGAGCTTATGTTTTGATCCTGAGACTCCTGTTTCATACCACTATTATTTTATGATCAGGTTATCTTTCACATATTCTCTTCAAATCAATATAGCTTTTATCCCAGACAAGCAAAAGTTTGTAGGTACGGATACATGTTTATTTTGTTTAGAACTTAGTTCGTAGGATGCTCAAATATTAGAAGCATACACACATGAGCAGAAAAAATACGATATGTACTCTTTTCTACCTTCTACAGCAAACAAGCCATTGTAAAATTAGCAACATTTACAGAAATTCTGGCTAAAATAAGCAATGCATACCTTAAAAGTATACATTCAGATTGGCAATAGCGGTTGCCTCTCATCAGTTCCAACCCGATGGCTAGCCTGAAACGACATGTGCAACTTAAAACTTGAGTGTCAAAAATTAATTGTTGCTTCTATTATTCTTTAATTAAGAGAGAATCTTACATCATCGGCAGCACCAGCAGTCATATTTACAAATGAAGATTCAGCTGACCTGTGATATAATAAGCATCATATGAGTCAACTTGGAAATCAGTTTCCCATTATAATAGCTTCCATTCAGGTGCACATATCAAAGGTATCAGGGAATCAAGGATCCGGGTATAAAACAAGTCAGACAAACTGATCAAAATTCATACTCCAACCATTCGAAAGGATCAAAACTTACCGATGATTCTGTGTAACTTCCAACTCCAACGATTCACCTGGTTTATCGTCTTTGACTTTAGCTAGTGGTGAGAAGAACTGGGAACAAAAGGCAGTTACACAAATGTAAGAGGTAGAAAGGTTGGCTCAATGAAATTAAGTTCAGAAATAGGTAAAGTTACCTGATGCATTGAAATAAATACTACAGATATGCCCAGGAGAAAGTTAATGGTCAAGGTATGTCCCAGAAAAGCAGCAGAAGCTAGACCAGTAAAAATGGTAGCAACAGTTGACGAATACTTCTTCAAAATTGTGTCTGCAGCGTAATTTCAATTAGTTATTTAATTTAATGAGCTGACAAAACAAAACAAAACAAAACATGCTGTTTAAACGAAAGAAAGATTAGAAGGTAGAATATTTACCTGCATACTTGAAGAAGAATGAAGAAAGAATGCCTTGTGCAGCATTGTTACATATGAGAAACATTGTAGCCCTTGAATGTCCTTGCAGGATATTAAAATTCTCTGGCCCTGCAAGAAGATAGGGCATGATTAGACCAGAAACATGTGTTGTGATCACCAAACCATGAGAAGCATTGTAAAATGTGATAAAATATGCATCGAACACAACAGCATGGATGGAACATGGTATCGTTTTTGTTCCAGAATCTAACAGTGGTCACTGAATAAAGATGCATACTCAAGCTTAGACCAGGAAGTCACTCCTTCACTTTATCAGCTGATGACATGAAAAAGTGATACCCTACAGGATTGCAGTACTACGAAAACACCAAGGTTGATGATAT
Organism: Avena longiglumis; assembly: GCA_030063025.1. NCBI lineage: Eukaryota > Viridiplantae > Streptophyta > Magnoliopsida > Poales > Poaceae > Avena > Avena longiglumis. The sequence continues at coordinate 422,801,623 of CP125978.1, forward strand.
CAGACAAATTCCCTGTCCATATAATATTAAAGTATCCACCTAGCATAAACATATTGGGCAATTCACCAGAGGTGCATACCTTGGAATAAGGCTGTTCCGAGGATGCCAAGGAAGTTGAATATTGCACCATATCCATACAGAAACAGATTCTGTGAATTATATCAAAAGAGCACTAAATTAGAGAAACAATTAAAGGTATGAAAACAAGAATGAGTCCATGTCTAAGAATACACGTATGGAAAACTAAAAGTAACTACCAGATTGTTGAATAAAAGAATCGAACATGACAGTTACTCCATCATAATTCATAAGTACCTGAAGATAAATACTGGTATCTTGGCTTTTCATGGCATACTCATTGTAGACAGAAGCCAGTGATGGAACAGTTACCTACACAATTCACAGTTTCATCTGAATACAGTAATTTAAGCTCACTGTCTGTTGAGAGCTTATAAAAAGAAGTGAACGAACAGAGAAAAATTAAGGACCAGATTGCCTGGGAGAAACTTACAAAAATCACTGTATAGATGTATGCGATAGCAGTGATGGGTAAACCAAATGCTGTACTGCCCGCAGGTGAGGTCCGGAGTTGATTAATGCTGATCCCAATAAGCAATAGTGCAAGGGCTTCCCACTGTCAACATTTGAAACAAGAGTGGGGGAGATAAGTTAATAAGGCTGACAGATTTTGGCTTGAGTAAAACTTTATTAAGTTTGACCAAGTTCAAAGAGGAAACTATCAACATTTACAATACCAAATTAATATCAGTAGATCTATCATGAAATATGTTTTCATAGTTTATTTCTTTGGTACTAATGGTTATCATGGCCTTCCCAATGCCTTGGACGTCACACGACAGCTATGGCTACCACCCAAGATCACCTCAAGGGCTAAAACACTTGGGCAATGCCTTAAAACTTATAAAAATAATTATAATGATGGTATAAACAATTACTAAAGCTTAGATTATATTAATACATGTAACTTAACATTCCTAATATGATTGGGTAAGAGATCACGTGAAAATTAGGCCGGTGAAGCCTAACCCAGCAATCCTTAAGTTAAGTAATAGTACTAGTAGACAATTAGATATCTAATAAGCATAAAATTGAGTAAACTCCATCCTCAAATCAAAACCAAAATGCATACATAAATGCACACAATGTAAATCTCATCCTTACCTGAATTACAGAGAACCTCCTTTTCATTATAAATTTCAGAAGAATAGCTATGACCAGTACCTAGAGAAGTTAGGACATAAAGGTGTGATATATGTGCATGCATACTAATAGCTAAAGCATGACATTTGAGTACGGCCAGAAAAGTGTACCTTTAGGTTGCTTAGCATTTTCACAGTTGAAGGATTGAAGTACAACTGCAATATCAACAAAATATGTCAGGTGATAACTGTATGCCTCATAAGGCAATACAAAAAATACTCATGGCAACTGCAAGACTCTGCCTCTAATCCAATGAAACTTACCTGCATGATAAATTTAAGGTAATTGTTGATGGCATATAGAAGTGCAGGGACAGCTAGGAGTACGTTATTACGGGCTGCCTACAAAAGAAATGATTGAATTAACAATTATAAGATAACAAAACAATGTCACAAAAAGTAATTTTTTATGTATGGGCATAGGAAAAATAGATAAAAATTATTGGAAAACAAAGCAAGAAGATATAAAATAACATAAAACAGCATAGAATGAAAATGCTTGGCAGTGAATCAACGATGTGAAAGCATAAACAAAAAATATGGAAGTTGGAACACAAGCAACAAAGGGAATGTAAACTGTGTCATCACGTGGCCAGATAAATCACCTGTACAAAGGTTGAACGTGACAGAAGTGGTTTTTCTCCAACCTTTTGTTTTCGAGACTGTCACATAGTACAACAACGTTAAAGAGGTGAATAAGAAGTAAGAAACTTAACATAAGCTATAAAGAAGCTATCACAAAATAAATATGTTGTTGTACAGCTATTATGCACCATATAAAAACAGACTGGAGGAATACTGCACAAAAATTACAGCGTGCTGCGGCATATTTTGTTTGGTGATAAATAAGCAAAGAAGTTTTGCTGCAAGCAAAAGTACATATATTATGCAAGACATGTCAAAACCAGGCAATATCCTGACAAGGACAAAGTAAAATTCAGAACTATCCAAACACCTATTTGTGTACAAACGGTGTTTCATGTATCGCGGATGCACGTGCACGAACAAAGTACATTTGGGCAAGAACAAACCTGAATAACTAGCATCACGAGAGCAAAGATAACTTTTGCAACCTCCGTCAAAAAGTTAACACTGATGGGGCTGAACTGGAACTTCCCATCGACTTTTGACATGAACACTAGGATGGGCTGCAGCCAAGAGGTAAATAATGAGTGCACGGACGCTGATCATGAACACAGATCTCCAACTTACTTCTATCAGAAAACTGATCATAAGAATGTAACCTACGAGTCATTACTTGTTACCAGAGATATACCATTTTACCAACTCATTATTTGCACGCGATGGATTGAACAGCTGCCAGCATAGTAGTTCGATAATAATTTTTAAAGAGAGAGAGAGAATTGGAACCGCACCTGGAGGCCGACGAGCATGCAGTCGCCTACGACGAGGAGGAATTTGAGCGCGCGGAAGTTGGAGGTTATCTTGTTGTGGTGCTTGTCGTAGGCCCTGGACACGCTCCGCGGGCTCGGCACCACCAGCCGGGAGCGGCAGGCGGTGCATTCCACCACCCCGTTCCGCTGCATCTCGGCCGAGTCGCCGCCACAGGAGCACGCCGCTGACTAGATGCCGCCGCCGCTCAGTACCCGCGGCGCCCGAGCCCGAGGGGTCCCGGAAACATCACTAGAGCCGCCGCACCGTTTCAGCCAATCAGCAGGGGCGCGTCGGAGATGAGTGGATAGAAGAGCGGATCTGAGGGATACGGCTTGACCGCTGTACCTCGGAGAAGGCGGGGCGTGGTCGGTGGCGATCTCGCAGATCTGGGCCTGGCCACCGACGCGGTCGGCGAATCGGGCACGGCTTGGTTGGCTCTAGCTCTTGGACTCCGGCAAGTGTGACGCGGTTGGATCCGGGGAGATGAGGTGAAGTGCGCGTGAGATGCTCGCGCCGGGATCACGGGTTCCGGCAGGAGTAGAGGTGGGGAAGAAAGGTGTGAGGGCGAGAGAAGAAGGGAGAAGACGCGAAAGCAGGGCGATTGTTTCTGCGTATTTATATATTGCTCGTATCGCTGATTTCCTGCTTGTTGTTTTCTGTGTTATTATTGACTTTTTTTATATTCTTGCTGAGCTCTAAAAAGGAACATGAAAAATAATGAAAATGGCATGAAATTATTCAATTGAGATTTTTTTTAGCAAGTACTTATTCGGCCTAATAATGTAAAACGTTTTGGCAAACATCTTATATTAGACAAAGGAAGTATAGCGTAGGAAATGTAGAGAGAAAAACTTTCCATTGCATTGAAGTTAATGTTCCTTCCAAAAGAAGCCTCAAGTTAATGAAAGTTTCTTCTAAAATACAATGTAAATTAAGGGATTCTTTAGAATCTTCTTTGTGGGTTTCAATCCTATGCACCAAACATGACGTGCAGAAAAAATATTTAAATCCTCCTAAAGGTTGATTCAAAGAGACCAAAAAGAATCCGTAACTGTGGAATTTGGAGAAAAATAATGGTTAATGAACTTTTGCAGCAAACTTTTAGTAAAGAAAATCACAAAACATGACATGTAGAAAAAATATTTAAATCCTCCAAAAGGTTGATTCAAAGAGACCAAAAAGAATCCTTAACTGCGGAATTTGGAGAAAAATAATGGTTAATGAACTTTTGCAGCAACCTTTTAGTAAAGAAAATATAAAATGTATTTTTCTAGACCATGTAATATTATTCTCCTAATATTTTTATTTGGACATGATTAAGCGGTTTGATCTATTTATTAACTCAATTTAACTTTGTCACCTTATAGTGAACCCTAAAAATTTCTTTAGAATTCACTAAGAGGAGTTAACAGCTATTTGAAAAGAATTAGATGTCGTCTATATGGAGTGAATAAGCAATTTAAAATAAATACAGTTTTGCTTGTATAAAAGCCGAAGTGAGTTAGACGTTTAATTTAACAAGCACAAACATATATATAAGTTTTGCTATGTGCATCAACAACTTATACTAATAAGATACAAGAAAGTATGTGATAACAAGGTATGACAAGATACATAACTTCAAGCATGATCCGTATTACAAGATAAATGCACAAGTAAAAGAGATGGGGCATATAAATAACCGAGGTATATGAAGACAAAGATGTTGGGATTCGTATAGGGAAAACAAAAAGATACATAGGGAACAAACCATAGATCAATCTATGGAGAAACACTTAAAGATTGGGTCTAGATCCAATCGAACAGATCTAGATCTATATATAGATGAATACACCGATGATTGTGGCGAAAGATATTTCGCTGGATTTTGTTGATAACGATCATGCTGATCCCCGTAGCTATAGGTCAATACCTCCAAGCCGCGAGGAGAAGTTTGACTCCATGCGATCATGTGTCATAACCCGGTATCGGAACTACACAAATCTCATACCTAACATAAGCCTAACCTAGAGCTCGACAGTGTGCAATGAAAGAATTGGTAACACAATAGTGACTGCACAACTCAAAAAGTAATACAAGCTCATAACAGAGCAAATAAGACAGTACAAGCATAGATCATTAACCACGTATATCAAACAATTGAAGTCAAATTATGCTATTAAACGTACAAACCTTAACATATGGCCTAAGGCTAAGAGGACTGAACATAACGGCGATACCCTAATCTATAGATTTCAGGTTGACGCCTAGGCAGTGGCGGAGCTAGGATTCTCATATTGGGTATTCGGAGTAAAAACAATTACCAGCACATAGATATAATATATGTAGGTTCGCAATAACAAAAAAAAAACTACAAATTATTCATAAATAGTGACATCTTAAAACCGAAACAGAAAGTTATGTGAAGCACTCCCTCTTACCGTGAGTGACTTCTGATTCTGAATTCAGTGTAGAATTGGCACCAACTTCTGATTCTAATTCTGAATTTTTTTCAAGTTAAAAAAGGGATCAATTCTGATTCAGAATTCAAGGTTAAATATAGAAATTATAACCGAACACTTCTTAGTTCTTACTGTAGTGATCAAGATGAACTGATTCTGATCAAGATGAACTTCTTAGTTCTTACTGTTGTGCAAGGCCTGCATGGGGACGGGCAGACACCGGAAGGGCGGCGTCTGGTGTGAAGCCGTGAGCGATGGCGCTTGATACAGGCGGCCGAGTCTGACAAACCGGACAGCGGCAAGTGAGCGAGGGCGCATAGCAACCTAGAGACGAGGAATCAGGGTGGTCCCGTCGTGCGTCCTATGAAAGATCGACTCGATCGCTGTCAGGAGGCCAGAAGCTATGGCCTATCGTGGGCCGTGACTAGGTAAAGGCCCAACTAAAAACGAATTGGATTTTTGGCCTAGGTAGGTATGGATGTAGTCGGGAGCGGCTCTAGACAGCTAGTTTTTGCGATTTTTACGAGTTTAGCACGTATAAATAAACCCTTATGTATATATATACATGTATACAGGAGCTTATATACCGAATTATTTTCGCAAAAAAATATTAGGTATTCATTGCATACCCATAAATAGTTCTAGCTACGCCCATGCGCCTAGGAACCCTAAACTACTCGATGTTGCACTGAACTCATCTTCTATGAGAAAACTTATTCTGTTGCAAAAATATCAAAGAAACAAGTTTAAGTACTAGGTGTACTCTTCAAGACTTATGGTTTGTGGAGTTACTTTGTGCAAGGCAGTCTTTATTTGCAAAGCAAGTAGGAGTATAAACTCGACTAGACAGAATATTTAAAAGAGGATAAGAGAACGATATCCGTAGCTGTAAAGGTATTTTACTCTTAACCATTATTTTAGTTAATGATAAAATCGGAGCTAAAGTGTGCACTTGCGGTACCTACTAGTGATTACACAATTTTAGTTCAAAAGTGTTGGTGAAAGGTGATGAGAGACCCCACATTCGATATTCAAAAGAAGAGTCCGTGTTTTGGTTATATTTCTCTCTATTTATTATGCTTGAGTTAAATAGTAAATACCATTCTATTAAGAAGGGTGATTTGGATGAGCTCGTTGAAAATATTTCCATCTACTATACACGTTTTACCACCATATAGTCTTTACACAAAAAGTGAGAAGAGCAAAATCCTTGAATAAAAATAGCATGGTTGAAGGGTATATGGAAACCGACGAGCAAACCGGTTGTGCCTGTTCTAGCGCCGATCCATACGGCGGGCTGCCGGTTTCCCAGTTGGACCATGCAAACAGGTATATTGACTAGTAGCTTTTTGGCGCGCGCCTATTACTCAGGAGATCAGTCTAGCAGGCCGATTCCTGTGCCAGTTTGCTAGAAGAGAAGTGTTTATGTCCGTCATCGTCTGACTATTTTTGGACCGTTTTGCTTCCAGTTAGCTGCTGCAGATTTGCTATCTATATTGTTTTTTTAGGGATCCATCTATATTGTTAGTATTCCCTCGTGTTAAAATATAATAAGTTTTATGTCCTACATACTAGAAAAGTCTAAATACATTTGCTTCACAAGCTAAACCATCTTATATTTTAAAATGAGATAAGTACTTGCATAAATAAAAGGTTGATCCTATCACTCGTGGAAAAAGGGCCTCCAGTCCCGGGCCGCAACTGGCTCTAGTCCCGGTTTTGGGCTCGGGGCTGCTAAAACGGAACTAGAGCCCCTCCTCTAGTACCGGCTCGCTGACCGCATCGATAACATCCATGTGGTTTTTAGCGCCATGGTAAACCTCTAGTCCCGGCGTAACACCACCCAGGACTATAAGGTTTCTGTCATGCAGAGAATTGTGTGTTTCTTCGTGGTAGATTGTATATTCCTTTTTTTTGCCATTTCGTTCCTTTTTCGTTTTGTGTTTCACTATAATTTCAAACATATATTTCAGTACACATATTCTAAGCTAGTACATACACAGTACACGTTGATGCATCTATATAATTAATCGATCTCTTGCAAGCATACATTGATGATATATATCAAAAGAAAGAAATGTTTTAAAATTACATGGCCATTGATGAATATATATATATATATATATCATATCAACTACATGGAGATCACTAATGCAAATCGAGTTCCACGTCATCTGCATAATGCTCTCCATGTACATCAAGGACCTCCTTCATCATAAATCCCGTCAGCTCCTCTTGAATCGCTCTTATGCGCTGGTCTGGCTCTAGTTTATCCCGCAAACCATAAATATAATGTGAGTCAACTTTCCGCTCACCGGTCAAGTCGTGGATGTACTCGCAGACGTATCCACATAAATGAGTTCCCGGTGTCTGTTGTAAACTCTTCACCATTTTATAAGTTAGCTCCTCTTTGAATGGACACGTATTTTTACATGCGTGTCCAACACCTGCTCGGCAAAGAAAATGAACAAAGAAGTTATTAGTTACTTGATATCAGGAAATGAACGAAAGAGGCCGATATAATACGATAATGATTGAAATTACTTATGGAGCATTGCTTTCATGTCGCTCCACTGCTCTTGGTCCCAACTTAATGAGTCGTGGACTTCAACTAGGGACTTATCAACTTGAATGTTTAGCAAGATCCAGTGGAATCTGCGGACGTTTACATAAGCATACATGCATAGCTCATCGAGTAAGCAAAAATAAAATATGTACAAGATAGAAACACTCACTTGAAGTTGTAAGGAAATAGTATTTTCTTAACAAAATTATTCTCGCTTAAGAACCTGCACAGGTCTTTCTCCACGTCCTTGGGGTGATTCTTTAACGTATATTCATTAAAGATATAAACCCAACGTCATATCTTCTAGCTCTTTTGCATTCAAGCATCTTCATTCTGCAGAATATAATATCATACAAAAGGATATATAGTTAGGATAATATATTAAATGCAATGAACGAGCTGAGCTACCAACTTAATTATAGAAATAAATCACTTACAGACAGTAGCAACCAATGATAGATTTGTCGAGAGCGCGCTGGTTGTATAATTAAAACAGTTTGGTCATTTGAACCTGTATCGAAAATGGTTTGAAGTGATGCTCCTTTCTAACGTCCACCGGAAACCAATCTTTCTGATGCTTTTTTTCTGCTTGCGACATGTACCATTCATGCAGATTTCGCATATGTGTGGATAGACGCGCGAGCTCCTCATTACTGTCTAGAGGCTCCTCTTGGACATACTTCCGTACTATCTGACCCACTAGGTATCTTCATAGCCTAAATATTGGCCAAGAGACATATTTGCTTTGGTAGCAAGTGCTTTGGCCTGCGATACAGTGATGCCCATTAGTGCAGCATTATTACGGGCTCTGGGATCTATTATTTGCATGTCCATATCCATTTCAGCTCTGAAGCCCTTGTCGAGGTCTGAAAAGACTTTGAGCGGGGCGACCGGTTGATTCTTCTATGCTCCGAGTTGGGCAACTTGCTTCTCGCTTTTTGCACTTGTGATTTTTTTCTTCTGTGCTTGCTTAATAATCTCCCGGTCATAGTCTGATTTCAGATTTATCAATATCTAGGATGGTTGCTCAAGAAAGGACTTAGCCCACTTTTTGGTTTTTTCATCATATACTGTCTTTGGCTCAGGATTTTTAGGTGCAAAATGCGCATTAACTTGGACAGCCACATCCGTGTTAGTTTTCTCATCGGTCTTGTCATATGGTCTCTTTGGAAGAGCCGGCGGGATGTCGACTATCTTCGCTGTTTGACCTTTCTTCGATGTGGGGCGCGGGGGAGCGTCGACCTTCCGTTTCTTCGACGAGGTAGTAGTACTGCACGGAGGCGGAGGCGGAGATCGATAATTGCGCGGAGGCGGAGATCGAGTTGATGTACTCCTGCTGCGACGATCGTCAGCGGGGCGGGGTGGACTTGGAGGTTGACGATAATCGGGTTGGGGTGGACTTGGAGGTTTACGATATTCGATGCGGGGTGGAATTGGATTCCTCGGAGTCGGTGGCCTTGGCGCCAAGCCTGTAAACTTGATGTACTTCTTCTTCCATAGAATGATGTTGCGCTTGACATCTAGTTTCGTAAGGCCTTCAGGCGTAACGATGTCAATCTCTAGGTCCGCAAAATCCTCCACTATGTCATCCACCGTGACACGAGCATAGCCATGTGGAATCGGAAGTGAATGATGGAGTGCTCCAGGTAGACAAGGTAAAGCAGTGTCGATCGCCACCTTGAAGGACAGGTTGTTCATTGGCTGATGTAGCTCACATTGTTCCATCTCTCTGACATCATCCACGGGGTAGCGAGGAGCTGGTGCATCATCCAGCAGTGCTTGATCATCAGCCCGGGCCTCCGTGGAAGCCACACTACTCCTTCACTAGCTAAGATCCAATGCAGGATCATCAGCCTGCGGGTGAGTTGACGACGGCGGCCTTTGTCTAATTTCTTGCATGAGGTTCTTCAGATCAGCTAGGTCCTTCTCTACCCTGGAGATCCGGTCTACCTCCCGGACCTTCTTTCTCGGCGGCTTCATCGGCATCGTCGAGAAACCCTTTCTTCCACGAGACATGGGCGCCTTTGCCTCGTGTTCGTCCTCCCTTTTCAGGATTCCCTAGGGCGCGTGTCATCTCGTCGTTCTCTCTCGAGACGGAACAATCCCAATTGAGCATCATTCATTGCTTGAACAAGGTCTTGGGAGGGTTTTAGAATTTTTCCATGAAATAACGTCTTCCCTGTTTTTGGGTCCAACGATCCCCCGTGCCCGTACCACCAATGCTTTGACCTCTCAGGCCATCCATCTGTACCAGGAGTGAAGCCTCTAGCCCTCATTTCCTTCTCCATAGTTTCCCACCTAGGGACGGCACTCTTGTAGCCACATGTCCCCATTTTATGATGGTATTTCTTTTGGGCAGCATTTAACGTGTTCTTTTTCGACTTTGCCTTTGCTTTATCAGATTGCTTACTGTACAAAATCGGGCCACTGTTCTCTCAACTTCTCGTTTGCTCCTTTGAAGTCTGGAGATTTCTTTTTCGCGACATATTTCGTGTATAAACTTTTCTTGTGGTTCCGATACAGTTCAACCATCTTGCTCAGAGCCCACTTCTTGACTTTCGCTCTATTTTCAAGCCCACCCGGCCTTGGGGTAATACTATTTGCCTCAAATTCTTCATACTCTGGAGGTAGTATGAAATGCGCTATGAGCTTCTGCCAAAGGTCATCTTTGGCATCATCGGTGACATAGCTGTTGGATTCTTCACCGGGTTTCTTTGAGTTATTACATTCTTGGATGGTGATCGGCAAGTTATCCCTAACAAGCACCCCACATTGATTTGTAAACATCCTCAGGTGCTTCTCTAGAGCAATCGGTTCACCATCATCATCTATTTCTTCGATGGTGAACCTCTGATTACCATCCAACTTTTTGTTCGGCCCTCGTTTCGTTTGAGCTGTCGATTGCTTCGATCCGGTGGGCTAAAAGAAGAAGAGAGAGTGATTAATATATATTTTGATATATCTAGATCAGTTAATGAATAGAGGTAACACGAGGCTTTATGTATATATATGTACCTCGCCGGATCCTATCGAGGGGCCATCATTATTGTTTTTATTTGTTTGCCCTTCGTCCATCCGGTCTTCCCCTTGGTACATTAGGTTTTCCTCTAGTGCATCACCAGATGGATTCAGATATGAGGATATCTCTTCCTCGAGCAAAATATCTTCACCGGTAGTAATATTAAGAGGAATTTCACCTCTTATCATGCCCTGAAGAAAACCTTCACCAATGCGACCAGGATCTTCGGATGGATCCATGACTTAATTAACTATAACAGAAAGAGAGTTAAACACTAGGTTAGAAAAAATAATAACCCTAATAACTAAAACAAAAAAAAACAATAACACTAATTAATAACCCTAATATTATTTGCGATAAAACAATAATCCTAATAACTAATACAAAAAACAATAACCCTAATATTATTTGTAATAAAACAATAATCTTAATAACTAAAACAAAAAACAATAACCCTAATTAATAACCCTAATATTATTTTTGGTAAAAAATAATCCTAATAACTAAAAAAAATAACCCTAATATTAATTTTGGTAAAACAATAATCCTAATAACTAAAAAAAAAAACAATAACCCTAATATTATTTGTGGTAAAAACAATAATCCTAATTATAATAATCCTAATATTATTTTGTGGTAAAACAATATAATCCTAATAAATAACTTAAATAATAATCCTAAAATCCTAATCCTAATCCTAATAACTAAAACAATAATTATAATTATAATTAACAACCCTAGCTAATTAATAACCCTAGCTAGCTAAAACGCCCCATACCCCTCCCTCGAGCTCTCACCGATGCCGGCGGCAGCACGTGACGGCGGCACGGTGAGGCGGCGGCATGGCGGGGCGACACGCGGTGGCACGACAAGGCGGAGAGCACGGCGGAGCGGCTAGGCGGCGCGCGGTAGCACGAAACTGTTGGAATTAAGCCCTAAAGGCAATAATAAATATGTTATTATTATAATTCTTGTTCATGATAAAGTTTATATTCCATGCTAGAATTGTATTAAGCGGAAACTTTGATACTTGTGTGGTTTATGAACAACACCGTGTCCCTAGTACGCCTTTATGGACTAGCTCATTGATTAATGATGGTTAAGGTTTCCTAGCCATAGACATGAGTTGTCGATTAATAATGAGATCATGTCATTAGGATAATGATATGATGGATAGACCCAAATTAAGCAGAGCAATTAGATCGTGTCATCGTGTTCATCTTTGCGAAGCTTTTTCCTATGTCATATATTGTATTCCTTAGACCATGAGATAATACAACTCCCTGGTATCGGAAGAAAGCTTTGAGGTCATCAAAAGTCATCCTATGTGAGGGTGATCATAAAGGTGTCTCTCAGGTTATCGGAAAGTACTTGTTGGGTTGTATGTATCGAGATGGAATTTGTCCCTCCCGAGTCGGAGAGATATACTTCGGGCCCACTCGGTAATCGATATCAACACCGCTTGCAAGCACGTGGTTAAGGAGTTAATCACAAAGTGATATCGGATTACGAAACGAGTAAATTACTTGCTATGAACGAGATTGAACTATGTATGCCGATACCAACGATCAAATCTCGGGCAAGTAAAATATCGCGAGACGAAGGGAATACATATATGGGATTAATTGAATCCTGGCATCATGGTTCATCCGATATGATCATCGATGAATATGTGGGAGTCAATATGGGTTTCCAGACCCCGCTGTTGATTATTGATAGAAGATCATGTCTGCATATTCTCGAACCCGTAGGGTCACACACTTAACGTGCTTCGACGCTAGGATAGAATGGATAATTGGTTAATGATTTTTTGTTCGGAGTCTCGGATGAGATCCAGGACATCACGAGAGGTTCCGGAATGGTCCGGAGAATAAGATTCATATAAGGGAAAGCAGTTTTTGGATTTCGGAATCGTTTCGGAGTATTCGGTATCTTGGAAGGTTCTAGAAGGTTCGAGTGGGACCAACGTGGGCCCACTTGTTGGGGCTGTGGGCCTAAGGGAAGTGCCCTAGTCAAGCATTGGGCCAGGGGCACAAGGCCCCAAAGGCCCAGCCGTCCAGCCTAGGGGAAACCCTAGGGGAGATCTTCTAGAAGGAGGAGGAAACTTGCCCCCCACTCCAACCCTTGGGGCCGCCGCCCTAGGGCTTGGAGGAGGGGCCAAGTGGGCCGGCCAACCCCCTATATAAGGTGGGCAGGGGCGCACCCCTTCCCCCGACTCCTCCAACCCTAGTCGTCCTACTGCTGCCCTCCACCTCTCTCTCTCTCTCTCCATTGCGTGTGGCGAAGCCTGTGCGAAATTCTCCACCATAAGCACCACGCCGTCGTGTTGTAGATCCAATCTATTTCTCCACCCCACTTGCTAGACCAAGGAAGGAGGATACGCCGCGGCACTATACGTGTGCATATCTCGGAGGCGCCGTCACTTGCAGCGTTGGATCGGATCGGATCGCGAGGAGGAGAAGGCTAGTTCGACTACATCACCCACGTTACATTGAACGTTTACGCATGCGATTTCTTCAAGGGTATGAAGATCTCATCTATCTATCTCGTTGATTGCATCTCCTATATTAGATCTTGGCTTTCTCGTTCGCATCCGTAGAATTTTTTTGATTTACTATGCTGTGAAACCCTTCAGTGGTATCAGAGCTAGATCTATGCGTAGATGTGTTTCACGAGTAGAACGCAACATGCTTGTTGCGGGCATTGATGTTTTCTGTTGCAAGCCTCTTGTTGTGTATTTCTTATGGCGCGGCATAGTGAGATCGAAGCGGCCCAGGCCAACTTTACGCGACCTCGTCATGACCACTCCGCACTTGGACGGTGGCTTGTTCCACACATGCGGCTGGTGGATACCAGTTTCTCTCACTATAGTAGTCATGGGATTTACACCGGAAGTTAGCAACCATAATATCACCGTTGTGGCTTTTCGTAGGTAAGAATTGTTCTTAGCTTGTTACTCCCATAAGCCACGTAAAACATGCAACAACAAAGTAGAGGCGTCTAACTTGTTTTTGCAGGGAGTGTTTTGTGATATGGTATGGGCCAAGACATGATGTGTATGATGTATGGAATGATCATGTTCTGTAATATTTCACGATTTTCATGTCGATGAGTTCACAACCGGCAGGAGCCATATGGTTGTCTTTATAACTATGTATGACATGTGTGTCAACTTCTTATACACCATGTAATAGCTTTGCTTTGTCGCTAAGTAGTTATAAATAGTTGTAGTTGCTATTCGTGGTGGAGGCAATCATGGTGGAGTGATGGAGATCATGCTGGCACGCACAAGATGGAGATCATTGCACGGAGATTGGCTATACCATGTCACATAAAATTATATGCATGTGATGTTTATCCTTTTATGTATATTATTATGCTTAGATCGCGACGGTAGCATTATAAGATGATTCCTCACTTAAAGATCAAGGTAAAATTGTGTTCTCCCCATGTATGCACCATTGCAAAAGTTCGTCGTGTTCAAGCACCTCGTGATGATCGGGTGCTATAAACTCTATGTTCACATACAACGGGTGCAAGCCAGTTCTGCACATGCGGAAATACTTGGGTTTGACTTGACGAGCCTAGCATATACAGACATGGCCTCGGAACAAACAAAATGAAAGGTTAAACATGAGTCATATGAATGATATGATCGACACTTTGTTGTCCACCATTGAAACCACATCTCTTTTCGTGAAGATCGGATTAGGTGTGGTGAATTTGGATCATGTTCACTAAACAACTTGAGGGATGTTGAATTTAGTGGGAGTTCATCTAGTAATTTGATTAAGTTGAACTAGTTATCATGAACATAGTCTAAATTGTACTTGAAAATTTTGTAGATCAAATGGCTAAGTCCAACTTCAACTTCAACGTTTTTGCTGAGAAAGAAAACCTTAAGAACAATGGGTCTAACTTCACCAACTGGTTCTGCAATCTGAGAATCATTCTCGCTGGCGGACAAAAGGACTATGTACTAGAGAAAGCGCTAGGTGACGCCCCTGCTATTGATGCGCCAGCTGATGAAAAAGCTATTTATCAGTCGCGCAAAGATGATTATGGAGTGATTAAGAGTACCATGTTGCTTGCTATGGAACCGGACCTTCAAAATCGTTTTGAGGAGTTCGTCGGACCCTTTGAGATTCTTGAGGAACTGAAAACCATGTTTCAGACTCAGGCCCGCTAAAGAGATATGAGATCTCGAGAAGTTCTTTAAGCGCAAGATGGAGGAAGGAGTTCATTAGTGAGCACGCCATTAAGATGTCGGGCTACACTCAACGTCTTGAGCAACCGGACCGCAAGATTCCGAAGAGCTCAAGATTGACACGGCTCGCAATCACTCCTCCTACAAAAGTTTTGTTGTTACTCACAATCGATTGGTTCCACCGATACGATCATCGAGCTCTTCGCTGTGAAAAGGCTGGAGGTGGATATCAAGAAAGATAATCATGTGTTGATGGTCAACAAGGCCCCTAGCTTTAAGACAGGTAAGGGTGCAAGGAAATCCTTCAAGAAAGGCAGCGGCAAGCGCGTTGCCCCTGCTGAGAAGAAGCTCAAGTCTGGACCTAAGCCGGACATTGAGTGCTTCTATTGCAAGGACAAGGGTCACTAGAAGCGCAACTGTTCCAAGTACTTAGCAGACAAGAAGGCTGGAACCATTAAAGGTATATTTGATATACATGTTATTGATGTTTACCATACTAGCGCTCGTTGTAGTGCCTGGGTATATGATACTGGTTCAGTTGCTAATATTTGTAACTCAAAACAGGGGCTACGAAATAGACGGCGGCTAGCAAGGGATGAGGTGACGATGCGCGTTGGCAATGGATCAAAAGTTGATGAGATGGCCGTCGGCACGCTCTCGTTAGTTTTACCTTTGAGATTAGTTTTAAACCTTAATAAATGTTATTATGTGCCTGCATTGAGCATGAACATCATATCTGGATTGTGTTTATTGCAAGACGGTTATTCATTTAAATCAAAGAATAATGGTTGTTCTATTTATACGAATAACATCTTTTATGGTCATGCACCTGTTGTGAATGGTTTATTTCTTCTGAATCTCGAAAGCGATGAAACGCACATCCATAACATTGAGGCTAAGAGATGCAAAGTAGATAGTGATAATCCAACTTATTTGTGGCACTGCCATCTGGGTCATACTGGTGTAAAACACATGAAGAAACTCCATTCTGAAGGACTTTTGGAGTCTCTTGATTTTGAATCATTTGACACGTGCAAGCCGTGCCTCATGGGCAAGATGATCAAAACCCCGTTCTCCGGAATAATGGAGCGAGCAACGGACTTATTGGAAATCATACATACCGATGTATGCGGACCAATGAGTGTTTCGACGCGCGGTGGATGTCGCTATTTCTCAATTTTACTCATGACTTAAGTAGATATGGGTATATCTATTTAATGAAACATAAATCTAAAACATTTGAAAAGTTCAAAGAATTTCAGAACGAAGTGGAAAACCATCGTAACAAGGAAATTAAATTTCTATGATCCGATCGTGGAGGTGAATATTTGAGTTATGATTTTCTCATGCATCTCAAAGCAAGCGGAATCGTTTCGCAACTCACGCCACCTGGAACACCACAGTGCAATGGTGTGTATGAACGCCGGAATCGAACTCTATTAGATATGGTGCGATCAATGATGTCTCTTACAGATTTGCCATTATCATTTTGGGGTTATGCATTAGAAACCGCTGCATTCACTTTAAATAGGGCACCATCTAAATCCGTTGAGACGACACCGTATGAACTATGGTTTGGTGCTAAACCTAAGTTGTCGTTTCTTAAAGTTTGGGGATGCGAAGCTTACGTCAAGAAGTTGATGCCAGACAAGCTCGAACCCAAAGCGGAGAAATGCGTCTTCATAGGATACCCTAAGGAAACGATTTGGTATACCTTCTACCACAGATTCGAAGGCAAAGTGTTTGTTGCAAAGAACCGATCCTTTCTTGAGAAGGAGTTTCTCTCGAAAGAAGTGAGTGGGAGGAAGGTAGAGCTAGACGAGGTTATTGAACCTTCTCTCGAGTTAGAGAGTAGCGCAACACCTGAAATTATTCCAATGCCGTCTGCACCAACAAGAGAGGAAGCTAATGACGAGGATCATGAAACTTCGAACGATGCTACTACTGAACTTCGCATGTCGACAAGGTCACGTGCCACTCCTGAATGGTACGGCAACCTTGTCTTACCCGTCCTGTTGTTAGACAACAATGAACCTGCAAACTATGAGAAAGCAATGATGAGCCCAGACTCTGAGAAATGGCTAGAGGCCATGAAATCCGAATTGGGATCCATGAGAGAAAACCAAGTATGGACTTTGGTGGACCCTCCTAGCGACCGTAAGGCCGTTGAGTGCAAATGGATTTTCAAGAAGAAAACGGACGCGGATGGTAATGTTACTGTCTATAAAGCTCGGCTTGTTGCAAAAGGGTTTCGACAAGTTCAAGGTGTTGACTACGATGAGACTTTCTCTCCCGTAGCGATGTTTAAGTCCATTCGGATTTTATTAGCAATTGTTGCATTTCATGATTATGAAATATGGCAGATGGATGTCAAGACTGCGTTCGTCAATGGCAACATTGATGAAGAGTTGTATATGATGCAGCCCGAAGGTTTTGTCGATCCTAAGGATGCTAATAAGGTGTGCAAACTTCAGTGTTCCATTTATGGACTGAAGCAAGCATCTCGGAGTTGGAACGTTCGTTTTTGATCAAGTGATCAAGAGATTTGGATTTGTTCCAAATTGCTACGAAGATTGTATCTACAAGAAAGTGAGTGGGAGCTCGGTGACATTTTTAGTACTATATGTGGATGACATATTGATTATTGGAAATGACATCGGTATGCTTAACGATGTGAAGAGTTATTTGAATAAATGTTTTTGAATGAAAGACCTAGGAGAAGCTGCTTACATATTAGGCATCAAAATCTATAGAGATAGACAAAGACGCCTGATAGCTTTAAGCCAAAGTACATATCTAGACAAAGTTCTGAAAAGGTTCAGAATGGATAAAGCAAAGAAAGGTTCATTGGCCATGTTGTCAGGTAAGATATCGAGCAAGGCTCAGTGTCCAGCTATGGTAAACGATAGAGATACTATGAGCAAAGTGCCATATGCCTCGGTCATAGGTTCTATCATGTATGCCATGCTATGTACTAGACCGGAAGTGTCCAATGCTCTTAGTTTGACGAGCAGATACCAAAGTGATCCAGGAGTGGAACACGGGACAGCCGTAAAGAACATCCTAAAGTATTTAAATAGGACTAAAGAAATGTTCTTGGTCTATGGAGGTGATGAGCAGCTCGTCGTAAAAGGTTACGTCGACGCTAGTTTTGACACCGACCCGGATGATTCTAAATCTCAGACAGGATACGTTTATATTTTGAATGGAGGAGCTGTGAGCTGGAGAAGCTGCAAGCAAAGAGTGATCGCGGGATCTACAACAGAAGCGGAATACATGGCTCCTTCATAAGCGTCAAGTGAAGGAGTTTGGATTAGGAACTTCATCACTGAGCTTGGTGTGGTTCCAAGTGCCTTGGACCCACTGGAGATATTGTGCGACAACACTGGCGTCATAGCACTGGCTAAGAAACCAAGATATCATCCAAATACCAAGCACATCAACCGTTGTTTTCATATAATTCGAGATTATATAGCAGATGGAGATCTAAATATTAGCAAAGTACATACGGATCTGAATGTCACAGATCCGTTGACTAAACCTCTTCCACAAGCAAAACATGATCATCACCTTAATGCCATGGGTGTTAGATTGTTGCCAGATGTAAACTAGATTATTGACTCTAGTGCAAGTGGGAGACTGTTGGAATTATGCCCTAGAGGCAATAAATAAAGATGTTATTATTATAATTCTTGTTCATGATAAAGTTTATATTCCATGCTAGAATTGTATTAAGCGGAAACTTTGATACTTGTGTGGTTTATGAACAACACCGTGTCCCTAGTACACCTCTATGGACTAGCTCATTGATTAATGATGGTTAAGGTTTCCTAGCCATAGACATGAGTTGTCGATTAATAATGAGATCATGTCATTAGGATAATGATATGATGGACATACCCAAATTAAGCAGAGCAATTAGATCGCGTCATCGTGTTCATCTTTGCGAAGCTTTTTCCTATGTCATATATTGTATTCCTTAGACCATGAGATAATACAACTCCCTGGTATCGGAAGAAAGCTTTGAGGTCATCAGAAGTCATCCTATGTGAGGGTGATCATAAAGGTGTCTCTCAGGTGATCGGAAAGTACTTGTTGGGTAGTATGTATCGAGATGGAATTTGTCCCTCCCGAGTCGGAGAGATATACTTCGGGCCCACTCGGTAATCGATATCGACACCGCTTGCAAGCACGTGGTTAAGGAGTTAATCACAAAGTGATATCGGATTACAGAACGAGTAAAGTACTTGCTATGAACGAGATTGAACTAGGTATGCCGATACCAACGATCGAATCTCGGGCAAGTAAAATATCGCGAGACGAAGGGAATACATATATGGGATTAATTGAATCCTGACATCGTGGTTCATCCGATATGATCATCGATGAATATGTGGGAGTCAATATGGGTTTCCATACCCCGCTGTTGTTTATTGATAGAAGATCATGTCTGCATATTCTCGAACTCGTAGGGTCACACACTTAACGTGCTTCGACGCTAGGATAGAATGGATAATTGGTTAATGAGTTTTTTTCGGAGTCTCGGATGAGATCCAGGACATCATGAGAGGTTCCGGAATGGTCCGGAGAATAAGATTCATAAAAGGGAAAGCGGTTTTTGGATTTCAGAATCGTTTCGGAGTATTCGGTATTGTACCGGAAGGTTCTAGAAGGTTCCGGAGTGGGACCAATGTGGGCCCACTTGTCGGGGCCCTGCGTGGGCCTAAGGGGAAGTGACCTGGCCGCATTGGGCTAGGGGCACAAGTCACCAAAGGCCCAGCCGGCCAGCCTAGGGGAAACCCTAGGGGAGATCTTCTAGAAGGAGGGGGAAACTTGCCCCCCACTCCAACCCTTGGGGCCGCCCCCTTAGGGCTTGGAGGAGGGGCCAAGGGGGCCGGCCAGCCTCCTATATAATGTGGGCAGGGGCGCACCCCTACCCCCCGACTCCTCCAACCCTAGCCGTCCTACTGCTTCCCTCCACCTCTCTCTCTCTCTCTCTCTCTCTCTCTCTCTCTCTCTCTCTCTCTCTCTCCCGACTGCGTGTAGGCGAAGCCCTGCTGCAGAAATTCTCCACCATAAGCACCACGCCGTCGTGTTGTAGATCCAATCTATTTCTCCACCCCACTTATTGGACCAAGGAAGGAGGAGACGTCGCGGCACCGTACGTGTGCATCTCTCGGAGGCGCCGTCACTTGCGGCGTTGGATCGGATCAGATCGCGAGGAGGAGAAGGCTAGTTCGACTACATCACCCACGTTCTGTTGAACGTTTCTGCTGTGTGATTTCTTCAAGGGTATGAAGATCTCATCTATCTATCTCATTGATTGCGTCTCCTAGATTAGATATTGGCTTTCTCGTTTGCATCCGTAGAAACTTTTTGATTTACTATGCTGCGAAACCCTTCAGAAACAGCGGAGAGCACGGCGGTGGAATCGGACAACACCTCTCCTGCATGCTTCGTCTTTGTCTGTGAGTTCTTCGTCTTCGTAGAGAATGCCAAGTGCTTGTCGTGGGCGGTGGCGCGTGAAATATATAGGGACCCACCTTTAGTCCCGGGTCCAGCCAACGCCCGACACTAGAGGGTCACTAGTCCCGGGTCGTGGCTTAACCCGCGACTAAAGATCCCCCTTTAGCCGCTGGTTAAGCCACGGCCCGGGACTAGTGTGTTTTTTCTGCGCTTCATTTTCGCGTGCGCAGGCACCCTCTAGTCCCAGGTCGAGCCACAACCCACGACTAGTTTGTTTTTTGTAAATTTTATTTTTTAATTCAAATTAAATATAAAACTTTGGAAAATCATATCTTCTATTGTAAAAATCCAAATAAAACAAATAATATGTCTATTATTATCAGAAAAATATAAAGAATTTTAATATCATATCCATACATCTGTTTGCATCATTTATAAATTATTTCATTTGTAAATTTTCTTTTTTAATTCAAATCAAATATAAAACTTTGGAAAATCATATCTTCTATTGTAAAAATCCAAATAAAACAAATAATATGTCTATTATTATAAGAATAATATAAAGAATTTTAATATAATATCCATACAACTGTTTGCATCATTTATAAATTATTTCATTTGTAAAATTTATTTTTTAATTCACATCAAATATAAAACTTTGGAAAATCATATCTTCTATTGTAAAAATCCAAATGAAACAAATAATATGTCTATCATTATAAAAAAATATAAAGAATTTTAATATAATATCCATACATCTGTTTGCATCATTTATAAATCATTTCATTTATAAATTTTCTTTTTTAATTCAAATCAAATATAAAACCTTGGAAAATCATATCTTCTATTGTAAAAATTCAAATAAAACAAATAATATGTCTATTATTATAAGAAAAATATAAAGAATTTTAATATAATATCCATACATCTGTTTGCATCATTTATAAATTATTTCATTTGTAAATTTTCTTTTTTAATTCACATCAAATATAAAACTTTGGAAAATCATATCTTTGATTGTAAAAATCCAAATAAAACAAATAATATGTCTATTATTATCAGAAAAATATAAAGAATTTTAATATAATATCCATACATCTGTTTGCATCATTTATAAATTATTTTATTTGTAAATTTTCTTTTTTAATTCATATCAAATTTAAAACTTTGGAAAATCATATCTTCTATTGTAAAAATCCAAATAAAACAAATAATATGTCTATTATTATCATAAAAATATAAAGAATCTTAATATATTATCCATCATATGTTTGCATCATTTATAAATTATTTCATTTGTAAATTTTCTTTTTTAATTCAAATCAAATATAAAACTTTGGAAAATCATATCTTCTATTGTAAAAATCCAAATAAAACAAATAATATGTCTATTATTATTAGAAAAATATAAAGAATATTAATATAATATCCATTTAGTCCCGGTTGTAGTCACTAACCGGGACTAGAGATATTTCCCGCCATTTCCCACCGCTTCCCGCCAAGTTTTCCCGCCCTTTCCTTTTTACGAGAGCCTTTAGTCCCGGTTGTAGTCACTAACCGGGACTAAAGATATTTTCCGCCATTTCCCAAAGCTTCCCGCCAAGTTTTCCCGCCCTTTCCCTCTATATTTAGGGCGAACGCCATGGCTATCCACACATCCACACCTTCCTCTCTTAGAACAATGGACAATGCCTACTGGGCCATTCTGACCCTCGAGGAGAGCAGTGGCGCCTCAGCCTACCCTTGTCCTGGCTAGGCCGCCCGACCGGATGTTGAGCCTTTGGAGGTTCATGTCCCTCAAGGTTCCGCACGCCAGGCGGCCATCACGAACCACTTCTAACACGAGCTCACGCTGGAGCAGCGGATGGTTCCCGAGTGGGATCCCGACAACTACGACACCTAGAATGCCTTCTTCGCTAATCGGCGGGAAAGGGAGATCGCCAGGTACGAGGGTGATGGCCCGCACCGATGAACCACAACGAAGACGGCCGTCGTCTATGGTGGGCGAACCATACTATCATCGGAGTGATGCGCTACATCGCCGGGGGAGACCATCCTCGCCTGCGGTGCCCACGAGTCCACCCGCCACATAGCCATAAGAAGGCCCCTCCCCCGCCCGGCGGTAGCGACATCGTCTTGCAGGAGACCCCTCCCCCGCATGCCGTGAATCCGAGGCTGGAGTGGCAGGTGCCCCCGGTATATGCCATGGCTGGGTTGAGGATCCCCGGAGTGGCAGGTGACGATGACGAAGAAGACCCTGAAGCTGCGTACTATAGGACTAGGCATGATTATGACTAAAGGGGGCGGCTTTAGTCCTGAGTATTAGCTAGTCCCGGTTTGTCCCGGTTTTTAATATTAATAAATGTCTTGAGTGTTACCTAGTCCCGAAACTAAATATGAAGATGTTGTTGTATTTTTGTGAGTTCGCTCAGGTGATCAAATACTGTTTTTTCTACCTGCCTACAACAATCAAAATGCAGTAGTATTGAAACAAATAAATGTATTGAAACTAATAAATAGAGCAGCCTATAAATAGAGGAAAGGGCGGGCAGGCTGGATCGAGCAACCTATAAATAGAGGAAAAGGCCTACAAATTGAGGGAAATGCCTATAAAGAGAGGGTTCATCTTTAGTCCCGGTTGGATAAACCAACCGCGACTGAAGGGATTGCGGAAGACTGGGCCAGACAACACTAATAATAGGGGTGAGTGTCAACATTATGTCGTGCGGCTTGTACATTGTCCCGGATGGTGTCACCAACCGGGACTAAAGATGAACCTTTAGTCCCGGTTGGAGATACCAACCGGGACAAAATATGAGTCAGCACTAATAATAGGGGGTGAGTATCGACATTATGTCGTGAGTGTCGACACTATGCCGAGCTGCTTGTACTACAAATAGGCATCCTTATGAATCCAGTCCTCCAGCCAGTTTGAGGCATCTCCAAGATGGTTTTCGAGAGCATGGACACCACTACGGCCAGTTTCAGGGAGATGCATGGGAGCCAGATCCTCGGCATCTCCAAGCTGGTCATAGAGGCACTCCCTAATATGTGAAATTAGTTAGCTCCCAGGCGTATTGATCTAGTTAGAGAAGTTACAAGCTGCAAGATGGTGTGCGAGAGCAGGGACACCACTACGGCCAGTTTCAGGGAGATGTCGTCGGAGCCCATTCCTCCGGCATCTCCAAGAAACTGGTCATAGAGGCACTCCCTAATATGTGACCACACGCGTTTGGAGATCAGATCTTAATGGTAAGTACGAATCGGGACTAAAGGCCACCCTTTAGTCCCGCTCTAGCCACAAGATGGGACTAACACACTCAAGATGGTTTGTAGACAACACTATAAAAATGGACACATGGAGCACCTTCACTCATAAAATGTTACAATTATTACACATTATTTCTTCGCGTGTGTTCCTTTCTGATCCCGCCATATCCATGGAGCATCTTCATTCATTAACATGATGCTTGGGTCATCCTTCACTGCGAAGGGCGAAATTTCATGAAACTTATCACAATCTTTTGACATGTCTGTCGTGTCCTCCACTCCCACGATGTTTCTTTTTCCTAAAAGAACTATGTGGCACTTTGTCTCATCGTCTGATGTATTCTTTTTCTTATTTTTTCTTTTTCTACGTTTGGTAGACATGTCCTTCACATAGAAAACCTGAGCCACATCATTGGCTAGGATGAATGGTTCGTTTAAGTACCCAAGATTGTTGAGATCCAACGATGTCATTCCGTATTTCTTGTCTACCTCAACCCCTCCTCCTGTCAGCTTGACCCATTTGCACCGAAACAAGGGGACCTTAAAAATAGGTCCATAGTCAAGTTCCCATATCTCCTCTATGTAACCATAATATGTGGTCTTTGACCCATTGTTGTCTGTTGCATCAAAGCAGACACCACTGTTTTGGTTGGTGCTCTTTTTATCTTGGGCGATCGTGTAAAATGTATACCCATTTATCTCGTACCCTTGGAAAGTCGATATAGTCGAAGATGGTGACCTAGACAACAAGTATAGCTGATCTCCAAGAGTGTTGTTTTTTATGAGATGTTGCAACCAACCGCCAAAACTCTTCATGTGTTCATCTCTAATCCAAGAGTCATGCTTTCCAGGGTTGTTGGAGCGTAAGATTTTCTTGTGTTCCTCGATATATGGGGCTGCCAAGATAGAATTCTGTAGAACTAGGTAATGTTATTCGGTGTAAGAATGTCCGTCCCTACATATTATTGATTTCCTTCCTAGAGTACCCTTTCCACTCAGTTTCCCCTCATACCGCGATTGAGGAAGACCAATCGGCCTAAGGTCAGTAACAAAGTCAACACAAAATTCAATGACCTCCTCTGTTACATTGCCCTTGGAGATGCTTCCTTCTGGCCTAGCATGGTTACTAACATATTTCTTTAAGATTCTCATGAACTGTTGGGGATATGCTATATGGGTATCCTCATAGCATGTCTCCTATCCGGATAACCCGGGTGGCCCATAGTTGGTAGCATGGCCCATGGCAACTGGCAATTGATTAGATGGATCTAGAAGGGAGGCCCATGCCGGATAAAGGAAGGCTATGGTGGAGTCACCGACATACCCGGAGCCTTGGAGTACAAGACATGCAAGACTAGCAATAGACGGTGTAGGGCTCTGTAACCTGTCCGGCTAGGACTTTTCCCTGTAACCCTAGGACCTGGAGACTATATAAGTCAGGCCTATGGGAGAATTTAGGGCACGACCAAGTAGCGATTAGCATACACCTCGCACAGCAAACCTATCTCTATAACTCAGCATATTGACATTATAGTGATTTATAGCAGGAGTAGGATTCCGCCACCGTCGTGGGATCTGAACCTGGGTAAGCTGTGTTACCTCGTATCCGTCAACCGTCCGCCTTCCCCCACGTCCCTATACACACACTATGAGGACCCTTCCATGGCGTACTCGTCGGAAATACCACGACAGTTGGCGCCCACCGTGGGGCAAGAGGCGCTTCAGGCTCTTCAGCGGAAGAGGACCAAGATCTTCGCGGGAATCGGTGAAACCGTAACCATCGGTCGGGTTCTCTTCTCCGGCAATGTTTCGATCGTCCCTCCTGACGAGTTCTGGATCCCGGCGAAGACGAACCCTACGTGGTGTTCGATCGTTCCTATCAGAGACATCCACCTCTCCATCGGCGAAACCGACTCGGGCACTAGTTACCTAGGAGTCGGAGGAGCATCAAGACCCGCACAGACCGCCTATGGGCAGGATGCCTTCGCGGAAGGATCGATGTCGGATCTCTCTTCAGAGTTTGTCGGCAAAGATCGGAAAAATTCAAGGCCCACCCAAACCGCCCCTGTGCGGGATATAACGGTGGAAGATCACTGCAAGTCCGTCGGCTTCGTCCGCGCATCTGGACAACAGAAATCCAAGTTCGTCGGCGTGGTTACCATCTTCGATCTGGCGCGTTGCGTTCAGAGAGAGGGCGAAAACCCCCGCGATTACCTGGCTAGGTGGCTCCGTATCTGGTGATCGGCCTACCCCAATGATGATGCCATGTATCACTTTGTGGAAGGACTGGACCAGGGAACGCTTCTCCGGCATTCTCTAAGGCGGCAGCAGGCTTCAGAGCGTCTCACCTTCGAAAGCATGGTGAACATCGTCAACAACTACGCGGAGGCCGAAGAGGCAGCTCAGGCGGATCTCGCGCTCATTGGCCGAGCGCCGCCGCCTCCACCACCTCCAGCCGCCATCGCCGCAGCTGCGCCACCACCTCTAGTAATCGTCGCACCTGTTGCACCTCCACCCCTCGTCATCGAGGAAGTCCTGGCATCCTATGACTTTGTGATTGACGCGCTCTACACCGACTTCAACGCAGACTCAGAGGAGATAGATTTTAGTCCAGAATAACTAGACTCTGCTATGCAGGAGATGGAGGAGGAGTACTCGCGCGAAGAGCAGACCAACAATGCCGTCACGTCTCGAGAGGTGTTCGTCACCATTGGGATGTCGATGGATGAAGATCAACCCGGACGAGCTCCGCCTATAACTCTAGACAAACGGAAGGGACCACCCGCTGCTGACGACATTGATCGCGCAAAGGTCATGCCCCCTCCGCCTAATCCAGTGCAACAGCCGCAGGAACTCGGCACCGGCCCGAGCAACAACAACACCGCAACTTGCCGCCTCCGGCATCTACGTCTGCTGCTGCCCAAGTTACTCCAGCTGATAGAGTGATGTACGACAATCTCCTCGTTGAGCCGCTGACCGTAGCTCATATCCGGAACGTGACACAACAGCGAGAAGGGTCGATGGCCTTTGGAGGAAGCGAGGCCATCGCGAACAAGGCGCTAAGCTAGATCGAGATCTGGTCAGCCTTGAAATCCATAGAAAAACCAGAGCAATGGAGGCCGAGTACAAGACTCTCTGCGGCAGCAGAAGGCCAAGAAAGCTCGCTCGTCATCAACGATCTGGTGTCTGGCGAAACCTAGGATGGGCTCCCCCGAAGCCGGCACAAGCCAAGCCATACATTGACAGTGAAGGCAAACAGGTGATGCCCACCCCTCTCCTCAACCTCGCCGTCGCCAAGACCCTTTTGGAGCAGGATCGATCGCCCGAGGCGGTGGAACATGTCTATGACCTAGTGGCCAAGGCGGTGAAGCAGCAGGAAAAGGCCACCTCTCAGAGGCTTGAGTCTGACCCAGCGTTTTGCCAGTCTATCCAGCATAAGACGCCAAGGGACAGATCTCCTCTTGATGTCGGGTCACAGATGGGTTCATTAGAACGAAGATGGAGGGATGCGCGCAACAGGAAGGATGCTATCCCCATATCCTTCAATCACGGAAAAAAGGCCCGACCTCGTCGCCCATCGCCACCGCCCCGATCCCCCCGACATCACGAAGACCCCAAGGCTCACCATCGTACGTATATGCCCCCCCCAATGCAGAGCGGCATCGTCATCCACAACAACGCAGAGCAGACCCATCATGACGGAGAGCGCAACTAAGGATACAAGAGCAGGTCGCGTCATGACCCTCTGCGTCCGGCAAGCAATCATGGCAAGCGTGAGGCGTCGCGAGAGGGTAATAGCAAAAAGGCTAACCCACCGCCACGTCCGCCTCCGTTTCCACCTAGAAGTCACCATGGCAGAGGAGGCCCGCGTCGTTCACGCAGCCCATCCCCTGTTGACAAGAAGAAAAGAAACCCAGAGCCATACGACGCTCGTTCGCGGATTGATAAGATCCACGAGGCCCAGGAAGGACCATACCTGGGACCACGTTGCTTTGGACCCATGATAGGTCCGCAACTTACCCCAAAGGTTTCCGGATTGAAAAGACCATAAAGCCCTACGACGGCACCGCCAAGCCAGCTACATGGTTGCAGGATTACGGCAACGCGGTGGAGATCGCCGGGGGTAACCCCAACGTTTCCGTCAAGTACCTCCCATTGATGTTGGCGGGAACAGCCCGTCAATGGATTGATGACTTGCCGGAGAAATCCATCTGCAATTGGTTGGACATGCAAGAAGCGTTCACCAAGAACTTCGAGGGTGCGTACAAACATCGATGTACTATTGGCGATCTATAGCGGTGCATGCAAGAGAAAGACGAGACATCTCGCGCCTACCTCTCCTGCTGGCTGGATATGAAGAATTCATGCGTAGGAGTGCACACTCAGATCGCCATGGCCGCCTTCATCGATAGGTTGGAAAGGGGCACGTTGCTCCGACATAAGCTGAAGCGCTTGCAGGACAATCACCAGCTTGACTTGAACCAGATGATTCAGTTGGCTAGTGAGTTCGTAGATGCCGATGACGATGCTCGCGGCTCTCTGCCGGCAACGTCCGTTCCAACTCAAGCTCGGAGGAACAGCAGCACAAAGCGGAAAACCGCTCCAGAAGAAAAGCAAACTCCTGACATGGTCGCCATGACCTTTGCAGGACGAGGTGATGGCGGACAACGTGGCCGAGGACGGGGAGCTGGTCGCGGGCAGCAGCGAGGAAGTGAAACTACCTCGGCACCGATCCGCGTTCCCCAAACCTACTAAGAGTACCGCGATATGTCGTGCCTCGTACACCTCGATGCCACCGGCAAGGCCACCCATACCAATCGACACTGCAAGTTCGTCAACGACCTCAAGGAGGACCCGGAGTCCGGCTACCAGCAAAGTCGGAAGAACAGACCGCGAGGCAAGGGCAAGGGGAAGAAGAAGGAGGAGGAGTCCAAGGATTCAAGTGACATGGACGAGGACGTTGACCCCAAGCACGCCGCCAAGAGATACGACAAAGGCAAGAACCCCTTCGTGAAGAAGGCGCCAATCTACCACACTTTCCTTGGCAACCCCCACCGTCTGACAACAGAAGACCTCTATGAGGATACTGATGGCCACTCTACCCCCAGTTCCCTAGTACATGCGCTGGTCGAAAGTTCCAATTACTTGGGACAGGAAGGATCACCCAGACCTCATCCCTACGGAGAATCAATACACCATGGTCATCAACCCCTTGATTGACGGCGTGGAGTTCACCAAGTGTATGGTGGATAGTGGAAGCATCATCAACATCATGTACCTGGATACACTTCAGAAGGTGAACTTGACGGAGGCAAACCTAAGGCGGACCAACACCATCTTCCACGGCGTAGTTCCTGGTTGGGAGGCTCGGTCCCTTGGGTGCATCACACTTCAGGTTGCCTTTGGCGATGTTGATAATTACCTCCAAGAGCGCATGACCTTTGAGGTGGTCCCCTTCAAGAGTGTGTACCACGTCATATTCGGCCGCGACATATTCCACACCTTCATGACCAATCTATGCTTCGTCTACAACAAACTCAAGATACCCGGACCGAATGGTGCCATCACCGTATCTAGAAGCTTTACCAAGGCAAGGGACTGCGAGATTAATGAAGCAGCCTTCGTGGAAGCTGTCCTCTACAACGAAGAATTCAAAGAGATCCAGAGCAAGGTCGATGTCTCAGAGATGCCCGCGTCGAATAAGTAGATCTCCAACTCCGCTCCTGCATTCAAGGCCGCCATCGAGACCAAGCAGGTGGAACTTGTGGTAGGCGATGCCTCCAAGATCACCGCCATTAGGATGAACCTGGATCCCAAATAGGAGCGCTCGTCGAGTTCCTCCGTGAGAACAGGGACATCTTTGCCTGGCAACCTGCCGACATGAAAGGTGTACCTAGGGAACTTGCCAAGCACAGCTTAAACATTGATCCAAAATGTAAACTAGTGAAACAACCTCTACGACGCTTCGGAGACGAGAAGAGATGCGCCATTGGCAAAGAGATAGCTAGATTACTTAAGGCTAGATTTATCCGAGAAGTCCTTCACACCCGATGGGTGGCCAATCTTGTAATTGTCCCCAAAAAGGGAACCAAAGAATTAATAATGTGCATTGATTACACCGGCTTGAACAAAGCATGCCCCAAAGATCCGTTTGCTTTGCCTCGCATTTACCAAGTCATTGACTCGACGGCTGGCTCGGAACTTTTGTGTTTTCTCGATGCATACTCAAGATACCACCAGATCAAGATGAGGAAGTCAGACCAATTGGCCACTTTGTTCACTACCCCATACATCACGTTTTGCTATGTCACAATGCCCTTTGGGCTGAATAACGCAGGTGCTACGTACCAGCGGACAATGCAACATTGCCTGCATGATCAAATTGGTCGGAACATTCATGCCTATGTGGACGATATAGTGGTGATGTCTAAAAACTCAAATGACTTAATCTCCGAATTAAAAGGAACCTTTGATAATCTCCGGAAATACAACATGATGCTTAACCCTAAGAAGTACGTCTTTGGGGTTCAAGCCGGCAAATTGTTGGGCTTCATCATTTCCTAGCGTGGAATCGAGGTAAATTCGGAGAAAATCAAGGCCATCTTAAACATAAACCGTCCGACCTGCTTAAAGGACATTCAACGACTAACATGTTGTGTTGCAGCAGTTAGTCGGTTCGTCAGCCAACTTGGAGAGAAGGCCCTGCCGCTGTACAAGTTGCCGAAGAAGGCGGACAAATTCACGTGGATGGACGAAGCAGATTCAACATTGAAGCAGCTTAAGGAGATTCTTTCCTCAGCGCCCATCCTTGCAGCACCCGAGCCTGGAGAATCACTGTTAATTTACATGGCGGCAACCAACCGAGTAATCAGCATCGTCGTCGTGGTAGAGCGGAAGGAACCAGACTATGAGCACGAAGTTCAACGACCAGTTTACTATGTAAGCGAGGTCTTGACGGAGTCCAAGCAGCGTTACTCGCACTACCAGAAGATAGCTTATGGAGTATTCCTTGCTTCTCGCAAGCTGAGGCACTACTTTCAGGAGCACCCAATCACAGTGGTGAGCAAAACTCCATTGACTGACATTATCAACAACAGCGACGCTATAGGAAGGGTCACGAAGTGGGGCATTGGACTTGCCGCCTTCGAGATCACCTACAAGAGACGCGACGCTATCAAGTCACAAGCCTTGGCAGATTTTATCACGGATTGGATGGAGATGCCAGATGTTACTCCGTTGCTGGAACCAGAGTACTGGGTGATGCACTTTGACAGATCAAAGCTGCTCAATGGCTCGGGGGCTGGTGTATTGCTACAGTCACCAACTGGCGACAAGCTACACTACGTTCAACAAATCCATTTCAAGGTTACGAACAACATGGCGGAGTATGAAGCACTCATTCGCGGACTGCGTGTAGCCAAGGATATTGACATCAAGCGCATAGTTTGCTTTGGAGATTCCGACTTGGTTTCCCAGTAGGTGGCTAGCACCTGGAATGCGTGGAACCCTATGACGGTGGCATATCAAGACGAAGTGGACAAGATAGCCAAGTGCTTCTTGGGCTACGAGGTCAAGTATATACCTAGGGAGCAAAACGAGGTGGCTGATTTGCTACCTAAGCTTGGATCAGGGCGCAAACAAATTCCGCTAGGAGTCTTTCTAGAGCATCTGCGGACACCATCCGTGAAGGGAGCCGACATCGACAGCCCGGATAGAGTTGACTCTTTTGTCCACATTGTGGCAAAGGCCCCTTCGGCTTGGACAAAACCATTCATGGAATATCTCGAACACGGAACTTTGCCCAACGACGAGGTCGAAAGACGGCAAATAGTACGACGAGCAAAGGGTTATACCATAATCAATGGACAACTCTACAAAAGGAGCATTACTGGTGTATACCTAAAGTGTGTTTGCCAGCTAGAAGGTATGGAAATCCTACGAGAAATCCATCTCGGATATTGCGGGCATCACGCCGCTCCTCAATCGTTGGTCGCGAAAGCCTTCCGGCAAGGATTCTATTGGCTGACCGCGAAGGCGGACGCCGACAAGCTGGTTGAGACATGCATGGGATGCCAGTATTATGCCCGACAACCACATGTTCGTGCTGAAGAATTGTGAACAATACCAATAACTTGGCCGTTTGTAGTCTGGGGGCTAGACATGGTGGGACCGCTACAAACGGCACCATGTGGGTTTACGCATTTGCTAGTAGTGGTTGATAAATTCACTAAATGGATAGAAGCTAAACCCATTAGAAAGCTTGATGGGGCAACTGCCCTCAGGTTTGTCCGGGATCTAGTGGTGAGATTTGGTCTCCCACATAGCATTATCATCGACAACGACGGCGACTTGTCACTCGGAGAAGTGGAGGCTTATTGTTGGGAGAAGGGAATCCGACTTGATCTTGCATCTATGGCACATCCACAATCCAATGGTCAGGTTGAGCGAGCCAATGGATTAATTCTGCAGGGAATCAAGCCACGTCTTGAGGCACTGTTACAAAGAGCAGCTGGAGCTTGGGCGGAAGAATTGCCATATGTGTTGTGGAGTTTATTAACTACACCTAACAGATCCACCGGCTACACCCGTTACTTCATGGTATATGGAGCACAAGCCATCCTACCTTCCGACATACTTCACGATGCACCAAAGGTTGTCGCCTACTACGAAGATGACGCTGAAGAATCCAAACGCCTAGATGTGGACCTTCTCGAGGAGGAGCGCGTTTTCGCATGTCAAAGATCCACCATCTACCAATAGAAGCTATGCATCTACCATAGTCGCCGCGTTCGGCATCGCTCGTTTAAAGAGGGGGATTTGGTGCTCCGACTTAAGTAGAAGAAGTCAATCCCTGTCATGGGAAGGACCGTTCATCATAAGCAAGGCGCTAGTCAATGGGTCTTAATACCTCGTTGACAATCGTGAACTGAAGGATAGACCCAACGAGGATCATAAGCGTAAGCGACGTGACCCGGATGATGACTACCCGGAGCTTGATCGGCCATGGAACATAGCACATCTACGTCCTTTTTACACTTAACATTTTTTATCTAATTGTGCACCTCTTATATGATCAATGAAATAAATCTCTCTGGTTCACTCATATTTCTGAGTCTTTTACCTCCTTTAGTGTTCATTTTTGGATCATATAAAACCTTTATGCACAAGCTTTGCGATTGCACTTGTGAAAATTCCGCCTACGGGCGTTAGCTTAAGTTTTCTGGTCTACACGTTCTTTGTCGTTTTTATGTGGATTATGGAGTAGTGACTTTTGGCACCTATTTTCGGCGATTTTGTGCTTAGGTTATTGACGGTGCCATTGGGCATCATCACCTGAGCGCATGGTTTCGACAACGAGTCTTCCGACTCACAAAAAGTCAAGCATAAGAACCAAAGTAATGGATAAGTCAGCACTTGCTTAAAAATATATACATGATGGAACTAGTTCTTAAGTAGTAGGACATACATCATTGTTTTCCGCCTTAAGTTAATACATAGTTTTTTCCGCATACGAATCACAAAGGAAACAAATATTACAAATTGTTTTCATTCCTTTGGCGCAGGCGACTTGGAAGCAGCGTCATCGACAGCAGGAGAGTCACCCTCGAAGTAGGTAGTGCAAAGAGACTCAGAGGAGCTTTGGTCGCCGCCATCGATGGTATTCATCGACATGAAGACATTGACATCGACTAACTCGGCAACTCTGGTGTCATAACCCGCGAGTGACGACAAGATGGCCTCATGATTTATCTCATTGCCATCGTCATCTACGTCGGGAATGCCAAAGGTTATCGTGTCAATGTCGGCATCCTCGTAGTGTGCCTTGACCATGGACAGTGCCATCCTTGCACCAGCCCGTTCACATGAAGCTTTCCAGCTTGTGATGCGCTCGGGGTATTGGCGCAGGATATCCGAGTACTTCGCCACAGAGTCTGATGCCTTGATGTTGATCTGGGGGGCTTGGCAATCTCTTTGGCCTACGCGATGGCGGTGTTGATGAAGTTGCGGGTAAGAACCATGCATTCCTGCGCCGGAGGAGGTTACTAGGTTAAACCCATAGGAGCTGCAAATTCCGACAAGGAGCACATGAGTTCAATAATTCAAAGTATCCAGCTTATAGAAATCCAAGACGGAGAATCACTTACTGAAGATGCTAGCCTCAGCTTGCCAGAGGGTATCCGCCAAGGAGTCCAGTTCTTGTTGGAGGAGCTTGTACGCCTCATGATGGCGTTGATTCTGCTCATCGGCAGCTTTCTTCTGGTCTTTTAGGATCGAGATCTCCTCCTTCAAGCGGTTCATATCCTCAGTGGCGGAGTCCTGCAAGGCTTTCATTGATTCCTCATGCATTTTCAGCATGTCCTTCCTCTCCTGCTTAAGGATTTTGTCCTCGCTATCCATCTCTTGAATGTGCTTGGATTGCTCGACAATGTCCTTGGCCTTGGCAATGGTTTCTGCAAGTCGAAGAAAGCAAAGTACACAGTGAGTACTCGGAGAATACACAAGTTCAAGTTGGAAAACGAAAAAGAAAGGAAAATAGACGCTTGCTCTTGATGATATGTTCCTTCAAGAAGGCAGTTTTACCATTTTCGGATTCCAGGTCCGCGCGCATCTTCTGGTACTTGTCATTGGCCATGCCCCTCCGAGAATTCTTGTTCTGTGGAACAAAGAAGAATTAAACGTTGTTTGGTCTACTTGGAGCATCTAGCCGGAAACTTTCCACCTAGACGCTTGGGGGCTACAGCGAGAGTTTTTAACTTAGTAATATGCTTGGTCTTTCTTTAAAGCATCTAGTCGGAACTAATTCAGTTTTCGATTAGAATCTTGGGGGCTACAGTATAAAGTTTTTAACTCTGATGTATGCTTAGCTTTTCTTTAAGCATCTAGTCGTAACTAATTCAGTTACAACTAGAGGCTTGGGGGCTACAGTATTGAAATTTATAAACACTGCGTATGCTACTCTTAAAGCATCTAGTCGGAATATTTCATTCCACCTATATGCTTGGGGGCTACAGTGAGAAGTTTTCTAGCTTAGTCACTCTTAGAGCATCTAGACGCAAAAAACTATGGTTTTCCGTCTAAATCCTCGGGGTCTACAGTGGGATACTCATATGAAATGCAAAAAGGCAAATAAAACTTACAAGTGCAATGATCTTGAGGTTAGTAGCACTCTCCGCCAGAAGCTTGCCGAAGGATACACTGTTTCCTTGCAAGATCTCTGCTTGACGGAGAAGCTCCTCTAGACCGCACGTCGGAGATATCGGCGTCGCACCAGGAACCAGAGCAGTGCTACTCGGTGTAAGTACCAGATAGACTATCTTTGGATACTCTATAGTTTTCTTGGGTGCGGGGGCGCCGTCTTCGGCAGAAGTACCACCTTCCACCACCACCTTACCGCTGTCGATGGCATCCTTAGTCGGAGCTTTAGCCATTTGGTGTGTGGCACTCTCCTGCGTCGCCTGCTCGCCGACAACAACAAGCTCGGTAGGGGCACCTGAGTCCACTTCCATGGCGAAAGGGCCAGATGCTTCCTTAGCTTGTGAGCTTGTCGGAGCGGGGGAAGGCTTGACGCTGGGAGTGACAGGGGCGATGGCGGGAGATGCGTCGCGATGCAGCATGTCCTTAATGGTTCTAGAAGCCCCCGATGTTTTGGAGGTCTTCTTCAGGCTGGTCGTGGCTTTCTTCCTGAAACGTGCAAAATGCATAAGTACAGGAATAAGACAGATAAATAGACAATGTCGGAGAGAAAGAAGCTTACACAAGAGGGGATGATTTGGCAAAAGGGATCCCAGTAACCTTTCTTTTCTCCGCCTCCAGGGCAGAGGTAGTCTTTTTGGAGGCTCCACCCTCCGCCTTCTTCTTCTTGCCTCCGTCGGCAGCGTCAGAGGTGGAGCTCTTCCGCTTTCGCGCCAATGGAGCATCGTCGTCGAACACGACCATGACTTCCTTCATCTTTGGATCATAGATTTGAGGAGCCATGCTGTCCTCGTCTATGTCACTGAGCTGTTAAAGTGAAGAACCTCCGTGTTAGATGAGATGGTAATGGCTAGACGGAAGAATTGGAGTATATGTCATACACGAAAGATATACAGTTACCTTTGGGCACTTGCTCTCTACGAACATGTCGTAGGTGATGGTGAAGCCACGCTTCTTGTCCTTCACCTTGACGATGTCCTTGAGGTGAAGCTTGACGGAGTCGCTCGAGAAGTTGTCCACGGAGATGCGGAGGCTATCCCTTCTATCGTTGGTATACTCGTGCATCAGCTTCGCGCGGTGCTGCAGAGGCTGGATTCGCCTGATGAACCAGCACATGGCTAGGTCCAAGTCGGTCAATCCTGTCTCTACGAACCACTCTATCCGCCTTATGACGCGGGAAGCATCGATGTCGGAGGGAAGGGAGGCCTGGGATCTCCATGTCGAAGTTTCGGCGGCGGATCCGTCGACGAAGTCCGGGTACGTTACTTCTTGGCCGGCCAGAGGGATATTTGGGCCGTAGAAGTAAGTACGCTGCCAGTTCTTGCAGGACTCGTGGCCGACGATGTCAGGGAAGCGTCGGCCAGGTCGGATCTTGAAGCTAATAGTGCCACAATTTCTAAGTTCATCCTTGCTGGCTCCGGCTTCGCGCTTGACGGTGAAGAAATAGATAAATAGGTCTAACCTAGGCTTGATCCCTAAGTAACCCTCGCAAAGCGCCGCGTAATTGCTAAGCGCTAGGATACTATTGGGAGAAAGGTTTTGGGGCTGAACCCGGTAATCGTTCAAGACGGCAAGGAAGAAGTTAGAGAAGGGCAGGGAGACGCCGCGTACCATCTGAGCTTTGTGGTACACCTTTTCTCTGACTTGGGGAGAAGGTGTGACCTCGCCGGCCGGCGCCGCCCGCCAGGCGAGCCCCTCCGTCGCTGCCCGCCAGGCGAGCCCCTCCGTCGCGGGGAGGTAGCCTTCGATGATCAATTCTTTGATATCGCGGTCCGTGATGTCCGAACCGCGTAAATCGCCTTTATGGGAGTCGAGATCCTCTTCAAGCAGCTCCAGCGCCGCTGGACTGTGGTCGCCGCCGATGGCCTCGACCATCGCGGAGATGGGGATGACTAGGCCCTCTGGAGGCACGACGATGGAGCTCGCCGGCTTCGCCGCGGCTTCGCCCGACAATGCCATCGAGGGAGAAGAGCTGTTGTTGGCCATTGCATGTGTTTAGAGGTGACTGGCGAGATTGGGAGTTAGGGTTTTTGCAAAGTTGCGCGGAGAGCTCGAGGGGGCGCTCGCTGGAGGAAGAAGATGATGCGAGGAGAGAATAAGGAGAAAAGTAAATATTTTCACCGCGAATACTATTTATGATCTCTAGCATCGAGATTCGTGCAGCTTGATCGGACGGTTGCCGCGTAGACAATGTGTGTGCGGACGTGCGCGGAAATTTCGCTACGTCTCAACCGTCGCCGCCAACGTCTCGTATTGCTTGCGCGGGAAAAGTGGACATGATTACGTTCTCTGCATGTGTGAGTTACGAGGCGTTGCTGACCTACGTCTACGTCGCCTAGTTGACATAGGCAGATGAGCCATCACATCAGAAGATTCCGGCATGGACGGAACCAGTCCGGCTACGGAAGAGTACGATGGAAGATTCAGCAATTCCCCGACTTACAAATTGAAAACGGAGAAAACCTTGCAGGGTTCTTTGGGAGGACTACAAGATGTTGCTTGACGATTTGCCGACATCCATCTAGACGGAGCATTCCACGTGAAGAGGCAATATGGCGCAAGATCTCGGAGTTCTCCAGGAGCTATTGTTGGGGATATGCTATATGGGTATCCTCATAGCATGTCTCCTATCCGGATAACCCGGGTGGCCCACAGTTGGTAACATGGCCCATGGCCTACTGGGCAACCCAGTTAAATGGATCCAGAAGGAAGGCCCATGCCAGATAAAGGAAGGCTACGGTGGAGTCACCGACATACCCAGAGCCTTGGAGTACAAGACACACAAGACTAGTAATAGACGGTATAGGACTCTGTAACCTGTCCGGCTAGGACTTTTCCCTATAACCCTAGGACCTGGCGACTATATAAGTCGGGCCTATGGGAGCCTTTAGGGCACGACCAAGTAGCGATTAGCATACACCTCACACAGCGAACCTATCTTTGTAACTCGGCGTATTCCATTATAGTGATTTATAGCAGGAGTAGGATTCCGCCACCGTCGTGGGATCTGAACCTGGGTAAGCTGTGTTACCTCGTATCCGTCAACCGCCCGCCTTCCCCCACTGTGGCATCCCGCAAAACCACTACTAGAAAATCGCGTTGTTTTTGTGCATTGCATCGTCACCATCATGCATTGTTTGCCTAAAACTATTTTCGCAAAGCCCAATTTGTTTTTCAAACGCCCCATCTTAATTCAAATGCAAAGCCCGGTCTCCGGATTATTTTTGTTTGAGTGCTATCGGTTTGCAAACGGTGTTAACAAAACAAATAAAAAATTATATTATTTTTTAGCGGGGGCAGTCGAACGGGCCGTTTCGACCCGAACGACCACCCCTGAAATTTAAATCGGTCCACCCCTGAAATCCTACAGCTACCTAAAACTCTACCCAACCCTCCCCTCCACCTCACCCCATCCTATCAGTGTGCGCCACCTCACCTCTCCTCTTCCCCCACCCACTCACACGCTGCCACATCACTCTCTCTCTCCTCCACCTAAACCGCAGCCCTTCTTCTCTCACCTCGGCCAGTGACCCAACCCACCACTCTCCACCTGGCCCGCCCACACCTTGGCTACCCCCTCTCCCACCCCTGGCCCCACAGCCCTCTCTCTCACTGCCGTTCATGCCCTCCCCCTGGCCCCCGGACCCCCACGCTGGCTCCCTTCAGCGTTCCGCCCCTTTGTGGCCTGGCGACCCCATCCCAGCGTCCCGCCTCCTCCTCCCACCCGTGGCAGCTCCTCTTCCTCCTCCTGGCCGCCGCTCGCCGGTCCTCCCCAACGCCTCTCCCGCCAGCTCGCAGCATCTCCTCCTCCTCCCGCCCATGCGCATCTCCGCCTCCGCCGATCCATCCTAGTTCTTCCGCCGTCGTTCCGCCTCTCCCCCTCCGCCGCGTCCCCGCCCGCCTCCTTGGCCGCCCGGCCCTTCTCCGACCAGGCTCGACCGCCTCCGCGCCTCCCCCGCCCGAATCCCCGAGCAGCGTCGCCAGCCCCTCGCCGTTCCTGCCGCCGCGCATCCGCCCGGCGCCGTCGCCGTCTCGCTCAGGGAGGTCGCCCGCGCCCAAGCTCTGCTTCGCCTGACCTCTGCACCGCCTCGCGCCACCTCCTTCCCTCCTCGCTGAGCCTCCGTCGCCTCCGCCAACCTCCGGCGGGCGTCCCCTCTGCCTCGCCGTCCGCGCAAGCTCGCACCCTGCCGTGTCCTCGTCGTCGCCCTCGACCGCCTTGGCGGCGAAGTTTCTGATCCTTGACCCCGCGTCCAGCGCCTCCGCCCGGCCCGCCTCGCCCCCAGTCCCTCGTCCGCTTCCACCTCGAACCACTCCCCAACCGCGCGGCCGTCCTCGATGCAGCACAGGCGCAGCCGCCAGGATCCCCTTCGCCGTTGCCAAGTTCCAACCACGCCACGCCGAGCGCCGGCGGGCTCCGTCCCGTCCGGTGCTTGCGGCCGTTGTTGTCGATGGTGGTGTGCTTGGGTTGACATGAACGACACCCCGTGCCGGTTTCAAGTCCACACCGACAAGTGAAGCTGAAACGCCAAGATCTTCTCGCCAACAAGACCATCGCCAAGACCTGCTTGCCCGGCAAGATCGACCGGGGACATTCAGGGTCATCTCCAAGACCGCTCACGGATCCGAAGACCCCAAGTTCTACTACAAGGACACGAAGATCTCGTTCTGGGATTCGACGACCCGAAGACCGATCCAGGCGCGCCCGAACCCCGTCAAGACCCCGAACCCTCTCGGATCCGAGGACGAAAGGCGGAACGCCAAGACCGACCCGGTACACGGTCCCGACAAGACCCTCGCAACGGCAAGATCGACCCTGTGGGACCCGACAAGATCTGCACGACGACAAGAACGACACCGACCAGGGAGAATCCGGCGCCCGACACCAAGCCTGCTTCCCGGACGCGACAAGAACTAATCCCGGAGTCCGAGAACGACCCCGTCAAAACCCTGAACCCTGAGACCGAACCCCGAACCTCGGAACCTCAAGTTCGTCGAGACCCCTAATGTGTGAACCCCTTATCCGAGAACCCTATTTTATAAATGTCACCTATATAACTGTTGCATATAAATTGTTCAGGCATGCATCCATATCATGTGGTTTGGGGGCCTTATGCCGATTCACCTTATAATTAAATATGGGGCCCATATGCGGGCAAATCTAGTCTCATATCGGCCTCATTTAAACTTGCGTAGCGAACCGGTATCTTATCTTGCCTTGTTATAACAACATTTAATTTGCGGGGTAGATAAATAACTTGAACCATATAATTAACTGTCGGGACCCCGGTTCCGCTTAATATGACCTAATTGCATCGCACTTTGCCATGCCATCCATCATGCATGCATCATGCCGATCTTCTGCCGTTGTATTAAATATTGCATCCGGTGTTTCCTCTAGTGATTTGCTTCTTCGCGGATAAGGCCGTTGAGTTGATGAGTGACCCGATCTTGGTTGAACCGACAATGTTTTCAGGCGAGCATCTCCCCTTTCTACCTATCTTACTTTTCTAGTATTTATTCCCTCTGTTGATCTTTGCTATACGTGTTGCGATGCTCTAGTTTTCGTACCGTGATATCCCTTGCAGCCATATATAGCCTTGGACACATCCTATTACATTGTTTGGTAGATAGTTGGACCAGCGTGTCGTGATCGCTTGCTCTAGTGTTTTGCTTGTCGTCAAGTACCACAATTGTTGGAGGATTGCCGCATGTTGACGTTGGAGATGATCATGGTTTACTTATTGTCCACTTTAATTCTGTTTAACAACTAAAATTGAATTAAGCGGAGGCATCGGTGGGTGATAGGTAATATTTGGTTTCACCCCACTTGTGTCCCGTGGGACCGAGTTCTTGACACTGTTCGAGATAGCGCTAACCACGGTGGGGAGATATGGGCCCCATTGATTATTACCTGATTTCAAAGTATTGTCTTGGGGCCACAAACTAGTTTGAGGTTTTATTTACTATCTGTACTTATGCCATGTTTCTTGCTTTATTTACGTTTGTGTGAGGAGCCTGTCTGTTTAGGAAGCGGTGTTTCGCTGTCAGCAGGTCCCGATTGGGGATCTGCCGTTCTGACCATTATCAAACCCTAAGTCCATCTCGGAGACCGGCCGACTTCGTTGGTGTACTTAGTGGGGTGGCCCCGTGCTTGCTTTGGGTTTGGGAGCGTGTGACTTAGGCTTAGACATACCGATGGGTGTATGTTAGCGATCGCAAAAGGGTGAAGTGCTGTGGATACTTTGGTGCACCCTGAGGTTACATCTTTTAGAAGCCGTGTCCGTGGTTATGGGCGACTTGGAGCACATGCTTGATCATAGACAACTATAACTAAAGTTCTTGTTACAAATTGACTTGTATCCGATTTGACTAGTAATCAGCTTCACCACAACGGAATGGCTAAATAAAAGTACCAACAAGCTGCTGGGTTTTGGGGTTATCTCATGCTAAATGTATCGACTAGTAAGTGTCGCCACTATAACGGAATGATTAATTAAAGTGCCTCTTGCTTACTTTATCGGGATGATTATCTAAACGACTAGTAAAGTGCCGCAACTATAATCGAATAAGTAAAAGCAGCGTGTGAGTTCCTCGGTTGACTTCCTCGTTGGTCTCGAGAAACGCGAGATGGGTTTGTTTGTTGGTAGTATCGGTTGGTTCGAATAGGCCTTTCTCACCTCTCGATAGTCG
This sequence comes from Avena longiglumis, assembly GCA_030063025.1. Taxonomy (NCBI): domain Eukaryota; kingdom Viridiplantae; phylum Streptophyta; class Magnoliopsida; order Poales; family Poaceae; genus Avena; species Avena longiglumis. Next base: position 422,843,090 of record CP125978.1, read on the forward strand.
GTTGTATCGAGTCTCTATAGGGTGTTTAGTGCATCTTTGCCGCTTTCGATCCACTATACCTATGTGGCGAGGACCTTGAATTCTAGCCTCGCCGTGTCTTGGCCTCGATCGACGCTCCTCTTTTCCTTTGCCCTTTGTCGGCACCCCTTTTGTTTGAGCAGGTTTTGAGATCGACGTCGTTAGCAGGGTTACCCTTCCGGCTTGGCCTGGGCAGGGTTATGGACGCCATTGGTTATTCTTCAGGGCTCTTAGCCCCGTTTGCATCTTGTCCGTAGTCGGACGCTCCATCGTTTTCAAGGTGATTTGGATCTTTGTACCGTATATTTGTATTCTTGACTCATGGAGTCGTGTTGTATATATATCTGTTCTGTGGGTCCCATCGAGGACTGTTGTGTAATGTTATTACTTTGTTTTTCCACCCGAAAGTGCTGGTGGCACCTTGAATCGTTTCTATGCGGGTTTGGCGAGTTTCGCTAAAACTTGCATAGGGTCGATCGAGGGTGTTCTGAGTGGTATCGAGCCAGTTTCGATACCCCACAAGTCCAGCCGTAGGATAACCTAGCTAACGGCAGTAGAGTGTCAAAACTATTTTTGAAAATCGGTTGGATAGTTACGATTAGGTCCGATTTACTTCTTACCCTTTGCTATTCTCCCTTATCTCGGCGTGTTTTGAATCCTCTCTTCTCTCTCTTGAGTCCGATTTCGTGGTTGGGGTTCGTCGTACCTTGTGGTTTCGCTTCCTCCTCGATAACGGTGTTCTACCATCCGGTGTTCATCTGCTGAGGAATCCGTCTACGGTGTTATCATTCTTTGTTCCTTGTTTGTGCCTTCGTGTTTTCGTGCGACGACCTCGTCTACGCCAGCTCCGTCTGATGCGCATCACTCCTTTGTTCGAACCTCGCTTCGAGATCTTGATCTGAATCGAGAGTTGGTTGCATAATCTCTATTCGTGTACATAGTAATGCTTTGAGTGCGGGATGGAGTCGCGACCATACCACTACTCTTATCATTCGCTTATGTACATTGAATGGTGGATCGATGTAATTAACTCCTTCCGCTGAAGTTAGAGGTGGCCTTACCTTTCACTTCGTCCGTTGTTTATCCGGAGTGTTCTCTTGTGACGGGACAACGACCTCTTGTTAGTGGTGTCGCGAGGATCTACACGAAGCGGCGACGCACCTTCGTCGACCTTCCTTCCGGTACCATGAGGCGGATCTCGGCGAGATCCCTTGTTAGTGGTGTCAATTGTGGCATCCATAAAACCACTACTAGAAAATCAGCGTTGTTTTGTGCATTGCATCGTCACCATCATGCATTGTTTGCCTAAAACTATTTTCGCAAAGCCCAATTTGTTTTCAAACGCCCATCTTAATTCAAATGCAAAGCCGGTCTCGGATTATTTTTGTTTGAGTGCTATCGGTTTGCAAACGGTGTTAACAAAACAAATAAAAATTATATTATTTTTAGCGGGGGCAGTCGAACGGGCCGTTTGACCCGAACGACCACCCCGAAATTTAAATCGGTCCACCCTGAAATCCTCTGACTACCTAAACTCTACCCAGCCCTCCTCCCCCTCGCCTCACCCCATCCTATCGATTAGCGCCACCTCACCTCCTCTTCCCCCCCCACCACACTGCCACATCACTCTCTCTCTCCTCCCTCTTCCACCTAAACCACAGCCCCTACTTCTCTCACCCTCAGCCAGCCAACCCAACCCCCACTCTGCCACCACACCCGCGCCCCACTACCCGACTACCCCTCTCTACCTGGCCCACAGCCCCAGCTTTCCCCTCTCTCCTCACCTGGTTTCCCCACCAGCCGCTCCCTGTGGCCCCACCCGGACCCACCCCGCCATGTCCCTTCCAGCCCCGCCTGGCGACCCCGACCCCATCCCCGCGTCCCCGCCTCCTCCTCCCACCCCCATGGCTCCTCTTCCTCCTCCGGCCACTTGGCCTCCGGTTGATCCTCCCTAACGCCTCTCCACTTGCATGCATCTCCTCCTCCTCCCGCCCATGCATCTCCACCTCCATGAGCCATCCTAGTTCTTCCGGCCGCCTCTCCTCCTCATGCCCGCGTCTGTCCCGCCTCGCGCCCTTGACCTCCTCTCCAGCTCGACCCGCCTCCGCCCCTGACTGCCGAATCCCCGAGCAGCGCGCTGGGAGCCCTCGTCCTGTTCTGCCGCCCGCCGCCGCGGCGCCGGCGCTCGCCGCCCATGAGGTCGCGTCGCCCGCAGCCGCGCTCGCCCCCTGGCCCTCCACCTCGCACCGCCTCGCCGCCACCTCGCTTCCCCTCCTCATGAGCCTCAAAATGCCGCCGCCTCCGCCAACCTCGTGGCGTCCCTCTGCCTCGCCGTCCGTGCAAGCTCGCACCCCGCCGTGTCCTCGCCGCCCTCGACCCTGCCGGCGGCGAAGTTTCCGATCTTGACCCTGCGTCCCGGCGCCTCCTTGGCCGCCTCTCGCCCCGGCTCCTCCGGTTCGCTTCCACCTCGAACCACTCCCCCAGCGTGAGTCCTCGATGCGGCAAAGCGCAGCCGCCAGATCCCTTCGCCGCCAAGTTCCAACCACGCCACGAGCGCCGCCCGGCTCCGTCCCGTCGGTGCTTGCCGTTGTTGTCTGATGGTGGTGTGCTTGGAGTTGACATGAGAACGACACCCCGTGCCGGTTTCAAGTCCACACCGACAAGTGAAGCTGAAACGCCAAGATCTTCTCGCCAACAAGACCATCGCCAAGACCTGCTTGCCCGGCAAGATCGACCGGGGACATTCAGGGTCATCTCCAAGACCGCTCACGGATCCGAAGACCCCAAGTTCTACTACAAGGACACGAAGATCTCGTTCTGGGATTCGATGACCCGAAGACCGATCCAGGCGCGCCCGAACCCCGTCAAGACCCCGAACCCTCTCGGATCCGAGGACCGAAGACGGCCGGAACGCCAAGACCGACCCGGTACACGGTCCCGACAAGACCCTCGCAACGGCAAGATCGACCCTGTGGGACCCGACAAGATCTGCACGACGACAAGAACGACACCGACCAGGGAGAATCCGACGCGCCCCGACACCGACCCAAGCCCTGCTTCCCGGACACGACAAGAACTAACCCCGGAGTCCGAGAACGACCCCGTCAAAACCCTGAACCCTGAGACCGAACCCCGAACCCCGGAACCTCAAGTTCGTCGAGACCCCTAATGTGTGAACCCCTTATCCGAGAACCCTATTTTATAAATGTCACCTATATAACTGTTGCATATAAATTGTTCAGGCATGCATCCATATCATGTGGTTTGGGGGCCTTATGCCGATTCACCTTATAATTAAATATGGGGCCCATATGCGGGCATATCTAGTCTCATATCGGCCTCATTTAAACTTGCGTAGCGAACCGGTATCTTATCTTGCCTTGTTATAACAACATTTAATTTGCGGGGTAGATAAATAACTTGAACCATATAATTAACTGTCGGGACCCCGGTTCCGCTTAATATGACCTAATTGCATCGCACTTTGCCATGCCATCCATCATGCATGCATCATGCCGATCTTCTGCCGTTGTATTAAATATTGCATCCGGTGTTTCCTCTAGTGATTTGCTTCTTCGCGGATAAGGCCGTTGAGTTGATGCGAGTCGACCGATCTTGGTTGAACCTTCGACAATGTTTTCAAAGAGCATCTCCCCTTTCTACCTATCTTACTTTTCTAGTATTTATTCCCTCCTGTTGATCTTTGCTATACGTGTTGCGATGCTCTAGTTTTCGTTCGTGATATCCCTTGCAGCCATATATAGCCTTGGACACATCCTATTACCTGTTGTTTGGTAGATAGTTGGACCCGCGTGTCGTAGTCGCTTGCTCTAGTGTTTTGCTTGTCGTCAAGTACCACAATTGTTGGAGGATTGCCGCATGTTGACGTTGGAGATGATCATGGTTTACTTATTGTCCACTTTAATTACTGTTTAACAACTAAAATTGAATTAAGCAGAGGCATCGGTGGGTGATAGGTAATATTTGGTTTCCGACCGCCCACTTGTGTCCCGTAGGACCCGAGTTCTTGACACCTGTTCCGAGATCGAGCGCGCTAACCACAGGTGGGGAGATATGGGCCCCCCATTGATTATTACCTGATTTCAAAGTATTGTACTGGGGGCCACAAACTAGTTTGAGGTTTTATTTACTATCCTGTACTTATGCCATGTTTACTGCTTTATTTACGTTTGTGTGAGGAGCACGCTGTACTGTTTAGGAAGCGGAGTGTTTTCGCTGTATCGACAGTCCCCGATTGGGGATCTGCTGTCGTTTACAGCCATTGTCGCAAACCCTAAGTCCGTCTCGGAGACCGGCCGACTTCGTTGCGGGTGTACTTAGTGGGTGGCCCGTGCTTGCTTTGGTGCAGGGCGTCGTGACTTAGGCCCCGCCGACATACCGATGGGTGTATGTTAACTGATCTGGCAAAAAGGGTCGAAGTGCCTGTGGATACTTTGGTGCACCCCTGCAGGGTTACATCTTTTCGAGAAGCCGTGTCCGTGGTTATGGACGACTTGGAGCACAGTGCTTGATCATAGACAACTATAACTAAAGTTTACTGTTACAAATTGACTTGTATCCGATTTGACTAGTAATCAGCTTCACCACAACGGAATGGCTAAATAAAAGTACCAACAACTGCTGGGTTTTGGGGTTATCTCATGCTAAATGTATCTGACTAGTAAGTGTCGCCACTATAACGGAATGATTAATTAAAAGTGCCTACTGCTTACTTTATCAGGATGATTATCTAAACCTGACTAGTAAAGTGCCGCAACTATAACTGAATAAGTAAAACTGCCAACTGTGTGAGTTCCTCGGTTGACTTCCTCGTTGGTTTCGAGAAACGCCAGATGGGTTTGTTTGTTGGTAGTATCAGGTTGGTTCGAATAGGCCTTTCTCACCCTCTCGATAGTCGCCCGGTTGTATCGAGTCTCTATAGGGTGTTTAGTGCATCTTTGCGTGCCGCTTCGATCCATTATACCTATGTGGCGAGGACCGCGAATTCTAGCCTCGCTGTCTTGGCCTCGATCGACGCTCCTCTTTTCCTTTGCCCTTTGTCGGCACCCTTTTTGAGCAGGTTTTGAGATCGGCGTCGTTAGCGGGGTTACCCTTCGGCTTGGCACGGCGGGGTTATGGACGCCATTGGTTATTCTTGAGGCTCTTAGCCCGTTTGCATCTTGTCCGTAGTCGGACGCTCCATCGTTTTCAAGGTGATTTGGATCTTTGTACCGTATATTTGTATTCTTGACTCATGGAGTCGTGTTGTATATATATATACGTGGGTCCCATCGAGGACTGTTGTGTAATGTTATTACTTTGTTTTTCCACCCGCACGAAAGTGCCTGGTGGGCACCTTCGAATCGTTTCTATGCGGGTTTGGCGAGTTTCGCTAAAACTTGCATAGGGTCGATTCTGAGGGTGTTACAGAGTGGTATCAGAGCCCAGCAGTTACGATACCCCACAAGTCCAGCCTGTAGGATAACCTAGCTAACGGCCGAAGTAGAGTGTCAAAACTATTTTTGAAAATCGGTTGGATAGTTCTGATTAGGTCTGATTTTACTTCTTACCCCTTTGCTATTCTCCCCTTATCTCGACGTGTTTTGAATCCGCTCTCTTCTCTCTCTTCGAGTCCAGGATTTCTCGTGGTTGGGGTTCCGTCGTACCTTCAGGGTTTCGCTTCCTCCTCTGATAACGGTGTTCTACCATCCGGTGTTCATGCTGCCTGAGGAATCCGTCTACGGTGTTATCATTCTTTGTTCCTTGTTTGTGCCTTCCGGTGTTTTCCGACGCGACGACCTCTCGCCTTGACTCCGATCTGAGTCGCATCACTCCTTTGTTTCCGAACCTCGCTTGTCGAGATCTTCAGTCTGAATCCTGAGAGTTGGTTGCATAATCTGTCTATTCGTGTACATAGTAATGCTTTGAGTGCGGGATGGAGTCGCGACCATACCACTACTCTTATCATTCGCTTATGTACATTGAATGGTGGATCGATGTAATTAACTCCTTCCGCTGAAGTTAGAGGTGGCCTTACCTTTCACTTCGTCCGTTGTTTATCCGGAGTGTTCTCTTGACGAACGGGGACAACGACCTCTTGTTAGTGGTGTCGCGAGGATCTACACGAAGCGAGCAGACGCAGCTCGTCGACCTTCCTTCCGGTACCATGAGGCGGATCTCGGGGGCGAGATCCCTTGTTAGTGGTGTCGAATTGTGGCATCCCGCAAAACCACTACTAGAAAATCGCGTTGTTTTTGTGCATTGCATCGTCACCATCATGCATTGTTTGCCTAAAACTATTTTCGCAAAGCCCAATTTGTTTTTCAAACGCCCCATCTTAATTCAAATGCAAAGCCCGGTCTCCGGATTATTTTTGTTTGAGTGCTATCGGTTTGCAAACGGTGTTAACAAAACAAATAAAAATTATATTATTTTTTAGCGGGGGCAGTCGAACGGGCCGTTTCGACCCGAACGACCACCCCTGAAATTTAAATCGGTCCACCCCTGAAATCCTACAGCTACCTAAAACTCTACCCAGCCCTCCCCTCCACCTCACCCCATCCTATCAGTGTGCGCCACCTCACCTCTCCTCTTCCCCCACCCACTCACACGCTGCCACATCACTCTCTCTCTCCTCCCTCTCTCCACCTAAACCGCAGCCCCTTCTTTTCTCACCCTCAGCCAGCCGACCCAACCCCCCCCACTCTCCCTGCCACCCTGGGCCCGCGCCCCACTACCACTACCCCTCTCTACCAGCGTCCCCACCGGGCCTCCCTCTCCTCCTCCCTGTTTCCCACCAGCCTCCCCGTGGCCCCCGCCCCGGACCCACCCCTGCCACCACGTCCCTTCCGTTCGCCCCCTGGCGACCCGACCCCATCCCGCGTCCCACCTCCTCCTCCCACCCCCCGGCGCGCTCCTCTTCCTCCTCCGGCAGCTTGGCCGCTCGATGTCCTCCCCAACGCCTCTCCCGCCAGCTCGCAGCATCTCCTCCTCCTCCCGCCCATGCGCATCTCCACCTCCGCCGAGCCATCCTAGTTCTTCCGCCGCCGTTCCGCCTCTCCTCCTCCGCCCGCGTCTGTCCCGCCTCTGGCGCCCTCCTCCGACCTCAGGCTCGACCGCCTCCGCGCCTCCCGCACCGCCCAGAATCCGAGCTGCCTGGAGCCCTCGTGTTCTGGCCGCCCGCCAAGATCCGCCCGGCCAGAAGCGCCCTCCTGCTGAGGTCGCCGTAGCCCGCCAGCTCGCCGCCGCCGGCCTCCACCTCGCACCGCCTCGCTGCCACCTCTCGCTTCCCGAGCCTCGCGCTGCCGCGGCCTCCGCCAACCTCCCGGGCGTCCCTGCCTCGCCGTCGCGTGGCTCGCACCCGGTGTCCTCGCCGCCGCCCTCGACCACGCGCGGCGAAGTTTCCCCGATCCAGCCCCTTGCGTCCCAGCCCGCCGCCGCCTCGCCGCCTCCAGCTCCCGGTCCGCTTCCACCTCGAACCACTCCCCAACCGCGCGGCCGTCCTCGATGCAGCGCAGCCTCGATCCCTTCGCCAAGTTCCAACCACGCCAACAGCGAGCGCCCGGGCTCCGTCCCCGTCCAGGTGCTTGCCGGCCGTTGTTGTCTGATGGTGGTGTGCTTGGAGTTGACATGAGAACGACACCCCGTGCCGGTTTCAAGTCCACACCGACAAGTGAAGCTGAAACGCCAAGATCTTCTCGTCAACAAGACCATCGCCAAGACCTGCTTGCCCGGCAAGATCGACCGGGGACATTCAGGGTCATCTCCAAGACCGCTCACGGATCCGAAGACCCCAAGTTCTACTACAAGGACACGAAGATCTCGTTCTGGGATTCGATGACCCGAAGACCGATCCAGGCGCGCCCGAACCCCGTCAAGACCCCGAACCCTCTCGGATACGAGGACGAAGGCTAGAGCATAAGACCGACCGGTACGGTCCCGACAAGACCCTCACGCAAGATCGACCCTGTGGGACCCGACAAGATCTGCACGACGACAAGAACGACACCGACCAGGGAGAATCCAACGCGCCCCGACACCGACCCAAGCCCTGCTTCCCGGACACGACAAGAACTAACCCCGGAGTCCGAGAACGACCCCGTCAAAACCGAACTCGAGACCAACCCGAACCCGGAACCTCAAGTTCGTGAGACCCCTAATGTGTGAACCCTTATCCGAACCCTATTTTATAAATGTCACCTATATAACTGTTGCATATAAATTGTTCAGGCATGCATCCATATCATGTGGTTTGGGGGCCTTATGCCGATTCACCTTATAATTAAATATGGGGCCCATATGCGGGCATATCTAGTCTCATATCGGCCTCATTTAAACTTGCGTAGCGAACCGGTATCTTATCTTGCCTTGTTATAACAACATTTAATTTGCGGGGTAGATAAATAACTTGAACCATATAATTAACTGTCGGGACCCCGGTTCCGCTTAATATGACCTAATTGCATCGCACTTTGCCATGCCATCCATCATGCATGCATCATGCCGATCTTCTGCCGTTGTATTAAATATTGCATCCGGTGTTTCCTCTAGTGATTTGCTTCTTCGCGGATAAGGCCGTTGAGTTGATGCGAGTGTCGACCCGATCTTCGGTTGAACCTTCGACAATGTTTTCAGGCGAGCATCTCCCCCTTTCTACCTATCTTACTTTTCTAGTATTTATTCCCTCCTGTTGATCTTTGCTATCTGTGTTGCGATGCTCTAGTTTTCGTACCCGTGATATCCCTTGCAGCCATATATAGCCTTGGACACATCCTATTACCTGTTGTTTGGTAGATAGTTGGACCCGGCGTGTGATCGCTTGCTCTAGTGTTTTGCTTGTCGTCAAGTACCACAATTGTTGGAGGATTGCCGCATGTTGACGTTGGAGATGATCATGGTTTACTTATTGTCCACTTTAATTACTGTTTAACAACTAAAATTGAATTAAGCAGAGGCATCGGTGGGTGATAGGTAATATTTGGTTTCCGACCTCCCACTTGTGTCCCGTAGGACCCGAGTTCTTGACACTGTTAGAGATCGAGCGCTAACCACGGTGGGAGATATGGGCCCCCATTGATTATTACCTGATTTCAAAGTATTGTCTTGGGGCCACAAACTAGTTTGACGTTTATTTACTATCTGTACTTATGCCATGTTCTTTGCTTTATTTACGTTTGTGAGGAGCACGCTGTACTATTTAGGAAGCGGTGTTTTATTATGTCAGGGTCCCGATTGGGGATCTGCGTCGTTCTGACCATTGTCGTAAACCTAAGTCCGTCTCGAGACCGGCCGACTTCGTTCTTGGTGTACTTAGTGGGGTGGCCCCGTGCTTGCTTTGGAGTGCAACGTCGTGACTTAGGCCCGCCGACATACCGATGGGTGTATGTTGCGATCCGCAAAAGGGTGAAGTGCTGTGGATACTTTGGTGCACCCTAGGTTAAATCTTTTCGAGAAGCCGTGTCCGCGGTTATGGACGACTTGGAGCACGATTGATCATAGACAACTATAACTAAAGTTTACTGTTGCAAATTGACTTGTATCCGATTTGACTAGTAATCAGCTTCACCACAACGGAATGGCTAAATAAAAGTACCAACAACTGCTGGGTTTTGGGGTTATCTCATGCTAAATGTATCTGACTAGTAAGTGTCGCCACTATAACGGAATGATTAATTAAAAGTGCCTACTGCTTACTTTATCAGGATGATTATCTAAACCTGACTAGTAAAGTGCCGCAACTATAACTGAATAAGTAAAACTGCCAACTGTGTGAGTTCCTCGGTTGACTTCCTCGTTGGTCTCGAGGGGGAAACGCCAGGATGGGTTTGTTTGTTGGTAGTATCAGGTTGGTTCCGAATAGGCCTTTCTCACCCCTCTCTGATAGTCGCCAGTTGTATCGAGTCTCTATAGGGTGTTTAGTGCATGCTGCCGCTGCCGCTCAGTCCACTATACCTATGTAGGCGAGGACCGCCGAATTCTAGCCTCGCCGTGTACTGGCCTCAGTACTGACGCTCCTCTTTTTCCTTTGCCCTTTGTCGGCACCCCTTTTGTTTGAGCAGGTTTTGAGATCGACGTCGTTAGCAGGGTTACCCTTCCGGCTTGGCATGGGCAGGGTTATGGACGCCATTGGTTATTCTTCAGGGCTCTTAGCCCCATTTGCATCTTGTCCGTAGTCGGACGCTCCATCGTTTTCAAGGTGATTTGGATCTTTGTACCGTATATTTGTATTCTTGACTCATGGAGTCGTGTTGTATATATCTGTTCTGTGGGTCCCATCGAGGACTGTTGTGTAATGTTATTACTTTGTTTTTCCACCCGCACGAAAGTGCCTGGTGGGCACCTTCGAATCGTTTCTATGCGGGTTTGGCGAGTTTCGCTAAAACTTGCATAGGGTCGATTCTGAGGGTGTTACACCCACGTCCCTAAACACACACTGTGAGGACCCCTCCATGGCGTACTCGTCGGTAATACCACGACATGAACCTCTCAAAGGGAAACATATTGTGTAAAAATACAGGACCGAGAATGGAAATCTCTTCGACTAGGTGAACCAGCAGGTGCGTCATAATATTGAAGAAGGATGGTGGGAACACCAACTCAAAACTGACAAGAAATGGACCACATCATTCTGTAACCGTGGTAGATCTTCAGGATTGATTATCTTCTGAGAGATTGCATTGAGGAATGCACATAGCTTCACAATGGGTACTCGAACATTATCTGGTAAGAAGCCCCCTCAGTGCAATCGTAAACATTTGCGTCATAATCACGTGGCAGCCATGAGATTTTAGGTTTTGGAACTTTATTTCTGCCATATTTATTATTCCCTTTATATTCGGCGAAGCGACGCGACCTTACTTCGCTCTGCATTCAAAAATATTTCCTTCTCTTGTTTGGTAAGAGCGTAGCTGGAATGACCTTGAAACCATTCTGGATGCAGGCCATATGGGTCTTTCATACGTTGATGGTCCTTTCGTGCTTTCGGTGTATCTTTTGTCTTCCCATACACGCCCAAGAAGCCTAGCAGGTTCACGCAAAGATTCTTCGTCACATGCATCACATCGATTGCAGAGCAGACCTCTAAGAATTTCCAATATGGTAGCTCCCAAAATATAGAGTTCTTCTTGCACATGGGTGTGTTTCCTTCAGCGTCCTTCGGAACAGATTTTCCGCTAGGACCCTTTCCAAAGGTTACTATTTAATCCAAATCTTTGACCATATCAAATATATCAGCACCAGTATGCTCCTCAGGCTTCGTCTGGTGGCATGCCAAACCATTGAAATGTTTGCCTTTCTTTCTTAAGGGATGCATGGCCAAAATAAATTGACGATGCTCATTGCACACATTCTTCTTACAATGTTCCAAATATATACTTTCAATCTCATCTAAACAGTGTGTGCATGCATTGTATCCCTTGTTGGACTATCTTGAAAGGTTACTAAGAGCAGGCCAATCATTGATTGTTACGAAAAGCAATGCTCGGAGGTCAAATTCTTCTTGCTTGTGCTCATCCCACACGCGTATGCCGGCTTCGTGCCACAACTGTAAAAGTTCTTCAACTAATGGACTTAGGTACACATCGATGTTGTTTCCGGGTTCCTTCGGACCTTGGATAAACACTGGCATCATAATGAATTTCCGCTTCATGCATAACCAAGGAGGAAGGTTATAGATGCATAGAGTCACGGGCCAAGTGCTGTGACTGGAGCTCTGCTCCCCAAAGGAATTCATGCCATCTATACTTAGACCAAACCTTAAACTCCTTGCATCATCTGCAAAGTCCAGGTACTTTCTATCGATTTTTCTCCATTGCAACACATCAGCGGGGTGTCTCAACATCCCATCCGACTTACGTTCCTGTTTATGCCATCACAACAACTTGGCGTGCTCTTTGTTTATGAATAAGCGTTTCAACCGTGGTATTATAGGAGCATACCACATCACCTTGGCAGGAACCCTCTTCCAGGGCTCGCCTCAACGTCACCAGGTCATCTAAATGCGATCTTATACCGAAGTGAAGTGCATACCGGGCATGCATCCAAATTCTCGTACTCCTCACCGCGGTAGAGGATGTTGGAGATATGCCCAAGAGGCAATAATAAAGTGGTTATTATCATACCTTCATGCTTATGATAAATGTTTACATACTATGCTATAATTGTATTAACCAGAAACATCAATACTTGTGTGATTTGTAAACATAAAAGAGTCCCTAGTAAAGCCTCTTGTTAAACTAGCTTGTTGGTTAATATATGATCATGGTTTCCTGATCATGAACATAGAGATGTTATTAACAACAGGGTCATATCATTAGGAGAATGATGTGATGGACATATTCCTATAGTTAAGCATAGCATAAAGATCAAGTCATTTAATATAGTTCACTTGCTATAAGCTTTCTGATACACAATAACCTAATTCCTTTGACCATGAGATCATGCTAATCACCATCACCGGAAGGATGCTTTGATGACATCAAACACCACACCGTAACTGGGTGGCTATAAAGGTGGAATTGAGTGTTCGGAAAGTATGCGTTGAGGCACATGGATCAAGATTGGGATTTGTCCATCCATATGACAGATAGATATACTTTGGGCCCTCTCGGTGGAATGTCATCCAATTAGCTTGCAAGCATGTGACTGGATCACAAGGGATCACATATCACGGGAACGAGAAACGAGTACTTATTGGTAACGAGGTTGAACTAGGTATGTAGAGATACCGACGATCAAACCTCGAATAAGTAAAGTATCGTGAGACAAAGGGAAATTGGTATCGTATGTAAATGGTTCATTCGATCACGAAGTAATCGTAGAAATATGTGGGAGCCATATGAATTTCCAGATTCCTCTATTGGTTATTGATTGGAGAAGAGTCTCGATCATGTCTGCATAATTCACGAACCGTAGGGAGACACACTTAAGGATTCGATGTTGTTTAGTAGATATGGAATGTGAGTAAAGAGACTGAATGTTGTTCGGAGTCTCGGATGGGATTCAGGATATCACGAGGAGATCCAAAATGGTCTGGATAATAAGATTCATATAAGGAAAGTCCAATTTCGGAGTTCGGGAATGATTTCGGTGTTTTCACCAGAATGTTCTAGAAGGGTCTAGAAGGTTCACCGGTCCGGAAGAGGAAGGGTACATGGATGTGTCATGACAAAGTGTAATGGTTGCATCATGTCATAGGTCACTTGGCTGGACACTTGGAAGAGAGAAATCAAACTCTAATTTTAAAGTCAAAAAGGCAGTTTGAAAAAGTCAAATCCCAACATGGTTTCCGAGTTAGGGAGGGTTTACGAGTTAGGAGGGTTTCCACTGGGTTGGGAACACCCTTGGACGCCCCCACCTATATAAGCAGGGGTAGGGGCGCACCCCAAGGTATCCCCCTTGCCCATGCGGCCCAGAAACCCTAGGTTGGACGCCGCCCCCCTCTCTAGTTGCGACCAATCTAGATCTCCTCTAAACCGCTACCGACTAGCTAAACTCTAGTTGCTAGCTACCTCTAAACCTCATCCCTCTAAACTCTAGATCTCCGGGGCTCCCTCTACTCCACCATACTCGCTCCGACTTAGGCGAAGCCCTGCGGGATCTCCCCTCTACTTCCGACACCACGCCGTCGTGCTGCCGGAATCGCTAGGAGAGAGCTACAACCTCCGCTGCGTGCTGGAACAAGGGAGAGGAAGGTCTTCATCAAGTACTGTACGTGTGACCGACTGCGGAAGCTCTGCCGGAACGCGGCACCGGAAGGATCGTCTACGCGATCTTGAGATCGACAAGTGAACGACTACATCACCCACGAGAATCTGCTCTCGTTAACCGCTTTGGATCTTCGAGGGTTAGTACTCTATCAACTTGTTGCACAGATCTAGTAGATAGATCTTGGCTTGATCATAGATTAGATCTTGATTGTGTGTTCATGCGGTAGAATTTTTTTGTTTTCCATGCTACAAACCCCTACAGTGGTATCAGAGCCGTGTCTATATGTAGATCTGTTGCACGAGTAGAACACAATGGTCATTGTGGGCGGTGGTGTTTTTATTATCAATTTCTTCTTGTGTACTTTGCATCTTGCGGTATGGTGGGATGAAGCGGCCCGGTCTAACCTTACATGACATCGTTCATGAGACTTGCTCCACGCTCGACATGCAACTTGTATTGCATAAGTGGCTTTGCGGGTGTCTGTCTCTCCCATCATAGTAAAGATTCAATTTACAACGGGCACTTGATAGTTCAAGCATCAATGTTGTGGTTCTTGTTCGTAATTTAGAACGACACTTATTGAAAGCCCCAAACCACATAAAACATGCAAAGAAAATTAGAGGCGTCTAACTTTGTTTTGCAGGGGTGTGTTGTGATGTGATATGGCCATGATCGTGATTATATATGATGTATGCAATGTTCCTTATTGTAACTCGGCAACCGGCAGGAGCCATATGGTTGTCTTTTAATTTCGTATAGACCTGCGTGTCTATTATTCAAAGTAGTTGTAATAGTTGATGTTGGTGGACAACAACCATGGAGTGGCGCCATTGACCTTGACGCCACGCCGGTGATGATGAAGATCATGTTTGTGCTTGAAGATGGAGATCGGAAGCACAAGAAGAAAGACCATATCATATCACATATTTTGAATTGCATGTGATGTTAATCCTTTTATGCATCTTGTATTGCTTAGTTCGTGACGGTAGCATTATAAGATGATCCTCTCAAAAAATATCAAGTTATAGAGTCTTCGTCCTTAGTAGGCACCGTTGCCAAAGCTCGTTGTTTTGAAGCACCACGTGATGATCGGGTGTGTTAGATTCTGTGAGTGTATACAATGGGAGCAAGCCATATTTGCTCATGCGGAAGCTAAGGTTTGATCTTGATGAGCCTAGCATGTACATACATGGTCTCAGAACACGGAATACCGAAAGGTAAAGCATGAGTCATATAGATGATATGATGAACATGATGATTGTTCGCCTTTGAAACTATATCATGTCACGCGATGATCGGACTTGGTGTAGTGAATTTGGTTTGTGTGATCACTAAAACAATATGAGGGATATTGTTTTCAGTGGGAGTTCAATAGAAATATGATTAAAATTTGAACACTATTTATCTTAAATTAAATCAAAGTAAATTTGCATAGTTGTTATAGTCATTGGCATCCGTTTACCACCTTGCGCTTAGTTATAATTGAGATAATAGAAATATAGAATTCTGGTTAGTTACTTTACGAACTGGTATCATATTGTTTTGAAGTGTTAATCTAAAGTTCAAAAGTCCTATTGCAAACTTTCAGTAAGTTCCGGTTACTCCGTGAAGTTTAATAATTGGTATTAAATCAAGAGTGATAATTCCAGTGTTAGTATATAAGTATCATGTTTGTCTCCATGATTCTTGATATTAAAAATATTGTTTAATATCAAGGTTATCTAGGATCTGAAAGAGTTGTTTCAGAAACCATGATGTGTGGAAGACATTGCGATATCTGAAATGATGTTTTGGTTGCAACATGAGAGAGTATAATATGGCAAAGTTTATGTTCTCATATTTGATGAGAATTTGAAAAGGTTGGAGATGCTTGTCGTCCTAATCCTCCAAAAGGTTTTGGAGAGCAACATTATACTCGCGATTCACCGTTATAAGCTAAAATTAGCTTGATCATGAATAGTTCCATGGTAAGGGTGAATATTTGATAAAATGTTTACTACACTAAAAGATTACTAAAGAATGGAATTTGAAAGAACACCAAGTATTTGATGATGGTGATCTACTTCAAAGTGCAAGTCCAAAGACATTGGTATTTAACTATACATGCTTTGGACTATGTGTCATGTGTATGGCTCCACTATTGATGTTGATAGATTCTTTCGAACAAAAAAGGAAATACTGAAAGAGAATCTCAGAAATATATGGCGGAAAAGAAAAGACTATAATTGTTTAGCTTAGGTATATAGAGGATATACATGTTATGGCTATATTCTTTGCTTATTAAACAATGTGGTTCTTAAGTATTGGATACTAAATTTGTTGGTGTGAATCGTCATACGAAACAACACAATTCATGAACTACAATGGCCTAAGTAACTAGCAAAAGAATATGTGATGATGTTCATTGAGAATAAATAAATGGTTGTTTTGTTGCTCGTTAACATAAAAGCTTGCCTTCAAGATTTGTTTTATCAGGTATTATGAGAACAAAAGGGTTGTTCAAATAATTTCCGTAATCCATAAAAGATGGATGATTCACAAATCTCGTTGGATAAATCACATCCATAAAAATATTGCTAAAAATGTCAAAAGACAATTGATAAGAAAGATCACTTAGGAAGTGACATCGCCGTTTAAATTATATTGGAAAGAAAACATGAAGAAACTCCATGTGGATGGAATTTTGGAGTCTTTTGATTTTTAATCAAATGACGCTTGTGAAATTTTCCTAGAGATAATTAAAACTCCGCTCATAGGGCAAAGGGAACGGATGACTAGCTTATTGGAACTTGTACATATTGTTGTATGAAGTCCATTATGTGTAGTCAAGAGCGATAAATTTCAAATTCATATGCTTTCTCCGAAAATTTGAGTGAATATATGAATATTTACTTAATAAGGATGAAGTGTGAAACATTTGAAAAGTTTAAAGACTTTCAAGATGAAGTGCAAAATCAATGTAACAAGAAAATAAAGAATTTATGATATGATCATAAAGGAAGATATTTGAGTTATAAAGTTTAGCATAACACCTAAGATTTGAGGAATCGTTCCATGAATTTTCGTTTCCCGAAACACCATATGAGTATGGAATAATCGAGATATGCCATGAAACCTTGTTTAACATGGTAAGATCAATGGTGTAATTGGTAAAACTGCCATTATATTTTAAATGTTAAAGCTTTAGAGACTACCGTTTTTCCACTGAAAAGAGCTCCATAATAATCCGTTGAAATGACACCATATAAAGTTATGGTTTGGGATAAAACCCAAGTTGTCCTTTCTTAAACATTGGTATGCGATGCATAAGAAAGCTGTTTGCAATCAAAATCGGATGAACATATCTTTGTATGTTATTTTGAATAATCGTTGAGTATTCCTCCATAACACCAAAGAAAAAAATGTTTGTCGCTTAGAACGTCAAGTTTCTCTGAGAAAGGAATTTTCCGTGAAAAGTTAAGTGGGAGGACAATAGAACTTTGATAAGGTTAAAAGAACCTTAGCTATATGTGCAAAGTTGCGTAGCGCTGAAAAGTGTTCCGGAGGCAGCAACAATGCTCATGGCTCACGTGCCTAAAAGGTTGTGGTCACGAAGGTCTAAGTTCCTATTGAAACAAGTAGGTTGGGTAACCAATCAAATACCAAGATTTAAGAGTTAAATCATTATTTGATAATAATGATCCAACTACATGGAAATAAGCGATGATGGTCCCTGACTCCATCAAATGTTTTGAAGCCATAAAATCCGTGATAGCTCCATATACGAGAGATCAAGCTTTGAACTTGAAAGACCCTCTGAAAAGGTGCAAGACCTTATAGTCGTATTTGGATCTATAAAGAAATAGACATGGATGTTTCACATCTATGAAATTATCGACATGTCGGGAAAGAGTTCACGACAATGTTCAAAGAGTTGACTATGACAAGATATGATCTTTCATTAAGCGATATTTAGTCTAGACGGATTAATGTAGCAACCACTACATATAATTTTGTTATGTGGTAGTTTAATAAACAAAGCAAGTTCTTCTAATAGAATGGTTACCTAGGACGTGTGCATGACACGGTCCAAAGGGTTTTATTAATTCAAAGGATGCTAAAAGCATATGCAAACTTTCAATGGTTGAAGTAAGCATCGCGGAGTTGGAATCTTCACTATGATGAAACTGCTAAAAGAGTTTAATTTTATCGGAGACGATGAAGATGATTGCATTTGCAAGAAATTAAGTGGGAGCGCTAAGACATGTTTCTAATACATTATGTGGAAGACATATTGTTGATTGGAAATGATGTATCTTTTTATTGACACAGGTTAAGAATTTCATCTCGATGGAAGGCTTAGGCAGAACCCGAATATTTGGCATCAATGTCTATATGGATAAATTGAGACGCTAATATGGTTGTGCCAGAAGTACATAGATGAGATATTGAATGAGTTTAATATAGAAACTACAAGAAAGGTTCTTGTTGCACATGAAGGATTGAATAAAGATTCAAGTATTTTTGATACTTGATATATAAAATCACAAAGAGTACTTTATCAATCATGATGTGATGTGTACAAATCCAGATATATCCTATGCTCTAAATGTTATGAGCGTATACCAGAATGATTCATAAGATGATTATTGGACAATAGTAAAGATATTCTTATGATCTTTTAGAAGAACTAAGAATATATTATTTTGTAGAAGTGACAAATAGATGGTTAGTTCGTTGTAAAAGTATTACATTGATACTATTTTTGTCACAAAGTACAAATTAAGTTTATCTCTATCTAAACTAAGGGTGGCACAATATGATGGAAAATAAGTTCCATAATGGATTTGGATGAGTTCCAAAGTTAAGACAGTGTGACAGATACTACAACAAGGCTAAGTATATGACTGCTATAATAGCAGCAAAAGAGGGCATTTGTGTCAAGTAGTTTGTTATCAAACTAGGTGTGGTTCACAACGGGATAGTACTATAAAGATATATTGTACGACAATATTATCAACATGTTTTAACCCCAAGGAACTAAAGGTCTCACCAAAGGACCAAATTTATACAAAGCCATCTCATTAGATAATGAGTGATGCGTAGAGACGCAAAGACATGCAATTACACACGGAACTGAAAGTGTCGGATCAGGAGATCAGTTGACCACTAGCAATCATGTAAATACAACACTGGAAAGCCATAGGTGTTGAATGCACAAATGTTTGAAACTAGATTATTGACTCTAGTGCAAGTGGGAGACTGTTGGAGATGTGCCCAAGAGGCAATAATAAAGTGGTTATTATCATATCTTCATGCTTATGATAAATGTTTACATACCATGCTATAATTGTATTAACCAGAAACATCAATACTTGTGTGATTTGTAAACATAAAAGAGTCCCTAGTAAAGCCTCTTGTTAAACTAGCTTGTTGGTTAATATATGATCATGGTTTCCTGATCATGAACATAGAGATGTTATTAACAACAGGGTCATATCATTAGGAGAATGATGTGATGGACATACTCCTATAGTTAAGCATAGCATAAAGATCAAGTCATTTAATATAGTTCACTTGCTATAAGCTTTCTGATACATAGTAACCTAATTCCTTCGACCATGAGATCATGCTAATCACCATCACCGGAAGGATTCTTTGATGACATCAAACACCACACCGTAACTGAGTGGCTATAAAGGTGGCATTGAGTGTTCGGAAAGTATGTGTTGATGCACATGGATCAAGATTGGGATTTGTCCATCCATATGACGGATAGATATACTCTGGGCCCTCTCGGTGGAATGTCATCCAATTAGCCTGCAAGCATGTGACTGGGTCACAAGGGATCACATATCACGGGAACGAGAAAAGAGTACTTATTGGTAACGAGGTTGAACTAGGTATGCAGAGATACCGACGATCAAACCTCGAATAAGTAAAGTATCGTGAGACAAAGGGAAATTGGTATCACGAAGTAATCGTATAAATATGTGGGAGCCATATGAATTTCCAGATTCCTCTATTGGTTATTGATCGGAGAAGAGTCTCGATCATGTCTGCATAATTCACGAACCGTAGGAAGACACACTTAAGGATTCGATGTTGTTTAGTAGATATGGAATGTGAGTAAAGAGACTGAATGTTGTTCGAAGTCTCAGATGGGATTCGGGATATCACGAGGAGATCCGAAATGGTCCGGAGAATAAGATTCATATAAGGAAAGTCCAATTTCAGAGTTCGGGAATGATTCTGGTGTTTTCACCAGAATGTTCTAGAAGGGTCTAGAAGGTTCACCGGTCCGGAAGGAGAAGGGTACATGGATGTGTCATGACAAAGTGTAATGGTTGCATCATGTCCTAGGTCACTTGGTTGGACACTTGGAAGAGAGAAATCAAACTCTAATTTGAAAGTCAAAAAGGCAGTTTGAAAAAGTCAAATCCCAACATGGTTTCCGAGTTAGGGAGGGTTTCCACCTGGGTTGGGAACACCCTTGGACGTCCCTCCACCTATATAAGGAGGGGTAGGGGCGCACCCCAAGGTAACCCCCTTGCCCTAGGCGCCCAAGAAACCCTAGGTTGGCCGCCGCCCCCTTTCTAGTTGCGACCAATCTAGATCTCCTCTAAACCGCTACCGACTAGCTAAACTCTAGTTGCTAGCTACCTCTAAACCTCGCCCCTCTAAACCCTAGATTATCGGGGCTCCCTCTACTCCACCATACTCGCTCCGGCTTAGACGAAGCCCTGCGGGATCTCTCCTCTACTTCCGACACCACGCCGTCGTGCTACCGGAATCGCGAGGAGAGAGCTACAACCTCCGCTGCCTGCTGGAACAAGGGAGAGGAAGGTCTTCATCAAGTACCATACGTGTGACCGACTATGGAAGCGCTGCCGTAACGCGCCGCCGGAAGGATCGTCTACGTGATCTTGAGATCGACAAGTGAACGACTACATCACCCACGAGAATCTGCTCTCGTTAACCGCTTTGGATCTTCGAGGGTTAGTACTCTATCAACTTGTTGCACCGATCTAGTAGATAGATATTGGCTTGATCATAGATTAGATCTTGATTGTGTGTTCATGCGGTAGAATTTTTTGTTTTCCATGCTACGAACCCCTACAGAGGATGCAGTCATTAGGGGATGCATGTATCTTCTGAACCTCTAAACCTAGAGGACAGACAACCTTCTTTGCTTTGTATGTACTGGCGGACAATACGTTATCTTTTGGAAGCATATTTTTCATCATTTTCAGCAACTTTTCAAATGAGGAGTCAGGTATAGCACACTCAGCCTTCCATCGCAGCAATTCTAGTGTGCTTCCCAGCTTTTTCAGACCATTTTCGTAATTTGGGTACAACAACTTTTTGTGATCCTCTAACATGTGATTGAACTTCTCCCTCTCCTTTTCAGTTTCACAGTCTCTTCGTGCATCGGCAATAGTCCGACCAAGATCATCAGCGGGTTCATGTGTCTCTCTTCATCCTCCCCTTCAGCATCCCCCATGGAAGTATCTCCATACTCAGGGAAACCATGATAGTTGTCATCCTCCTCTTCTTCATTGTCTTCCATTATAACCCCCTCTCTCTCCGTGCTTGGTCCAACAATTATAAATGGGCATGAAACCAGACTTCAACAGGTGGCTGTGAAGGATTTTTGAGTCAGAGTAATCCTTCCGATTCCTACATCCACTACATGGACAGACTATAAAACCATTGCGCTTGTTTGCATCAGCAACACAGATGAATCCATGCACGCCATTAATGAACTCGCGAGAGCGTCGGTCAATACCGTACATCCATTCCCGGACCATCTGCATTATAGTAAAAGTATATCAAAAACCATTAAACAACATGATAAAATTATTACAAGTTATATTGAGAGCTTCTAGAGCATTAATTTTGAATTTTGAAAAATTTACATGCACCAATTTATGAATTAGAGAAAACAATTAACATGATAAATGTGGAGTTTTTGATTATTGTTCTATCAGTGAAAACCTCATTCCATTCTAAGCTCTGAAACTCTAAAATTACACATTTGAATTTTCAGTAACTATGTGCCTAATCAAAATTTGTTACACATATATATCAAAATCCTTCTACTTCTAGAGCATGCATGCATTGATCCATATCTCTATACTTCTAGAGCATTATAGAGCTAAAGTAGCAATAAGAGATGAAAGAATGAAGTTCTAACCTTTTAAAGTTTTGGATTTAGGGGTTGCAAACTAAATCTGGACAGATCTTGAGAAAAAAATGGCATGAACTCGCTTGCTTCTTTGAGAAAAATGGTCACTATATGCTTTAGGGCAGCTAGACAGGAAGCTGAATATATAGTGGTGGACAACTAGTCTCGGACTGTGATACGACCCGGAACTAATAGTCCACGAAAAGACCAGCTGACCTGCTCTAGGTTATTAGTCTCGGGCCGTATTACGGACCGAGACTAGAGATCTGGTCTGGCCCAGGACTAGTGTCTACGGACATTTCTAGCTGTTAGATGCCTCACGGCCCAGGATTAGTGCTAGCACTAGTCGCGAGCTGTGACAGGCCGAGACTGCTGGCATTGTTCATATCGAACCGAAGACCTTTTTCTATTAGTGTATTCTCCATTTCTCCAGCCTGCCATAATCTGCATCATAGGGTCTCTTACAGTGTGCGCACCACACTATACATAATAGATGTTCAATTACAGTTCTATAAGAGACTAAAAGGCTAGAAAATACACTTGTTTGACACGCATGACTAATAGGTAGTCATGCATCGTCTATCCAGGAGCGGAGCTAGACTAATTCATAATTATGTAATACATGTTCAATATTATTTGTAAATTTACTTTAAGTATATATGCTCCTATATATACTCTCTCCGTTTAGAAATATAAAATGTTTTAGATTTATAAAGGAGATATATCTAGACACCTTTTAGTGTATAGGTTTAAATGAATCTAGACATTAAAATATGTCTCGATACATCTTATTCATAAATCTAAAACATTTTATATTTTCAAACGGAGAAAATACGTATGATAGCGTTCGTTTCCATTTGGTAGACTCGAAAAAACCGATAAAAACCGCGACTAGGAGAGGTCCTCACTCGTCCAGCCTTCTCAACCCTGGGCCTAAACACGTTGATGGGTTGGTTTAGTCTTGGCCGACGAGCCTCGTTCTCAATCGACACGAGCAAACTGGAAACTGCCAGCGAAAACTACGCCCTTCCTCCATCCATCGACACCTGCCTGCACTGCCTCCACCGATCGCGACGAGTCTGCAATCCCCCTAGTCGATCAGCTCACCCCACCGGCCACCGCCAAAGCCTCGCCCCATCCGGCATCCGGTGAGTTTAGAGTTCTCTTCAAGCTGTTGAACTGACCCCCGTTTTCGCCTCCTGTATCCTGATCCTCCTAACCTCCTTGCTTCTCAGAATTAATCAAAAGCTCTGCCGCACAGGGGACTGGTGCCGCACAGTAGCAGAACTGCAGAAGCACTGAAGCAGTGCGGCCCCGCCCCATTTTCCCACTGACTCAAAATTCAGGAATTAGGATTAATCAATTCGAACGGTCAGTATAGACAGATTGCTCAATCTCGATTTCTTCTTATTTTTCTCAATTGTAATCAGTTCATAACTAGTTATATTATGGTTTACAGGTCTGAAAAATGAAAAAACAAGCAAGAGGACAAGTATGGTTCCTTGAAACAAGTAAGTTTGTTCTTGCTATTTTGAACCCCACGTGTATTATGAATTTATTTTTTTGACTTCGAATATCCAATATGAAAATCCTGGCTCCGCCACCACGTCTGTCTACCGATTAAGCTGCCTCGTTCCTAACGGTGCAATCGGTACTTTCCGATCCATGAAGCATATAGATAACCTTCGTTATCGCTGGCCTTTTGGTACGGTCTGGATTCACGCATATTAGACCTATCTGGATGCATCTTTCTATTTGCTGGTAACATGTTTCTAGGGATCCATACTCTAGTGATCTTTCTAGAACATTTCTCCATTTATCAAGTACCTGCGAGATCAGAATGATTGAAATGTTAGTACACAATGTAAAATGTTTCGTCGTCGCTATTAAAGGAATTTTCATCTCGAAATGTGAAACGAATTTTTCTTACAATCTTGATAAAGTCCTCAGCAGATGTTCTAGTAACATCTGGGTAGTCCCTATGTCCTGTTACTACCTCCAAGATTATCACACCCAAACTGAATATGTCTGACTTGGTTGTAATTGTTCCTCCATGCAGAAATTCTGGTGCCATGTAACCACTAAACGATAACATGAGTAGAATTCTAAGTGTTTAAGAGAGAGGAAAGAAAACACATCTTGCTTATGAATAAAAACCAATATAATAAAATGTGCATTAACTCACAATGTTCCATCACGAGATGTAGTGCAAATAGTTTGTTGTTGGTCAAGCAGTCTTGATAAACCGAAGTCTGTGATTTTTGGTATCATATCGTCATTGAGCAATATGTTTGCGGGCTTGAGGTCCAAGTGAATTATAGGTTTTCCATTGTCCACGTGAAGGTGACACAAACCATGGCAAATCCCCTCGATTATTTTATAGCGCGTGCTCCAACCAAGTCCAGAAGATTCATCTGCATTTTCAACCAAAAGGAGAACATTCGACGAATGTTAGCTAGAAATCTGTTGTTGTGCTGTAGATAACGCATGAAATGGATGCTACAAAATAGAAGTGTATGTTCTCATTTCCGATTATAGAGTTATATCACTAGTATCAGATATTGATCAGCTGTCCGAATTAATACAATATATGTGAAAAAAATACAATATTTAGGAGCTAGAGTATGTTTTCAACTGTCAAAACTACAACTCAAATAAAGATGGAACTCCTACTAGACATCCCAATTCAATGTTATACCTGAGATGTACTTATCAAGGCTTCCATTGGGCATGTATTCCAAGCAAAGTAACCTTTCAGCCATCTCTGCAAAAACGTACTTCCCGTCGTGCTGTAAACACTCATTCCGTGTTTCATAGCAGTAGCCTACAAATCGAACTATATTGTGGTGGTTAAGCATCATAAGATGATAGACCTCGTTCTCAAATTGCTTCTGCATGCCTGGGACTAACGACGACACAATCTTCTTGACAGCTATTGTTTCCCATTTTGCAGAACTCCCTGTTCAAAGTCCAATGCTTTCAATACATATGTGGGTTTTCGTTCAGTTGTAATTATGTAAATATATATCGAAAACAACGATATGCTACGGTCTTCATACCTTATATACCACACCAAAACCACCTTGACCAAGTATTCGATCATCAGAGAAGTTGTCTGTGATTTTTTTCAAATGCGCTAATGGTATATCACGGGACCTTGGACTCCGATCCTCCTCACGTAACTCTGGTGCTGGGACGAAGTGTATCACACTCATCCCTGGAAGAGGACAATTCGAAGTTCCGATCAAGGGGTGATCGGAGATGTACACTTTCAAACATAATTCCCCGCAAACACGCGACAAAAGAGAACTTTTCTCCAGCTTGTAATAGTGAAATTTTGCTCTACGGGAGAAGGGTGGGATTGGGATCGAGGCCCCATCGATTCGGACCCTGCCAAGGGAGGACACGGAATTATACTTGGACTCTGTGAGGTTGAAAACACATGCTTCAAGAGCAAGGCCATGAAGATTTGATGGATCCAACAGCACGTCAAAGCAGAACCCTTCGTTCCACACTGGGTTCACATCCTTTTCCCTGACAGCTGTGCGGTAGAACTGTTCATTAAAATTAAGATGAACATAGACACACGCACTATCTTGCTCCTTCTTTGGCATGAGGCCACAAGCATTTGCGACCTCCACGACCAACTTATGTGTCGTCATTTTCTCTGGCGATGTCGCGGCTTACTAAACCTTGAAGCACAAAAGAAAAGCACTGTTAGCACAAGTAGGAGTCCACGAACTGGCCGCTAGAGCCTATGGATTTTGAAAACCATCTGTGAAACATAACTTTGTTTAGAATGGACCATAGCGAAATAGGCTCCCTTATTTTGCGTGGATAGAATTTAAGTTAACTAGTATATAGATTTAACTAAACACCGGAACATAGAACACTCCCACAAAATAGATACTGTACTACATAGACAAACGAAATCCACAGCCTCATTTTTACTTTTGTAACTAGTTCTCCACAAAGCAGCAAGCCAAGCAAATCGGTACTAAACTGGATGGAGTAGTTGGATTAGAGCAACGAAAAAGGACTCGGGGGAACACAAATATCGGAACAACTTAAGGTTTGCTCACCTACACAATATCCGGATGCGCCAGTCAAGTAGAGCTGATCGAGGATGGCGGCAGAGTAGAGGATAGGAGGCTTGGGTTGAAGGTGGCCTAGACGACGTGCTTTCCGGCGGCGGCAGCGACGGCGGCTCGGAGGGTTGGATCGACCGATGACCCAGACACCCTGTCACAGCGGAGGGGAAAAGATGAACAAGGGAGCACTTCCCAGAGCATTTGTCAACTGACAAAACAAGAGCTCAAGCCAACAGGTGGCGTCAGAAACTCAGAATTGGCTGGGTATATGCGGTCTTGCGCGCAAAGCCCAACTAAGTACTAACGCCTGCCTGCTCCTCCCTGCGTTTGTTTTTTGATAAAGGCCGGCTATCTTTGTCCAGCGACGACGCCAACAGCTCTTCCGATTTCCCATTTAGGTTGGCTACATTGTGCAAGCCGCACACGCACGGACTGATTCGTGTGGTGGATATATGTGCTCTCTTTGGCACACGACGGCAGAATTAAGCCGAAACTCACATCGATCAGTTCTGCGTTCTCCAGGACACAGGCAAAAAAACAGTGATAACGCAAATGAATCACAGGCTTCATTTCCATTTCTTCACATAACGCAACACACAGTGGCGACACCACGTGACCAGAACATCACGATTAAACGTACGCCGAGCTTCACTGTCATTGCTATGAGCAGGATTGCATTGCGTTGCAAAGCTAGTGCCGTTCAGTTTCAGTTATAGTAGATGCCAATAAGTTCAGTTAGCGGTGTCTGTTTCAGTTAGTCTCTCGGCTATGGAATAGGTACCGAGCATCTCGACTCGTTTGCCGTTTCTAGACCGAAAATTCAGACGTATTTTGATCCGGATGAAACTAGTTTTTGACTGGGACGTCGAGTTTTCCAATCACGTTCTCAAGCCAAGTTTTCGCGTTTGGTTAAAATTCAACAAACTTTGGACGAATATAGGCGGTTTTGGGCGAATTTGGGAATATGGGCGAAATTTAGACAAATATGGGCGAATATAAGCGGTTTGGGCGAATAAATATAAGCAGTTTTGGGCGAATATGGACGAACTTTGGCGGATATGGGCAAATATGGTTGAATATGAGCGAATATGGGTGAATATGAGCAAATTTTGGATGAATATGGACGGATATAGGCTGACTGGACGGGTCCACTCGTCGGCTGTTTTTTTTCCGCCGAATTCGCTTCGTAATGCTTTTCTAGGGCTTACCGGATCCTGGAAATGGACTGGGAAGTCCGAACTAAATTTGGCCCAAATTCAAACGAAAACAGAATCCTGAAAACGCGACCGGACAATTTTCACCGTCCGAAACAAAAAACCGCCTTGAGTTCGGCATCCCGACAACGTGAGTAGAGATGCTCTCAGTATTCGGTCTCTGTTTTGACCCGATCAGCGCGTTGTAAACTTGATCACCCGAACGTGGTCTAGCACGATCAATCCTTCTATGAATAAAAGGAAAAAGAAAGAGCAGAAAAGCTGCACATTTGCATGCAGCGCAAAAGAACCTTTCTCACTTGTCTCAACATTTTGGTTCTCCGAATCATGTTCGTGAGAGTTGAGAGGCCACAAGTGGTATCACAGCCTGCCCACGATCAATGGCGGGTTCGAAGGATTTGAAGAAGGACTCGAAGTCGGATTCAATGTCGTTCGTCAGGCTTCCCTCATTGTCGAACCTCTCTCTCTCTCTCCCTAGTTCGTCGTGGTCACAGCTAGGGAAGGCACCAGAGTTGGGGGCGAGGGAGAGGGCCGTGAGGGATGCGAGCAGCATCACCCAGTGGTCGACCCTTGTAACACCCTCAGAATCGGCCCTATGCAAGTTTTAGCGAATCCCGCCAAACCCGCATAGAAACGATTCGAAGGTGCCCACCAGGCACTTGCGTGCGGGTGGAAAACGAAGTAATATCATTACACAATAGTCCACGACGGAACCCACAGAACATATATATATACAACACGACTCCATGAGTCAAGAATACAGATATACAATACAAAGATCCAAATCACCTGGAAAACGATACAGCGTCCGAGTACGGACAAGATGCAAATTGAGCTAAGAGCCCTGAAGAATAACCAATGGCGTCCATAACCGCCTGCCAAGCCGGAAGGGTAACCCGCTATGACGTCGATCTCAAAACCTGCTTAAACAAAGGGGTGCGACGAAGGGCAAAGGAAAAAGAGAAGCGGTCGATCGAGGCGAGTACACGGCGAGGCGAGAATTCGGCGGTCCTCGCCTACATAGGTATGGTGGACTGAAGCGGCAGCGGCAGCATGCACTAAACAACCTATAGAGACTCGATACAACTGGCGGCTATCAGAGAGGGGTAAGAAAGACCTATTCGAAACCAACCTGATACTACCACCAAACATACCCATCCTGGTGTTTCCCCCTCGAGACCAAACGAGGAAGTCAACCGAGGAACTCACACCGTTGGCAGTTTTATTCATTCCGTTTTAGTTGCGGCATTTACTAGTCAAATAAAGATGGCATGAGTCATCCTGATATAATAAGCAGTGGACAGTTTTAGTTAAACATTCTGTTGTAGTTGCAACACTTACTAGTCAGATACAATTAGCAGGAGATATCCCAAACCCAGCAGTTGTTGGTACTTTTATTTAGCCATTCCGTTGTAGTGAAGCTGATTACTAGTCATATCGGATACAAGTCAAATTATAACAGTAAACTTTAGTTATAGTTGTCTATGATCGAGAACTGTGCTCCAAGTCGTCCATAACCGCGGACACGACTTTTCGAAAATATTTAACCCTGTCGGGGTGCACCAAAGTATCCACACGCACTTCGACCCTTTTTGCCAGATCAATTGACATACACCCATCGGTATGTCGGCGGGGCCTAAGTCATGACGTTTCCCAGACCCAAAGTAAGTACATGGGGAGTCTACCCGCAACGAAGTCGGCCGGTCTTCGAGACGGACTCAGGGTTTGTGGAGCCGGCTGTAAACGACTGGGAACCCGAAAGTGTGACTGAGCTTGTCGATACAGCGAAAACGGGTCACGATCCTAAACAGTACATGTGCAGTACATCGCACAATTTAAATTAAGCAGTAAAGCATGGCATAAGTACAGAATAGTAATAAAGCCCCAAACTAATTGTGGCCCCCAGTACAATACTTGAAAATTAGGTACTAAATCGATGGGGTGCCCATACATCCCACATGTGGTTAGCGCGCTCGATCTCGGAACAGGTGTCAAGAACTCGGGGTCCTACGGGACACAAGTGGACGGTTAACAACCAAATAACATCTATTGCCCACCTGTGCCTCTGCATTACCTACTTCAATTTTAGTTATTAAACGATAATTAAAGCCATGATCATCTCCAACATTAAACATGCGGCAATACTCCAACAACTGTGGTACTTGACGACACGCAACAGCACTTGAGCAAGCGACTACGACGCGCAGGTCCAACTATCTACCAAACAACAGGTAATAGGATGTGTCCAAGGCAATATAAGGCTGCAAGGATACCACGAATGCGAAAACTATAGCATCGCAACACGATAGCAATAGATCAACATGAGGAATAAATACTATAAAAGTAAGATAGGTAGAAGGGAGGTGCTACTTTGAAAACATTGCTTGAAGGTTCATCCGAAGATCGGGTCGACACTCGCATCAACTCATCGGCCTAATCCGTGAAGAAGCAAAGCACTAGAAGAAACACCGGATGCACTATTTAATACTACGGCAAAAGATCGGGCATGATGCATGTATGATGTATGACATGGCAAATGTGCGATGCAACTAGGCCACATTAAGCGGAACCAGGGTCCCGACAATTAAATATATGGTTCTAGTTGTTTAGTTACCCCACATTTTAAATGTTGTCTTAACATGGCAAAAGATAGCACCGGTTCGCTACACCAATTTAAATGGAGTCCGGAATAAGACAAAGATATCCCGCATATAGACTCCATATTTAATTTAGGTGAATCGCCTAAATACCCCCAACAACCACATTATGTATGCGAGTATGACAATTAAATATGCAACAGTTTGATATTACATTTATAAAAATAGGGCTCGAAAGGGTCACACATTGAGGGTCTCGGCGATCTTGGGGTTCACCGAGGTTCGGGTTCGGTCTCGGTTCGTGGTTCGACGGGATCGGTCTTGGTCGGATACAAGATGAAGAGCTTGGCGTTCGGGAAGAAGGACTTGGTGTGGCGTCGGGCGATCGGACTCATACGGTCGGTGTCGATCTTGTCGGGCCGCGTGTCAGTCGGTCTTGGCGTCCGGGATGAAGAACTTGGCGTCGCGTGTGTCCTTACCGTCCGTGTTCTCGAGCATCATCCGGAAGGAGTACTTGTCGCACATGTGGTCTTGGTCCGGGTCCCAGTCATGGCGTCCCATTGTAGATCTTGTTGATGGTCCAGCAAAAGCCACCGGATTCGGTCTTGGTTCCATTGTCGATGGCGATCTTGGCGGAACACTTCGAGTGGTGAAGATCTTGAGGTTCCAAGGGGTTCGGGTTCGGAAGAAGGGCTTGGTTTTCGGTGTGACCTTGGGTATTGACATCGGTAGGTCTTGGTGACGATTATGTAAACTTCACGAGCCTTGCAATAGCAAAGCAACCATAAAAGCGAACAGGATCACAGACCTGAGGAGGCCATGTTCCACTCGGGCATTAGCTCAAACATTTTGCAGACAGGTTAGGGAGGTGTCTGGCGCATGCGAGCAGGAACAATGGCGACTGAAACAACTTGAAGCAACAGACGCTCGCATGGGCAGCCCAAAGCGGACGGAACCTGCAAGCCCAACAAGGGAGGAGGCCAGCGAATGAGGCGGGCCGTGGCCAGAGTTTGACGGGGAGTTGCTGGTGACTCTGAAGCACGAGAGGAGACGACGGAGGCGCGGGATCTGCACTACATGAGGGGAGGGCAAAGAACAGGAGGTCTCACCGCGGCAAGACTCAGGGGTAAGGAACCCGAGCGTGGCAGCATCTGACGATGGGAAGGCGGCATAGAAAGATGCGGAAGGGGCGCCGGGCGATGGCGCCAGGGCGTGGAGAGAGGGGGGCGCAGAGGCGGGGTAGGGAAGGAGGTGCCCTGGCGGCTGAAGCTCGAGGCCAGGCGGCGGCGGGCGGCCAAGCAGAGAGGAAGGGCGACGACGCTTGGGCGGCGGTGGATGGCGGCGAGGATGCGGGCGCCCAGGGAGGGGAGGATCGAGGCGAGAGGGTGGGGATCTCGACGGGGTTGGTGGCTGGGCGGTGATGCAGCCGAGCTCGGCGGCGGGGAGAGGGAGACCCGGATCACGAGGGAGGAGGACATAGGATGGTGGCGGAAGGCGCCGGCCGTCCTGGCGACGGGACGCAGGGAGTAGGGTCGAGGGGATGGGGATCCTAGGGATTGCAGGCATGCGTGGGGTGAGTGGGTGGGCCGCAGGGGTGTGGGGCCAAGTGGGGCCGCGGGGTAGGCTATGGGGAGTGCGTGTGTGGCGTGAGTGTGTCCAGTGGGGTTTGACCAGGTGGGGAGGCTGAGGTGGCGGGCTGGGATAGGATAGGGGGAAGGGAGTGGTGAGGTGTCGTCAAGGGATTGGAGGGGGTGAGGTGGCTGAAGGGTGGGTAGAATAGGACTGGGTAGGAAAAGGGTTTAGGGGGGGCTGGTTTTGTACTGGGGGTGGCCGACTGGGTCGGATCGGTCCGGTACGGCTACCCCTAAAAATAATATAAATTTTATTTAATTTAAAATAAACTTTTGTAAATAGTTTTTAGACAAATAAAAGACCCGGAAAAGCCCGGCGCTTTAATTTGAAATTGAGACGGGGAATATTTAGAAAACCAAACTAGGCTTTTAGAAAATAGGTTTCGACAAACAAATGCATGATGACATGACGATGCTCAAATGCAATGTGGCATGATGACATGAGCATGCGGTCATGACGATACAATGCACAAAAACAACGCGATTTTCTAGTAGTGGTTTTTGCGGGATGCCACAACCCTGTTGCGTACGAATTACGCAGACTAGTCGGTGATCATGCGCGTGCAACAGCAGGATTACATCGCCTGCGTGTCAAGGAGAGAGAAACGGTCGAGGAATTTGCGTTGCAACTCTCTACAATGCTTAGCGATCTTGAGATGTTCAGCGATTAGAAAGACGGGAACATGGCCGTGAGAATTTTCATATGAGTACTCCCCAGTAAGTATTGACAAATGTCAATCGAGGATCTGAGCGAGAGGCTACTGGTGAAGGAGAACTTCGTCATCGACTACGAAGACAACTCCAGGCAGCCACTATTCACAAAGGAGGAGTGGTGCTCGTGTCAGAAGAAGCACACCACACACAACGCGATGGCAGCTTCTCTGGCGGGTGAAAACTGTTCAGGAAGGGCGTGGAAAGGGACGCGGTGACAAGCGGCTCTGGCGAAGCCAAACACGATAATATCGATTGCTAAGGAGGGCCATTGGGAACGAGAGTGCCACAAAAAGAAGCATGAGGAGGAGGCCCGCCTCTCCAAGCTCGAAGACGACAACATCGACCCTTTGCTGCTGCTCGTGGAGATCAAACTGGACATGGTGTTAGGGCCCAGTGCTCTGTGCCACGTGTAACGTGTAACATGCGATGGTGGCATCGACAACGCCCAAATCGGTACCCACTAAAACTGGTGAAAGGAGAAGAATGGAGCATAGAGGGGGTGAATAGGTTTTGACTTTAACAAATACAGAAAAATCTAGCGTTTAGTTTATCGAGCACAAAAACGAAATATGTTAGGTTCAATAACTAAGTGCACCAGCAACTTATGTTAAATAAGATAAGAAACTACGGATAGCAAGATATATATTTCAAGCACAAAAACTATCACAAAGTAAAATTTATAGTAAAGAGCTCGGGTACATATCAAGGCGCGAGGGACGATGATTTATCCCAAAGTTCACTTTCAAGGAAGCTAGTATCTGTTGGAGAGGTGTGACTGCATAATGCTTTCCGAATGCCATAAAGGCTCACTTTGAGGTATGATTGTTCGATGCATATATAACACCACAGATCCCTCACCAAAGATGCGGAAGCACCCCACGCACCAAATGCCACGAAGGCATCACCTTATTCTCGTGTATGCGCACCACAAAAGCAGGTACATGGTCCACTATGTTATACTTGAGGACGGTCACCAAACCTGTATAAGTTTGGGAAATCTGCACAACTTAATTGAAGATTCTAAGAATTACCACCGCGGCCAAAAGATTGATAAAATCTTCACAACTTAATTAGAGGCCCCAATAACTCACCACAAAGAGACAACTAAACCATCTAAACCCAAAAGTTACCAGCTCACTTGATTTCACCGTTTCATCCATGCACTCGTACTGCGAACACTTCTTGCCTATGCCATGCTCGTTAATGATAATGTCTCGGTCTTAATCTTTTCTAGTTAGGCTCGCTAAATGGTATGGGTGTGTTGTACGGGCATGCATGTCCGTACCAGGGCTCGTTGCCTTTTAGAACTTATTTTTCCTTTGAAAATTCTTATTATGGCTTGAAATATTAGTGAGGCTTCCAAAAAAGACACTAATATTCAGAAATGCGTCGGTGTCTTAATTGGCCATTCCATCATGAATATATTGGAGTAAGTCTTACCTCTCCTCCTTAGATCTTTGACACTCTTTATTTTGCTAAAACAAAAAAAACAAAGTAAAGTACTTATAAACTTGTTTCACATGGGTTTCCACCCATGAAACGCTTCTGGTTTCGGTCGTTTAGCTCGACCATGATGGTGATCAACTGGAACTTTGGGAGTGGAACTCCTACTCCAAAATAGTTGGCTTTCAGTGTTATGATCCCATCATAGAATTTCTTGGCCTTATTTTTTGGGGGAAAATGAACAACAAAAGGTTCCCACGAACCCTTCATGAAGATTAATCAATACCTTAGTAGTTCTTAAAATGACCTACCAAGGATTACATGTGCTACTAGATCTTTTGGCATATCAATTATGACAAGATCAATAAGCGCAGGACACCCTTTGATTTGTAATACAATGTTTTATTTAATGCCCATGATATGTTTAAAGGTGGAATCAGTTATATTGAGATTAAGTTTAGTTATTTCAAATGCACCAAGATTA
Organism: Avena longiglumis; assembly: GCA_030063025.1. Classification (NCBI taxonomy): domain Eukaryota; kingdom Viridiplantae; phylum Streptophyta; class Magnoliopsida; order Poales; family Poaceae; genus Avena; species Avena longiglumis. The sequence goes on from CP125978.1 coordinate 422,877,156, forward strand.
AGCCTGTCAAATAAAATTTCAAGAATATTTGAAACACTTGCACCAGATCACAAAATACAACAATCTCATTACTCCTTCATGAATCTTAATAGTAGATTCGAATAGATCATCTAACTTGGCAGGAGATTTTCATATAACTTCTACTACTCATTTTCTAGCTCACTTACCTTCATAACAACTTGATTTATAAAGTCTTGGTACATGACTTCATTACATCCCTCAATACCGGGAATTCTTTAGATTAATCATTTTAACAAGATTCTCCACGGTGTAATCCAGGGATGGAGCATTGTTATAGTCTAGCTCCTCGGTTTTTTCATCTTGCTTTTCAACCCTAATTGTCTTGAGATCTTCAACCAGATTAGGCTCGGTATTGCATGCGAATCTTGCAAGTATGAGGGTACGTCTCTCAACTATCTTTCCAGTTGTTCATTAATTGTCTTTGTTTTTTTCCTACAAAGTCTGCACATTGATGACCCACAAGTATAGGGGATCGCAACAGTCTTCGAGGGTAGTATTACCCAATTTATTGATTCGATACAAGTGGAGCCAAAGAATACTTATAAGCCTTAACAACTGAGTTGTCAATTCAGCTGCACCTGAAAATAGTCTTGCTCATAGTAGTTTATTAGTATTGTAGTAGCAATAGCAAAGCAACAACAACAGTAGAACAAAAGCAATAGTAACAATAGTAGCAAACAGCAGGATATGAGTGCGGTAGACACAGGGATGAATGGACAGGCGTTGCATGGACGAGATAAGTTCAGATCTGAGATCATGGCACTCGGGCCCTAGTGACAAGCATTAAGCATAACAAGTTGCAAGAAAGTTGATGACTCCTTGTTGACGTGGAGCACTTTGTCGGAAAACCCCAAGAGCAAGGTGTGAAGCAGCACAACAGAAAATCTTTCCTCAGTAAGAAACCAAGGTTATCGAACCAGTAGGAGGAAGGAAACGTCTCAAAGGTGTTGCAAGCAACGTGGAAACCTGCACAACACAAACTCAAGACTTTGCCCCAACGAACAGTGAGGTTGTCAATCTCACTGGTTGCTGTAACAAAGGATTAACTGTATGGTGTGAAAGGTGATGATGGTTTGAGCAAGTAAACAGTAATAGTGGAAGATGTATCAATGGTAAAGATTGGACCGGGGTCCATAGTTCATTAGAGGTGTTCTTCTTAGATAAACAAACATGGTATGCATGGTAAACAAATTATAGAAGGGCAATTGACAGGATTGAGCAAGGCATAACAATGCAATACTAGACAGAAAGATCCTATGATATTCGATTGGGCAATACAACAATATATATAGACCGCCATCCAACTTCATCTTTGACTAAAAGTCCACCTTCAGATTATCATCCGAACCCCCTCCAGTATTAAGTTGCATGCAACAGACAACTGCTTTAAGCAAAGTGTGTAAGGTAAACAATCCACTTGTTCCATGAACAAGAGACCGTTGTTTTCTCCCTAGTGGCAACTACACATCTACCACTGAAGAGATTTCTGTCACTTCCCTTGGAAAATAGAGGCATGAACCCACTATCGAGCATAAATACCCCCTCTTGGAGTCACTAGCAACTACTTGGCCAAGATAGCTACTAACAACGAAGAGCATGCAAGATCACAAACAACACAAACATGATAAAATCAATAAGACAAAACCATTAATCAATCTGACATAGTAATCTCAATATTCATCGGATCCCCGCAAACACAACATGCATGATTATAAATAGATTATATCTTGATCATGAACGGAGCTCACAAGATCTATACATGAAAGCACAAGGAGGAGATACAACCATCTAGATACTACATGGACCCGTAGTCCAAGGTGGAACTACTCACGCTTCATATCGAAGGCTGGCATGATGAAGAAGAAGGCCTCCGGGATGATCTCCCCTCTGGCAGGGTGCCGAGAAGACCTTCAGATCCCCCTAGATCTAGGGACGATGGTGGCGGCGGCTATAGACGGTTTCGTGGAGTTTTGATCGGATGTCTAGGGTTTTGGCATCGGGGGAACTTTATAGGCGAAGAGGCGAGGTAGGGGGCCACCAGGGCGGCTGCACCCCCCAGGCGTGGAGTGGGCCCACCCGCGCGGCCATGGGGTGTGGCACCCTGGTGAGCCTCCTCCATCTCGTATTATGGCTCCGTGTTGCCCACGGTAAAATATTGACTTTGGCTTCTGTCCCGTCCAATTTCGAGAATATTGATTTTCTGCCTTTCTGGAACCAAAAACAGAAGAAAACAGGAAACTGGCACTATGGCAACTTGTTAATAGGTTAGTTCCAGAAAACATATAAAAACACCTAAAAGTGTAGATAAAGCAAAGCAAAGTAGATACTAAACAAGCATGGAACATAAAAAATTATAGATATATTTCTGACGTATCAAGCATCCCCAAGCTTAACTCCTGCCCGTCCTCGAGTAGGTAAGTGATAAAAGAATAATTTTTAAGGTGACATGCACCATCAAAACCAAGATCAAACCATTTGCAAGCATTTAAAGTTGGAATCAAAGAACTCTAAACATGTGCATGAAAGATGGAGTTCTAACAATAAGACATAGTAACTATGCATGCAAAATGAAAGGCTACAAACAAAGATCATGAATAACATGCATTGAAAAACGTTTATTTGTTTTACATACAGAAAACATGGCATAGTGGCATTCAACTTGTCCCTCATGGAGTATCAAATAGATGTTTAGGACACCTTCAACGTTCATAAGAGTGACTAGATACAAATAGCACAAGAACAAGCAATATCAACAATATGCATCAATCAATAAGTTTTGGGACACTACACATAGAACTAAGAATGAAAACTATGCTCTCTTAATGCTGCCTAAAGGATAGAAGGTGGAGACTCAATATAATAGTGGAAGAAAGGCCCTTCATAAAGGGAAGCAGGGATTTCAAGTTTCAAAAAGAGCTTCCAAAAATTATGGTACTTGTTAGCTTTCAGCCCTCATTGCCCCTATCATAAGCATCTTTGAAGTGATTAAGGTTAAAGTGAACAAACTATGGAGTATATGCTTGACAAAGTATAAGTTGGCAATCTAATGTCCCTTCAATACGAGGGCCACACCTCATGCTATTCAACTTCAGTCACCTATAAGTTCTTGTCATAGTAAGTACATGTGTATCATAGAGAACCACCAACGGGGTACCCCTTGCACATGGTACATGAGCTATCTCATAACTAAAATGACAAGGCATAGAGACAATGAGCATCTCAGCGATCTTTTTATTTACTATGTGCATAGCTTTTTATTGAGGATGCTTCACAGAATGCTCATTATGGTGATGTTGCAAGTTTTCACCATGATTAGGCATGGCTTAGGCTAGCGGTCCAGGCATTTTTCTAACACAAAATACATAACTCCATGGACTTACAATCTCCCTCTTTATTTCATATCGGCGACGTCCATAGACAAAAGAGCATGATATCAACTGTGTACAAAGTACAAGTGCAATGTTGAAAACGTTCATCATGACAGCATGGTTCTGCTAATTCTAACGTATAAGTGCAAGCATATACAAATAGATGACACAATGGTTCAAATTTATTAGAGGAAAGGAGTATAAAGTGTGCCATCAAGTTCGTGAGGTCTTTAATCACTAAGTTTTCTCATAATAAAATACTTTTAATTGGAAGATAGATGAAAACAATAATATACTTGGAATGGTGTGACACACCATGCATAAGAATTTATAGTGGAGACTTTGGAATAACTTGGTTTCTTGGGAGTTGGAAGCATGATTAGAGCTTACTCATACAAGTGGAGGCTAGCAAAAGACTAGGAGCAACCAACTAAGAGAGCAATAATGGCCATAATCATATAGAGCGACAAAACATTACTAATCAAAGCATAGAGTGGTACTACAAGTCAAGGACTAAATGATCATAGAGGATATGGTGACTTGTTCATAGTCATAACATGGTGTGAGCATGTGCCAAGTCAACCCAAACAAAATATCAAAGGAGAATACCACAGTACTATGCTTTGTATGCTAAAACAACGTATAATTCTTTCAAGGCACACTAAGCAATACCAATTGTTTGGAACAAGACATGCTACAACAATAATCACTAATTATAAGGTCAAAACAACATCTAGCATGTCATGCTAAAGCCTAAGTCACAGTCAATGCAAGCTCCTCTTGCACTTTCAAGCAAGAACTTTCTACTCCTTTCCAACACCAAACGACTTATTTGAAACAACACAACGAGAACGGGGGTCCAAACTACTTTATTAAAGCAAATTAAACAACTAAGCAAAGCAAACGAAAACTAAAACGCTCCAAGAACAACACAATAGTGCATGCAATAATAAAAATGAAGTGTCTAGAAAGACCTGAGCTTTTTATTGACGAAGAAGAGGATGCCTTGGGCATTCCCAAGCTTTGATGCTTGTACCTTTTGGATATTTCTTGGGGTGACACCAGGGTGGCATCCCCAAGCTTGATATTTTGTCCATTCTTCATCTCATTACATCATTCTCTCTCTACGCCTGAAATTTTTCCTTCATACAAAACTTCACACAATCTTCATTAGCAACATTAGTGTATTCAAAAGATAATAGACCCTTGAGTTTAGCTTTAGAACAACAAAACTTTTCACTAAAAAACACAAGATACTGTAGCAACTCCTTCAAAAGGCTCAATTCCCCAAAAGAGAACTCGGAAAGGAATCAATAAGAAGCAAATGCAAATGATGGCAGAAATCTGTCAAAACATACCAGCAGGTAGAAACCATTTTTTATAAAATCTTCTGTTGATCAAATCAAAAAGTGTTGAACTAACGAAAGTTATCTAACATACTGGGGGATTTATTCATAAATTTTCAGCTCTATCCGACTTACAGAGACTCCTCATGAATTTTTATGGTGGAGGACAGAAATCTGTTTCGTGACTGCAACTCCCCAAATCTTACTTTCCTCTCATTAGAGGTCATTCTTGGCACAAAAAGCAACAAAAAAGGATAATGAAAGGTCATTATTGAAGTAATAACTTCCAAGACTCAATAAAACTCTTGGGTTATCTCCCAACAAGTACTTTTTTTAACGCCTTTAAGTTAGGCACAAGAAGCAAGAAATCAAATATTTTTAAATGAGGCATTAAGATCAATACTTGCAAAATCTTCAACTATGAGAGGTATCTCATCCAAATGAGTCTTGGAGGATCCCTTCTCATCTCTCTTTGGTTTACTACTTTTATCAAATGGATTATCAAGAATAATCCAATCAAAATTCTTTTCAAAGACCTCATGCATCCCAACAAGCTTAAAGGGTATGGGTATCTTAAATTCCTCTCTAAGCTTGGTTTTATCTGAAGCAGCCACAACATCTACACATGATCCTAGCATATTAAAACGCTCAAAGAACCTTTTTGGCTTCCTTAGCGACGTCCTGGAACTCTTTGAGTAAAGTTTCAAGAATAAATTCTCTCTTTTTAGCATTATTTTCTTATTTTAGTTGTAGGAACAAAATTTGCATCATGGGTTTAAGGCTAACAAATCTAGCCTCCAACATATGAACTAAAGAAGATGCAGCAATTTCATAATTAGGAGAAAGTTTTGCTATAGATTTATCCTCAATATCCTCATGCTTGCTAACATGATTAAAGAATTCTTCAATATTATCTTTCCCAATTATGGAGCCACTCCCTATCGAAAGGTCCTTCGGGGCGAACTTGGGGAACAACATGGTGAGCTAGAGCAAGGTGGCAACTAGAGCAAGAACTATTTTTTGTGTGTTTTTGATAAGAGAAAGCAAACCAAACTAAACTAATTTTTTTTGGAGTTTTTTGATAAAAAGAGGCAAACAAAACCAAGCAAAAGAAACTAAGAAAACTAAAACAAAGTAAAGAGAAAGGTTGAGGAGTACTCCCCTTGTGAAGACGTCCTTAGCCTTCCCGGCAACGGCCCCAGAAAACTTGTTGATGACTCCTTGTTGACGTGGAGCACTTCGTCGGGAAACCCCAAGAGCAAGGTGTAAAGCAGCACAACAGCAACTCTTTCCTCGGTAAGAAACCAAGGTTATCGAACCAGTAGGAGGAAGGAAACGTCTCAAAGGTGTTGCAAGCAACGTGGAAACCTACACAACACAAACTTAAGACTTTGCCCCAACGAACAGTGAGGTTGTCAATCTCACCGGTTGCTGTAACAAAGAATTAACTGTATGGCGTGGAAGGTGATGATGGTTTGCAGCAAGTAAACAATAACAGTGGAAGATGTATCAATGGTAAAGATTGGACCGAGGTCCATAGTTCACTAGAGGTGTTCTCCTTAGATAAACAAACATGGCATGCAGGGTAAACAAATTACAGCAGGGCAATTGTCAGGACTGAGCAAGGCAAACAATGCAATACTATACAAAAAGATCCTACGAGATTCGATTGGGCAATACAACAATATACATAGATCGCCATCCAATTGCATCTTTGACTAGAAGTCCACCTTCAGGTTATCATCCGAAGCCCTCCAGTATTAAGTTGCAAGCAACAGACAACTGCTTTAAGCAAAGTGTGTAAGGTAAACAATCCACTTGTTCCATGAACAAGAGACCGTTGTTTTCTCCCTAGTGGCAACAACACATCTACCACCGAAGATATTTCTATCACTTACCTTGGAAAATAGAGGCATGAACCCACTATCGAGCATAAATACACCCTCTTGGAGCCACTAGCAACCACTTTGCCAAGACAGCTACTAACTACGGAGAGCATGCAAGATCACAAACAACACAGACATGATAGAATCAATAAGACAAAACCATTAATAAATCTGACATAGTAATTTTAATATCCATTGGATCCCCGCAAACACAACATGCATGATTACAAATAGATTAGATCTTGATCATGAACGGAGCTCACAAGATCTATACATGAAAGCACAAGGAGTAGATACAACCATCTAGCTACTACATGGACCCGTAGTCCAAGGTGGAACTACTCACACTTCATAACGGAGGCTGGCATGATGAAGAAGAAGGCCTCCGGGATAATCTCCCCTCCGATAGGGTGCCAGGAAGATCTTCGGATCCCCCCGATCTAGGGACGATGGTGGCGGCGGCTACAGACGGTTTTGTGGAGTTTTGATCGGGTGTCTAGGGTTTTGGCATCAGGGGGACTTTATAGGCGAAGAGGCGAGGCAGGGGGCCACCAGGTGTGCAACCCCAGTGCGCCAGGGGTGTGGCCCCGCTGAGCCTCCTCATCTCAGATTCTTCGTGTTGCCCACGGTAAAATATTGACTTTGGCTTATGTCCCGTCCAATTCCGAGAATATTGATTTTCTGCCTTTCTGGAACCAAAAATAGAAGAAAACAGGCAACTGGTATTGTGGCAACTTGTTAATAGGCTAGTTCTAAAAAACATATAAAAACACCTCAAAGTGTATACAACGCAAAGCAAAGTAGATACTAAACAAGCATGAAACATCAAAAATTATAGATATGTTTCCGACGTATCAAAAGTCAAATAGCACTAATAGAGATACTAGACACCATGCCCTAACAATATTATTCTATTACATGATAGAACTCATCCAATCCCTACCATCCCCATAGCCTATAGCGGGGGATTACTCACTCATGGATGGTTGATGGAGAGGCGTCGGTGATGATGATGGCGATGATCCTCTCAAAATTCCCCGTCCCGGCAGGGTGCCATAATGGAGTTTCTGGTTCCGAATTGCGGTTTCTGGTGGTGGCGGCACAACGGAACTCTTTCTGAAAAAACGTTGAACTCCCTGGAGTTTTTAGGTCAGGAGGCTTCTTATAGAAGAAGAGGGAGGTCGAGGGGGTGCCCGAGGTGACTACACCCCCTCCAGGCGCGACCAGGCCCAACCCGCACGGCCAGGGGGTGTGGGCCCCTCGTGGCCCTCCTCCGTCTCGTCTTTTGGCTCCGTGAGTCTTCTGGTGAAATAGGATTTTTGGCATATTTTCCGGGATTTTTCCTGATAGTTTATTTTATGCACAAAAACTAGACACCAAGGTAATTCTGCTGAAAATAGCGTTAGTCCGTGTTAGTTGTACCCAAATCACACAAGTTTAGAGGAGAAAAATTAGCAAAAGTGTTCGGGAAAGTAGATACGTTTTGGACGTATCAACTCCCCCAGGCTTAGCTTATTGCTTGTCCTCAAGCAATTCAGTTGAAAACTGAGTGCGATAAAAGAACTTACACGAACACATTTTCTTCACATGATGGATATATTCTCAGCCTATGATTAGTACTTAGACAATTCATGATAAAGAGTATGCATCTAAGTCTACTCAATAATCATTGCAAGCTATGAAGAGATTCCAACACAATAATAATAAGTAGCATGAAATATAAACATAAGCAACATTGCAATGCTCATAAAAAGGTATGATAGAGTGGTATCTCGCTTGCCTTTGATTGTGGAGAAAATCATAAATGCCAAGGCACCTCTCAAGTTCAAATGAAGACTAGAAGTAAAGACATCAGAGATACAAGCATCAAAGTCATGACATAATTAACCAAGTTTTGAGACAAGCACATTACACTAAGAATGACAACTATGCTCTCAAGAAGGTGTTCATAGAATAAGTGGTGACTCAACAAGGAAATGAAAAGGTTTTGAAAAGTTTGAAAGGCTTCCAAATGCTGAAAGTATGGTACTCATTAGCTTTGAGCTCTCATTGCTCCTGTCATAGGCATCTTTAGATGGTTAAGGTGAAAGTGAGGTCCAATATGAGTTATATGCTTGACAGACCATAAGCTGGAAATCTCATGTCCCTTGAGTACGAGGCCGCTCCTCATGCTACTCAACTTTAGTTACCGGTAAGTTCTTGTCATAGTAAATACATGCGTATCATAGAGAACCGCCAATGGGGTAACCCTTGCACATGATACATGAGTTATCCCATATTAAAATGACAAGGCAAGTAGACAATGAGCATCTCAACAATCTTCTTATTTACCATGGGAAAATGGTGCTTTTTTCTCTCTTTCCTCTTTTGTGTGTGTCTTTTTTTATCAATATCTATCTCTTTTTTTATAAGAAGAATGCTTCATAGACTGCTCACTATGGTTATGCTGCAAGTTTCCACCATGATTAGGCATGGCTTAGGCTAGCGGTCCAGACGTTTCTCTAACACATATACATAACTCCATGGACTTACAAGCTCCCATTTTATTTCACACCGACGACATCCATAAACAAAATAGCATGATATCAACTGAGTATATATTTACAGGTGTTGAAAGCGTTCCCTGTGACAGCACGGTTCTGCTAACTCCCAGCTTATAATTTGCAAGCATATAACTTTCATGGACAGTCATAATGGTTCAGGTTTATTAAGTGCGAGAAATAAAGTGTGCCATCAAGTTCGTGAGAGCTTTACTAACTAACTTTCTCATAATATGCAAACATTTCATTTGGAAGAAAACAAGGCATAATAAATATGCACGGAATATAAAATGATGCTAGTAGGTAGGTATGGTGGACACTTTTGACAATATTGGTTTTGGGGAGTTGGAAGCACGAGTAGAGCTCATACTCAGTGCAAGTTAAGGCTAGCAATAGAAAGGGAACGACAAACGAGAGAGCAATAACTGTCATAATCATGCTTGCAACAAAACATGACTAATTATGGCATAAAAGTGATACAAGAATTCTGAGGCAAAATAAATCATCGAGGCTTAACTGACTTTGGTTCAGTCATATGCATGCGTGAGCATGTGCCAAGTAGATTCAAATGAAACATTCAGAGGAGGATACCACAATATCATACCAAGTTATGAATAAAATAATGCAAGCAAACATTCATACGACATGCTACAAACTATTTGCAAGCTGGAGCTAATCACAAGAGAGCAATAACTACTAAGCATCCATAAATAACATACACCTTACATGAACAGACTAAGCATGCCCACAATGATGAGTATATTAACAAAAATGAAGACAAATAGAGTTCGTTACCAACCTCTTACCACACCTCGAGTTGTCATTAATCTTCATTATTGCCCTTCACTTATGTGGCTTGAATAATAACATGAAACCAAAAATCCACTAAGGATCGCTGAACCCTACAATGAACTTCACAAAACCAAAGAAGAACAACAAATATTTTTGGTGTTTTCGATTTTTAAAGCAAGCTCTCAAAGCAAAAACAAGAAAAGCAAAATCTTTTTGGATTTTTCTCAAGGCAAACCAAAGCTAAAAAGGCAAAGAAACAAACCAAGAGAAACAATGGAAATATTTTTGGTTTTTTGTGTTTTGGGAAAGTAGGAACAAAAACCAAAAAGAAAGCGAAAGATGGATATGTAAAGAACCGACGTAACATGATATATAGATGAGTGTGATGTCGGTATACCTCCCCCAAGCTTAGGCTTTTGGCCTAAATGGGGCTCAATAGCGCGGGTAGTAACCCCAAGCTGGTGGATCATCGTAGGAATGATCATAATCAGGCCCTCGCGATGAAGAAGAAGACGCGCTCTAATCATAGGAGGGTTGCTGGTATGAAGACTCCCCCATGTTGGAGGGATGAACCGAATCATCTTCAGCACCCTCTCCAACATTCTCCTCTTGCTGGGAGAGAGCTCTGCCACATATGTGTCAAGTTCTTCTTCCTTGAGTGACCATCCTTGCATATTATCAAAATTAAACAAAGCAGGTGCAGGCAAAGAGACTACCTTCTCAGACCTACCCCCTCTCCAACCACGCTTGACAAAGGTTATTTCAAATGTTAGCTCACTCAAAGTATCCCAAGAGGAAACAAATTTATGTTGAACCATGGAATTGAGATCAAGTCTCTCTATGGGGAACTAAAAGTCCGAATGGTGAGGCTCTAATCCATTAAAAGCTAGCAAACGAGAGGCAATGAGACCTCCACAAATTCCAACTTTATCGCGGTTAGTAGCAAGAGGGAAAGCTATCAAAGCACCCAAGTTATAAGATCTATCCCTATTCAAAGCAGCTGAGCTAAAGGATAGATCAAATGAAGATAATTTTTTAGCAGGCTTTCTAGCAAGAACACACTTAGTAATGAAATAGGCAAAATATCTAATGGATGGGAACTGAATGTTCCGAATTTTACCACTTTCCTTTGAGAATTCGCAACCTTGGCAAATTTCAGCATATAAATCCATGAGTGGCTTAGGCCTCTCTTTAATCTTCTCACAAGAACCCCCCACTGTGGCACTCTGATAGCTACACAAAAATCAACAAAAGGGAGGTCGACAACTATATTGTAAATTTTATAGTGGACCATGGGATTAGACAAGGACCAACTAAACCGAAAGTCCTGCACCATAGCCATGGTTAGGTTAACATATTGATATGGTTCTTCTCCAAAAAAATGTTCCAACCCTGCATTGGTAATCATAGTTTGGAAATCCTAAAAGATGCCCGCATCTCTCATAAATTCAGGGCTTGGATATATGGAAGGGAATACTTCCTCCTCATGATGGACTTTCATTGGTTAAGGTACCATCAATTCATGTTCATTCAGCTGGTATGCACTCATCTTCTGTGCTAAAATTTGTAGACAAACATCAAACCAAGTGATTTCCAAGTTGATAAACAATGAGGAACTACTATAGGAACTTGCTAGAGGGCTAAACATGCATCAAAACAAAATCTCTAAGCATAGAACAAGCATGTAAGCTCACACAACCTATCACCTGCAGTAGCAAAATACTCAAGATACAATCTACCAATCAAAAATCAAATTGGACAAGCGGAGAAGGCACATACCGGAGAGCAATCCCTCCAAAAATCAGCAGCAAAGATGGTCTGAGCAAGGAGATCGAAAATCGGGAGCAAGAACAACAGGAACTTGAGCTTGAGAAAGTTTTTCGGTGTTTTTAGGAGAGAGAAAGAAGTGGCTGGAAGGAGACAACTTGGAGGGCCACAGGTGGGCCCCACCCAGGTCAGGCGCGCCCTAGGGCTGGCCGCGCCACCAGGGGGTGTCCTGGCCTGGTGGGTCCCCCTGGGCCAATCCAGGTGCCCCTCTGCCCCTTTTTTCGAGAAAAAAATTAATATGAATTTTCTAGAATTTTTTGAGAAACTTCATTTTTGGCCAATTTTCAGGTTATGAAAATTGATTTTCTCAAAGATTTTTTTTAAAGACACAAAAGCAAAACAAAAACCAAAACTACAGAAGTTCTAAGACACTCTAACAAGCAAATAACTAGCAAAACTAAAGCCTAACAAGAAGAAGAGCAAAGATTGAAGAGGAGAAAAATAAAAGTGAGCAAGTATAACCACTGTGAAAACATTGTTTTATTTATTAAAATCTCTTTGTTAACAGGTTGATCAAGTCTTGTTACCAAAACAATCTTATATGAAGCAAAAATTTGCATTCCACAAAGTGATTATGTTACCTCAAACTTGATAGCAATAGTCCCAATCATAATAGTTTCAAAACTTTCTTGTGGAATGGGATAATATATTTCTCCAACTTTGATGCTCTCAATATTTTTAATGGAATTCAGGCCATAGCTCTTATCAATCTTGGAGAAATAGACAATATGCTCTTTGTCATTAATATTGAAAGTTACTTTTCCTTAATTACAATTGATCATAACACCTGCAGTATTAAGAAAAGGTCTCTCAAGAATAATGGACATATTATCATCTTCAGGCATCTCAAGAACAACAAAATCGGTTAAAACCAAGCAATTATGAGCCACTTGAAGAGGAACATCCTCACATATACTAATAGGAATATTAGTTGACTTATCAGCCATTTGCAAAGATATATCAGTTGGTATCAACTTTTCTAGCTGGAGTCTCTTGTAGAGAGAAAAAGGCATAACACTAACTCCAGCTCCCAAATCACACAAAGCAGTTCTAACATAATTATTCTTAATAGAGCAAGGAATAGTTGGAATACCTAGATCACCAAGTTTCTTTGGAACCTTACCATTGAAGGAATAATTAGCAAGCAAAGTAGAAATTTCCTCATTAGGAATCTTCCTTTTATTAGAGACAATATCCTTCATATACTTTGAATAAGGAGGCAACTTAATAGCATCAGTCAAAATAATTTGCAAAATAAAGGTTTCCTCCACTCACAAAACATGTTATAGTGTTCTTCTTATTTTGACTTGTGTTTCTTATTAGGAAAAGGCATCGGTTTCTGCACCCAAGGTTCTCTTTCACTACCATATTTATTAGCAATAAAATCTTCCTTAGTGTACCTAGTGTTCTTAGTGTGCTTCTCAGGTTCTTCCTCAACTTCTTCCTTATCAGGAGCATCATTTTTATCAATACCACTTTCGATTTCAGCATCAGAGACATATACTATTAGGATCTACAGCAGGTTCGGGAGGTTCCTCAACTGTTTTATGTTTCTTTTTCCTTCTCTTAGAAGGACTACCACTATTTTCAGCTTGTTGAGAATCTTACTCAATTCTCTTAGGATGTCCCTCAGGATATAAGGGATCCTGAGTGGCAGTACCACTCCTAGTTCTAATTCCATAAACATGTTTATCTCCAAAAGCATTAACTAGCATATCTTTTTGTACCTTAGCAAGTTGATCAATTTGGGTTTGAACCATTTGAAAGTGTTTAACAAGCATTTTAACATCATTAACAGTTATTTCCATAATATCTTTCAACTCGTTAATAGCTCTAGAGTTTTCCAATAAATGATTCTGAACTTGTTTAACAATGAAAATGTCAAGTTCCTCTAAGCATTGATCAGGAGGTTTAACATAGGGAATATCACCTTCATTAAAGTGTTGGAGAGAGTGTACCTCAATAGTGGATGAGTGGGAAATTGGCTTACATAATTCTTCAATAGGAGGTCTTCACATCTTCAGATCTAACACCCTTCTCCTTAAAACATTTCTTAGCTTCTTTCATCACTTCATCATTTAATTCAAGCATTCCCCTCTTATTTGGTGTTGTTGTTGGAGTTGGTTCAGGCACAATTGGTTCAGGTGTAGTAGGCTCAGGTGTAATTAGCTCGGTTGAAGTTCAATCATCATAATTCTTGCTTACTTTAGCCATTAATTCTTCAGCTTCTACAGGAGTTCTTTTCCTGAAAACACAATCAGCAAAACTATCTAGGTATGTCCTAGAATCATTAGTTAGTCCATTATAATAAATATCAAGAAGCTCATTTTGAGGTAATGGACATCCAGGATGTGCATGAATCAAGGCACAGAACCTTGTCCATGACTCATGCAATTTCTCTTCTTCTCCCTGTTTAAAATCAAAAAGTTTCTACAAAGCAGCATGTCTAGCACTAGGAGGAAAATATTTCTGAAAGAAAGAAGCAATCAAACAATCAGGGCTATCAATGGATCTAGGAGGTAATCTATAAAACCAAGCTTTAGCTTTTCCTTTTAGTGAAAAAGGGAAGATCAAGAGAGAAATCATAATCTTTATCTTTAATGTCTATGGGAGAAGTAGCAAACTTAGCATCAGGAGACAATTTAGGTATAATGGTAAGTCTCTCAAGGAGACTCCTAATATCACTAGCACCGTGTGTGTTTTGACACTCTTCAATAAATTCATCAGTCATTTCAATGTAACCATCATTAATATCATAAATCTCTCTAGACTTAGGTGAGCTAATAGGTGTAATAGTGTCTTCACTAGGAGTTTTAGTGTTCCCCAAAATAGTTCTAGCAATAGTAGCATCTAGGAAAGGACCTAATGAACCACTCGCATCAAGCACAACAGAAGTAACATCATGAGTATCAGAAGCAATTTCAGATTCGGCAGTAGTAGAAGTGTGTGTAGCATGTGTATGTGGTGGTGGTGTAACAAGCTTACTTATAACAGATGGTGAATCAAGAGTAGCAGAGGTGTTTAGAACTGTACCTCTTCTTGTAGTGGATGGTAAAATAGGAAACTTTCTATCACAAGACTTACCCATGATGAAAAGGATAGCAGCGAACAATAATAGATCCAAGTGAACTTACAAATACAGCTATGCTCCCTGGAAACGGCGCCAGAAAATAGTCTTGATGACCCACAAGTATAGGGGATCGCAACAGTCTTCGAGGGTAGTATTACCCAATTTATTGATTCGACACAAGGGGAGCCAAAGAATATTTATAAGCCTTAACAACTGAGTTGTCAATTCATCTGCACCACCTAGAAATAGTCTTGCTCACAGTAGTTTATCAGTAGCAACAGTTTTGTAGTAGAAATAGCAAAGCAACAACAACAGTAGAACAAAAGCAATAGTAACAATAGTACCAAACAGTAGGACATGAGTGCGGTAGGCATAGGGATGGATGGACGGGCGTTGCATGGACGAGACTATTCATGTAACTTAAAGATCTATGGCATTTGCATATAAATAAGATAAAGCACCCAAGTACTAAACAATCATAGGCATGTGTTCCATATATAATCATACGTGCTCGCAATGAGAACTTACACAACATCTTTTGTCCAGCCAGCCCGTTGCAGCGGGGCCTCAAGGGAATCTACTGGCAATTAAGTTACTCCTTTTAATAGAGTACCCGAGCAAAGCATTAACACTCCGTGAACACATGTGATCCTCACATCACAGCCATCCCCTCCGGTTGTCCCAATTTTTGTCACTTTGGGGCCTTTGGTTCCGGACAATAATATGTGTACACAACTTGCAGATAAGATCACAAGCAATACTATCATCATGAATCAATAATAAGTTCAGATCTGAGATCATGGCACTCGGGCCCTAGTGACAAGCATTAAGCACAACAAGTTGCAACAAAGTCAAATAGCATTACTAAAGATACTAGACACAATGCCATAACAATCTTATTCGATTACATGATAGAACTCATCCAATCCCTACCATCCCCATAGCCTACAGCGGGGGATTACACACTCATGGATGGGGGGAAACATGGATGGTTGATGGAGAGGCGTCGGTGATGATGATGGCGATGATCCTCTCCAAATTCCCCGTCCCGGCAGGGTGCCAGAACGGAGTTTCTGGTTCCGAATCGCGGTTTCTGGTGGTGGCGGCGCAGCGGAACTCTTTCTGGAAAATATCGACCCCCCTGATACGTCAGAAACATATCTATAATTTTTGATACTCCATGCTTGTTTAGTATCTACTTTGCTTTGCTTTGTCTACACTTTGAGGTGCGTTTTGAATGTTTTCTGGTACTAACCTATTAACAAGTTGCCACAGTGTCAGTTGCATATTTTCTGCTATTTTTGGTTCCAGAAAATCTAGTAAATAAATATTCTCGAAATTGGACGGGACAAACGTCAAAGTCAATAACTTTTCGTGGGGAACAAGAAGTCCGGAGGGGATACATAGAGGCGTGCTAGGGCAGCCACACACCCTAGGCACGGGTGGGCCCTGCCTGTCACATCCCAAGATTTTCCAAATCTTGTAATGTGAAAAATAAATAAAATAAATTATTGTTGAATTTCAGGGTGAAAAGAAACTTTTGTTTCTAAATGGAAACTTGAAATCCCATCTTGAACAAACTTTAATTAAAGTTTGAATTCAACAAAATTCAAATCAAGCAAAATGCATTCCTCGATGAATGTATCTGGAAATTTAAACACTTGGAAAATAAATCCAAACCCTAAACCCAAATGGAATAAAAAAATCATTTCCAAGTTATCTCCAAGCCTATGGATTTGATCCATATAAAAACTTGTCAACAAACATTTACAAATGATCAAGAAAGACAATTAGAAATATTATAAAGCCATATAAATCGATTTCACTTAATTTGGAGCCATAGATAAAATCTTATGAATATAATAAGATAAGGAAGTTAAATTTCCAAAACTAATAAAGCCTTATCTAAAATCCCTACCAAATGGAGAGCAAATAATCCTAAAGACATTTAAAAGATAAACAAATATTAAACAAGGTTTTATAAATTGGAATCACCAAGTTTGGATCTCTAAATAAAAAGATATGAATTTTATAAGATGAAGAAAGAAATATTAAATAAAGGATATTTGAAAGACCAAATAAATCTTGGCCTAATCCATTAAGAAAATAGAATGGTTTTAATCCAAATCAAATAAAATAAAAGGATAAAGAACTTCCAAAATAAAATAAAATGGCATTAACCATTCTATCCCTATTTTTTTTAATAAAGACAAATCTCTAAAGAATAAATATTTAATTCATGAGAAAATAATATTTTGGAATTTACCCAAATGAAATAAAAGTGGTTTAATCCAACTTAAATAAGATTAAAGAAATCTTCCAAATAAAATTTAGGCAATTAAAACCATATTTAATTCCATTGGAATTAAAACAAATACCCAATTCAAATGATTTTTGAATCACATTAAAATACTTTCCAAATAATTCAAGATGAATTATTTGACACCCTATTGATCAAATAAAAACCTACTGAAAAGATTTGGAAAGTTTTTAGAAACTTAATTGGTGTTTTAAAATATTATTAAATCCTATTTGAATTAAAACAAGGGCCTAATCAAATAAATAAAAGACCCTAAAAGAAATAAAGTTTTATTTCAAAAATTAACATCAGAATGTGCTACCAATCAATATTTAAACCTACCCAAATTTTGGCAAAGGTTTGAATTCAAATAAGTGTTTGAATTGGTTGTTCAAAATCCAAACAGAATATAGGAAAAGGAAAAAAGAAAAACAAACAGAATAAAAAAATGTGAAAGGACACAACCCAGCCTAACTAGCCCATTAAGCCCAACCGCAGCCCACTCCCTCTCTCTCACAGCTGCTTACTCAAACTCTCAACCAGTAGCGACGATGACGGACCCACCTCCCTATCTCCTCACGATTTAAACGGCCCCACCGCCAGCTCCTTCTTCCTCACCCGCCGTTGACCTCGCCCTCTACTGTTTCTGCCGGCGTTGATTGCGAATGAATTGGCATAAACGCGCCAGTAATTCCTCCCCGCGATTACTCCCACTTAACTGCCTCCCTCCCCTCCTTCATTCCCCTCGAGCATCACACGACCAGAGCCATCAGGCCGTCCCAGATTTGCTCTACAACCTCGCGGCCCCGACGAGCTTTCTTCCTCGATTCCGACCAAGCCGTACCACCCCTCTGCCTCTAACCCCCACGAGCATGACCCCCTCTCTCTTGCGCATCTGTCAATAGCTCTAGATCATCCGCGCGTGCCCCTTATGCTCGGCAACAACCACGCCTGAGCGTCGCCGCCGCCTGCTACCTCTCCGGCGAGCTACTGACGCCCAACCCGTGCGCCCCTTGCTCACTGGTGAGTATTCTCGCGATCCTTGAACTCGTGCGCACCTTCCTGATGCATTATTTTTCTCGTTTGCAATCCAGAGACTCGCCCCCGTCGACGTCTGACCGCACCCGAGGCACGGCTCAACTCCGACGAGGAATTCCTGCAACCCCAGTGCGCCCCTTGACCAACCGCGAGTACCATGAGCATACCCGCGACCCAGCGAACTAGGGGAGCTTATTCCCCACCCCCTTGCTTCTTGTATTAGCTGGAACTTCACCGCCTGAACGCATCGCCGCCGCTCACCGTTGCTAGCGCCGCCGAACCATGACCAGACGCTTAGAGCCGTTAGATGCAGATCCAAAGGACAGGATAGAAACTAGACGAAGAGGTAAGTAGCGCCTCTGTGCCACACGATCTAACTTAGATCCAACGCCTCTCCGTGCTTGATCCAACCGAAGCGGTACCGGCGAATTAAAATACGCCACGTGTCTCGGCTAGTTTGAATTAAAACAGATTTGATCTATTAGTTGTTCCATTTTGTAAAATCTATAACTTTTAATCTACACGTCCAAATTTTGCAAACTTTATATCAATGGATTCATAAAAACAAGCCCTAGCCAACCATGCACTTTGTTTAGTAAAAAGCTTCTGTTAAAATGTTTGTTTTTGAAGAAACTTGTGTATGCATGTTTAGGATATAAAATTTGTTCTAAAATGATTTTGGGGATAAAATCTTTGGCAAATGGTGTGTTTTGAACCTACTGACCATAGGAAACAAATTGTGGTTTCAAAAATGTATTTGGTGAAATAAAAGATTGAATCTTTGATTTAAACCATTTCCAGTCAAATAAAAATATGGTTTAATTGTTTAAAATGATTTTGGAACAAAACCTTTGGGAAATGTTTTGGAAATAAACTCTCTGGCCCTAAACACAAGTTTTTATGGTTTGAAAACATATTTTGTTAAACCTATAGAATGTTGCCGTATTAAAAGCATTTCTTCACCACATAAAATAATGGCATGGTTTAAAAATGGTTTATGAAGAAAATCTTATACAAATGATTTTGCCACTTTATAAAATGACCATTAGGTGTTTTCAAATGTTTATGAACCATTAGAAACCACTTTTCCAAATAAAACAATCTTTAGCATGCTTGCATGCATTGTTTTGTTTCCATGATTTTATGTGATGAATTGCTTGAATGGTAGATTGAAATATTGTTTGCTTGATTGAATTGTAGTGATTTGAAGTGAGTGAACATTGCAAAGAACAAGGAAGTGAACTTATACACTCTACCAAATAGGCAAGTGATGCTTCATACTTTTGTCCCATTATTTTCACTATGCATTAGTGATAATTCTAAGTAGGACTTGCATGGAATTTTGCTAAGTATAAACTATGCTATGGAAAATCCTAGTAGATGAAACCTTAGTAAAATTTCCTAAGTTAAGATTCCTACTGCTATCATGCTTAGCTTAGCTAATAGAAAACAAGGGTGGAATATATATTCATACTATGGAAAAATTTCTAAGTCCGAGGACTTGTGTTTTGTTTAATAAAACAATTAAGTGAATGAATCACCTGGGTGGAATGGAAAGAATGGTTTGTGTTGAGTGGTCATGCAAGTCCAGTATGCTGGGGAAAACTTGGTGTCTCACTTGTGGATGGCCACCCAGGAACAAAGATATTTGAGATGTCAAATGTTGAGAAGCTTCAAGTGCAGCCACTTGGCATTATGGGCTTTGCCTGGATCGTATAGGTTGCAATAACTTAGCCAAATGGATAGTTGGCGGTAGGGGATGATAGGTTGGAACGCATCCATTTTGGTCTAAGGGAAGGCTTCTGAAAGATCTTGTCTTGGTGAAACCAAGTCTTGTGGGGAAAGTGCACCACCTCTGCAGAGTGTAAAATCTAAGTACTTAGCCATGTCCCTGGCAAAGGACAATATGAGCATCAAGACATGGAAGCTATCAAGAATCTCATCATCCAAATTTCTAAGTTAAAAACTTGTGGTTGAACAAGGGTTTAAGGTTCACCAATTTCTATTGGTGGTTCCTTGGGTGATTTTTGTCAAACAAAATCTTAGTGTTTTCAAATGATAAAGAAAATTCTATTTTGAGCAAAGCAAGCCTAAGCTCCACTTAGCCAAATGCATATAGATGATAGACTCCACTATACTACCATAGTATCACTTGCCAATACAATTCAAATGTATTGACCCTTGTGGCTGTAACTTGTTATGTTGCAGGTTTGTTTGATATTAGTGAAGTAGGATTGCAAGTCTACAACCAACATGTCTGCCTATGGCATTTTGAAGATGAAGGACCCCATGCTTATAGATATTCTGCTGCAATGTAATGTAATAGCCAAATGAGCTATGTAAGATGTAATAAATTATGTTATTCCTGGTTATAAAATTGTATTATGACCTTTGTTTCTTGATATTACATCTTAACTGTGGATGCTAGCTATTGATCCAGGGACTAGCATTGTAAACACAGGGATCTCTACCTTATTAAAGGTTGGGAACCTTACACTGCCCCACGCCTAGGCAGGGTGTGGGGCCCCTGGCCACCGCCTCGGCCTCCCCCTTCGCCTATAAGAAGCCCCCGAAGCAGAAACCCTAAGTACCTGATCAATATTCCACGAAACCTTCTGTAGCCGCCGCCACCGTCGTCCCTAGATCGGGGGGATCTGAAGTTCTTCCCAGACTGCAAGGGGAGATCATCCTAGAGGCCTTCTCTCCGGTATGATGCATGAGTAGTTCCACCTTGGACTATGGGTCCATGTAGTAGATAGATGGTTGTATCTCCTCCTTGTGCTTTCATGTATAGATCTTGTGAGCTCCGTTCATGATCAAGATCTAATCTATTTGTAACCATGCATGTTGTGTTTGCGGGGATCCGATGGATATTGAGATTATTATGTTGGTTTGATTAATGGTTTTGTCTTTATGATTCTATCATGTTTGTGTTGTTTGTGATCTTGCATGCTCTCCGTTGTTAGTAGCTATCTTGGCCAAGTAGTTGCTAGTGACTCCAAGCGGGGGTATTTATGCTCGATAGTGGGTTCATGCCTCTAGTTTCCAAGGGGAGTGACAGAAATCTCTTCGGTTGTAGATGTGTTGTTGCTACTAGGGAGAAAACAACGGTCTCTTGTTCATGGAACATGTGGACTGTTTACCTTTACACACTTTGCTTAAAGCAGTTGTCTGTTGCTTGCAACTTAATACTGGAGGGGGTTCAGATGATATCTGAAGGTGGACTTCTAGTCATAGATGAAGTTGGATGGCGGTCTATGTATCTTGTTGTATTGCCCAATCGAATCTCATAGGATCTTTCTGACTAGTAATTGCATTGTTATGCCTTTCTCAGTTCTTGTCAATTGCCCTGCCGTAATTTGTTTACCCTTCATGCCATGTTGTTTATCTAAGGAGAGCACCTCTAGTGAACTATGGACCCCGGTCCAATCTTTACCATTGATACATCTTCTACTCTTACTTGTTTACTTGCTGCAAACCATTACCTTCCACATAGTGCATTTAATCCTTTGTTACAATAAACCGGTGAGCTTGACAACCTCACTGATTCGTTGAGGCGAAGTCTTGAGTTTGTGCTGTGCAGGTCTACGCGTTGCTTGAAACACCTATGTGACGTTTCCTTCCTCCTACTGATTCGATAACCTCGGTTTCTTATTGAGGGAAAACTTGCTATTGTGCTGCTTCACACCTTGCTCTTGGGGTTCCCAAATCAGCGCTCCTACATCAACTCAGCGTTGCATCAAGCTTTTCCGGCGTTGTTGCTGGGGAGGCTAAGGACATCTTCACTAGGGGAGTCCTCCACTTCCTTTCTCTTTACTTTGTTTTTAGTTTGCTCAGTTTATTTTGCTTGGTTTTATTCGCCTCTTTTCTAAACTCCAAAAAAAATTAGTCTAGCTTGGTTTGCTTCCTTTATTCAAAAACACACAAAATTAGTTCCTACTCTGGTTGCTGGTCTGTTATTGCCTTGCCTGGTCATGCTTTCTACCAATGGATGATTTCTTTGAAACTAGTTCTTATTGGCAAGGTGGGTTCACGGAAGAACAAAAGTATTATTATAAGGAACACCGTTTTTCACAAAAAGGGAAACACTTATGGGAACTAATTGATAAGTTGAATACTATTGCTAGAGACGTTTTCTCCACTTATAATGTTACTTATTGCTTTGATAAAGCTTGTTGATGTAGGTGGTATAAACACCTCCCTTTTCAATGTGAGTATAATGGAAATTATGACTTTTATGATGTGGAACAAATTGAAAAATTTATTGCCTTCAAGGGTGCATTTGAACTTGCCAGTTTGCTTGAGAATACTGATGATGCACCTTATAAACATGAGGTTTTTAAGATACTTAAATTTTGTTTTGATAATTACAAGGAAGAAAATAGCTATATTCTTGAATATTTTAATAGGTGTTTTCCACATTTGGAAGAGATTAATGCCTTGCAGGAGCCTTTGGAAGAAGAAATTGTTGAAACGGGAAGCTCATTAGATGAAAAAGAAGAGGAGAGTGATGAACAAAAGGAGGAAGAATGGATCTACCCATGCCTACCTTCTAATGAGAGTAACTCTTTATCCCTTACATTATTTGATTGTCCCCCATGCTTACCAAAGGAGGATGAATGCTATGTTCCTGTGGATCCTTTTGAAATATCCACTTTGGATAAAACCTGGGGAGGTTTTAATCCCACTATTTTTGAGCTTGATAGAAATTATGTGTTTGTAGCTCATGAAAAGCCTGCTTTATGTGATAATTATATTGTTGAGTTTATTAATGAGGCTACTGAAAATTGTTATGAGAGAGGAAAATATGGTTGTAGAAGTTTTCATGGTACTAAAACACCTCTGTTTGTGCTGAAAGTTTTGAAGTTACTCTTGTTTTCTCTTCCTATGCATGTCACTTTGTTCTTTGGGAACTTATTTGTGTACAAGATTTCTATGCATAGGAAGTGGGTTAGACTTAAATGTGTTTTGAATTTGCTTCTTGATGCTCTCTTTGACTTCAATTCATAATTCTTATGTGAGCATCTTCTCAAGCTTCTTGTGTCTAACTTAAAGGCGTTAAAGAAAAGTACTTGTCGGGACATAACCCAAGAGTTTCCTTGAGTCTTGGAAGTTATTACTTTAGTAATGACCTCTCCTTATCCTTTTTGTTTGCTTTTTGTGCCAAGAATGACCTCTAATGAGAGGGAAGTAAGATTTGGGGAGTTGCTGTCCCGAAACAGATTTCTGTCCTCCACCATAAAAATTCGTGAGGAGTCTTTGTAACACGGATTGATTTCTGTCCTCCACCATAAAGATTTCTGTCCTCCAGCAATAGAAGATGTTCGCAAAAATTGGTTTCTACCTGCTGGTCTGTTTTGACAGATTTCTACCATTATTTGCATTTGCTTCTTATTGATTCCTTTTTGAGTTCTCTTTAGGTGAATTGAACTTTTTGAAGGAATTACTACAGTAGCCTGTGTTTTTAGTGAAAAGTTTTGTTGTTCCAAAGCTTTGCCAGAGGTCTAATATCTTTTGAATACACTAATGTTGCTAATGAAGATTGTATGAAGGAAAAATTTTAGGTGTAGAGAGAGAATGATGCAATGAGATGAAGAATGGAAAAAATCTCAAGCTTGGGGATGCCACCATGGTGTCACCCTGAGAAATATCCAAGAGGTACAAGCGTCAAAGCTTGGGGATGCCCAAGGCATCCCCTTCTTCATCAATAAAAAGCTCGGGTCTGTCTAGACACTTCATTTTTATTGTTTCATGCCAAGTTGTGTTGTTCTTGGAGCGTCTTAGTTTTCGTTTTCTTTGCTTAGTTTGTTTAGTTTGTTTGAGTAGTTTGGACCCCTGTTCTCGTTGTGTTGTTGCAAATAAGTTGCTTGGTGTTGGAAAGGAGTAGTAAGTTCTTGCTTGTAAGTGCAAGAGGAGCTTGCATTGACTGTGACTTAGACTTTAGCATGACATGCTAGGTGTTGTTTTGACCTTATGCTTAGTGATTATCGCTATATCATGTCTTGTTCCAAACAATTGGGTTTTCTTAGTATGCCTTGAAGAAATTATGCGTTGTTTTAGCATGCAAAAAGCATAGTATTGTGGTATTCTCCTTTGATGCTTTGCTTGGGTTGACTTAGCACATGATCACACCATGTTATGACTATGACAAGTCAGCATAGCCTCTATGATCATTTAGCCCTTGACTTGTAGTACCACTCTATGCTTTGATTAGTAATGCTTTGTTGCTCTGCATGATTATGGCAATTATTGCTCTCTTGTTTGGTTGCTCCCAGTCTTTTGCTAGCCTCCACTTGTGTGACTAAGCTCTACTCATGCTTCCAACTCCCAAGAAACCAAGTTATTCCAAAGTGTCCACTATAAACTCCTATGCATGGTGTGTTACACCATTCCAAGTATATTCTTGTTTTCAGCTATCTCCGATTAAAAACTATTTTGTTATGTGAAAACTTAGTGATTAAAGCCCTCACAAACTTGATGACACACTTTATATTATTTGCCCCTAATAAACTTGAACCAGTGTATCATCTATGTTGTATATGCTTGCACTTATACATTGGAATTAGCAGAACCGTGCTATCATGGGGAACGTTTTCAACATTGCACTTGTACTTTGTACTCAGTTGATATCATGCTCTTTTGTCTATGGATGTCACTGGTGTGAAATAAATAGGGAACTTGTAAGTCCATGGAGTTTGTATTTTGTGTTAGAGAAATGCCTGGGCCGCTAGCCTAAGCCATGCCTAATCATGGTGGAAACTTGCAGCATCACCATAGTGAGCTATCTATGAAGTATCCTCAATAAAAATCTATGCATATGGTAAATAAAAAAGATTGCTGAGATGCTCATTGTGCTTGCCTTGTCATTTTGGTTATGGGAAAGCTCCTGTACCATATGCATGGGGTACCCCATTGGCGGTTCTCAATGATATGCAAATACTTACAATGACAAGAACTTACAGGTGATTAAAGTTGAGTATCATGAGGTGTGTGATGACCCACAAGTATAGGGGGTGTATCGTAGTACTTTCGATAAATAGGAGTGTCGATTCCAACGAGGAGCAGAAGGTGCCGAACAGTGGTATGGAGAAGGAACTCTCTGCAAATACTTAGCAAACGGATTTTTAGTGGTTTTCTGATAAGGCAACAAAACAAAGTGCAAGTAACAAAGAACAAACGCAGCAAGTGGCACAATCCTTTCTTATCAAAGGACAAGCCGATGGAAATACTTATAAGGACCAAACGTTCTCGAGGACACATGGGAATTCTGTCAAGTGCTTTCGCTTCATATAGCTGAGTACTCTTCTTTGGTGTTGTAAGTGTTGTGTGGGTGAACCTGTGCTAATGTACCGACCTTACTTGGACTAATACATACTTGTGATTAAACCCGCTACAAACATCCGTAACTATAGGAAAGTAATTAAGATATAAATCTAACCACAGCCTTAAACTCTGAGATCCTACACTCCCTTGTGCAAAGGTGTCCTAACTGGGGTTCAGGTTTCTGTCACTCTGGCAACCCCACAATTAGTAGCCAAATACACAATGCATTCCCCTAGGCCCATAAATGGTGAAGTATCATGTAGTCGACGTTCACATGGCACCACTAGAAGAATAGCACCACAACTTAAATACTAAACCATTGAATAATAACTCAACACAAATCCACTAATAACAACATGACTTCTCGCATGTCCTCAAGAACTAAACGAACTACTCACAAGACATCATATGGATCAAGATAAAAGATGATATGATAATCACAAGACATCATGTGGATCAAGATAAAAGATTATATGATAATGGGTAACAATCTAAACATAAACAATAATCCAATGGTTCCACTCACAAGCATCAACTACAATAGTAATTAACACCGGGAAAGTTTCCCCTACGAACTAATGCAAGATCCAACATAATTGTTATAGCGGGACGGAGTGGTGATGATGGTGCTGGTGGTGATTATGGTGTGGATGATGATGATGATCCCGATGAAGCCTAGCTTGATGATGGTGTTGATGACGACGATCTCCCTTCTCCGAGAAGGAATTCCCCCGGCAGAAATTTGTCTACCAGAGAGATCTTTCTCTCTCGGTGTTTTCTGCCCCGAGAGGCGGCGGAAATCTATTTATGGTCGCTCCCCTAGCCTTAGGGTTCCGTAGGGAAGATATAGGCGAAGGAGCGGAGTCGGGAGCCGGGCAGGTGGGCCACACCTGCCCTAGGCGCGATCCACGATGGGGACGCACCTAGGGGGTGGCCCCCCTGTGGCCCTTCTTCGCTCCTCCTTCTGGCTTCCTCAATCTTCTAGAAAAATAATATTTTCCCATATTTTTCTGGTATTTTTCTGATCTTCGCGAAATTGCATCAAACCGCCTTATTTTCCATCAGAATCTAAACTCCGGCAGTCCATCCTCCAAGAATCATCCAACATGCATAAACAGATGAAAAGCCATAAGTAATACCTCAAGACAAATATCAATGAATAGATGTAGATTATGATATAGAATGGTGATGCAAATTGGGCGTATCAACTCCCCCAAGCTTAGACCTTCGCTTGTGTCCAAGCAAAAACTGAGCTCAGTAAACATGTCCACGGGTTTATGGAGTGAAGTGTCGATAAAACAATACGAACAAGAAGCATCATACTTACCATTACACAACTCATAGAAGAAAGCAACTCACCATTATATAACTTAGCTTGCAACCAAGTACAGTTGTCACAATAGAGATGCATAAAGATAAATCATAATTGGAATTGGCAAACTTGTTCTTGGTCAGAGAACACCTGGCAAACAGTTTCACAAAAAGCTCTTTGTAGAAGTTTTTCAACAAGAGCACTCTTTGCTCAAAAAGGTTTTCCAATGAAGGCTTTCAAAGTAATACTCAATAGATAAGAGCTTTGTGCAAACAAGGAAGATAAAGAACATGATTGAATAAATCACCATATGAATGCTTGAAACACAAACTCAAAAGCTTGCTGGAGGTAGAGATGAAGTAGGTTTACTGAATCAACTTAGAAAATAGGAGAAATGTCCCTTCATAGAGGGTAGAAGGGATTACAAGTCATAAAGAGCTTCCAAAAGATTATGGTACTTGCTAGCTTTGAGCCCCCATTGCCCCTATCATAGGCATCTTAGATGATTAAGGTTAAAGTGCACAAAGATGGATTATATGCTTGACGAAATATAAGTTGGCAATCTCATGTCCCTTAAATATGAGGGCCACTCCACATGCTACTGAACTTTGGTCACTGGTAAGTTCTTGTCATTGTAAGTACATACGTATCATAGAGAACCGCCAACAGGGTACCCCTTACACATGGTACAGGAGCTATCCCATAACCAAAATGACAAGGCAAGCAGATAATGAGCATCTCAGCGATCTTTTTTTTTACTATATACATAGCTTTTTATTGAGGATGGTTCATAGATAGCTCACTATGGTGATGCTGCAAGTTTCCACCATGATTAGGCATGGCTTAGGCTAGCGGCCAAGGCGTTTCTCTAACACAAAATACAGACTCCATGGACTTACAAGTTCCCTCTTTATTTCACACCGTTGACATCCATAGACCAAAGAGCACGATATCAACCGTGTACAAAGTACATGTGCAATGTTGAAAACGTTCCCCGTGATAAAGACGGTTCTGCTAGTTCCAACGTATAGATGCAAGCATATACAACTTTGATGGCACAATGGTTCAAGTATATTAGGGGCAAAGAAATAAGGTGTGCCATCAAGTTTGTGAGAGCTTTACTAACTAGTTTTCACATAACAAAATGCTTTTTAATTCGAAAGGTAGATGAAGCTTGAGAATTTGCTTGGAATAGCAATAATGCTACTAGGTAGATATGGTGGACACAAGTGGCAAAGGTTTTGGTTCAAAGGGATTGGAAACATAAGAAGTATTCCTTCTCAAAACAGGTTTTTGGCTAGCAAGTCTGGGTAGCAAGCAAGATAGTTGAAAGAAACAAGCAAACATACAAGTAATAAAGCCAAACATGCAATCTTCCTTGAAGACACAAAAGATCTTAAATAAAGAATACTAAGCTCATGAGCCAACAAGAAAGAAAATAAATGATACAAAATACGTGTAAGCTCTTTCTCTTTTCTTTCAAACATCAAAAAGTATTGCTACTGACCAAAACTCGGTTTGCCAAACCAATTTAGATCCACTTGATGATCCCAAAGTGATGCCAATACTGATCAAAAAGATCCATCATATAGTAGAGATTGCAAACTAAAATAAGAAGTGCAAAATGTAAAAGATGAGACTTCTCATTAATATTCAATAAAGGCACTCACACAAGGGATACATAGATAACCAACTAAAGGAGAGATACTTCCACATGCAAACCAAACTATAAGATAACCTCTCTACCAAAGATATTAATCCACTAAAAGGGTAAAAGATAAAAGATAATGATGGTGATACCGCGGCACTCCCCCAAGATTGGAACAAGCCAAGGGGATGCCAAACCTGATGGCGAATTACTCCTTCGGTGGTGGTGTTCTCTTTATAAGCTTCTCAATAAGTTTATTCAAAACTTCCAAATCGAAGGTCAGAGTACAAATTAATTCCGAATTATGCTCAATGCAGCTCATGATCAATTCAGACCGAGGTCCCAGTCCTTATTATTCTTCCTCCACTCTTCCTTCTTAGAGTGTTCCTTCCCTGCATGGTTAGAATGAGTGGTACAAGGAGGAAGTGTCCGTGGAGAGAGGATATGACGTGGAGGTTTCCCTCCTGTAGACATCCATGTTGTCCTCTTAAGCTTAGTTGGTTTTGCCACCAATCCAATGCTCGCGACGGTAGTGTGGGTGTCCGGTTGTTTGTCCTCCTCCATGTCTCCTTCATAACCTACCAAAATCTTCTCCTTCTTGGGTCTGTGAGGATCGTCTTCCTCGGGCTTCTTGCCTTTGTCGTTGGCGGAGACCATGGTGCTCTAAACTTGAGAAGTTTTCCTGACAGAAACAGATCGAAATGAAAACACGATGCACGAACCTCGGGGGATCCGGGGGGTTATATATTATGTAGTTTCAATGCATAGGGAAGGTTCTGATACGGAAATGAGGCGAGTCGGGGGTGGCACACCTCCAAAGTGGCTGCAGGCAGGGCCCGCCTAGGGTGGGTTTGTCTACCCCGGAATCCATTTCCTCTTCTGTTCCGTCTCGTAACTTCCCTTATATATTAAAAATATCAAAAATATAAAAAGATTGGGGTTTCACGAACCTTCTGTTTTCACCACTTTTACCTATTCAAAGACGAACTCTGCAGACTCCTTTTCTCCTTCTCCTAGAATTTTTCCTTTACTCACAAGGTAATACACAAACTTCAATGGAAACATTAGTGTAAGCAAAACAACAAACCTTTAGGTTCACACTTCAACTGAAATCCATCAAAGCAAAGGCTTCTATAAGAGGCAAATGCAAATGATAACAGAAATCTATCAAAACAGACCAGCAAGTAAAGATTGATTTTTTAGAGAACCTTATGTTGCTCAAATAAAAAAGTGCAAAACTAGTGAAAGTTGGGTAACAACTTGGAGAACAAGCTCGAAAAAATACAACTCCATCCGGCATACTGAGATTTCTCATGAATTTTTACGGTGTAGCACAAAAATCTGTCCCAAG
The DNA here is from genome assembly GCA_030063025.1 of Avena longiglumis. NCBI lineage: Eukaryota > Viridiplantae > Streptophyta > Magnoliopsida > Poales > Poaceae > Avena > Avena longiglumis. Next base: position 422,906,977 of record CP125978.1, read on the forward strand.
ACAGCCACTTTTCACAACTCCTCTACTTCACAAAAGTAGTTGAACTTGACACAAAAACCAAAAAACGATAAGGAGAGGATATTACTGAGGCAATAACTTACAATACTCAACCAAACTCTTGGGTTATCTCCCAACAAGTACTTTTCTTTAATGCCTTTAAGTTAGGCTTGAAAGTTTCAAAGATGCTCACAAAGGAGATATAAATCTGGAGTGAAAAATAGCATCAAGAAGCAAATAACCAACACACTTGAGTCTAACCCACTTCCTATGCATGGAATGTCATGAGAAAAAAAAATTGAAACAAAAATCCACTAGCATAGGAAGACAAAACAAATGCAACTTCAAAGCTTTCAACATAAAGCGGGGAAACTTAACATTATTGAGATGCATAAAACCATGTTTCCCTCTCTCATAATAACTTTCAGTAGCACTTTGAATAAAGTTGACAATATAACTGTCACTGGCAACAACTTTATCATCTGAGTAAGCATACTTACAGTCACCAAAAAGAGGTCCAAGGTCATAAACCGGATCAATAGAAGCAAGTTGTTCCATCCTGGAATCTTTTTCAGGCAAGCTGTTTTCACAAGGAGCTTTAGCAAATTTGGAAAAGTTAAACTCATAAGAATCTCCATCAAACTTAGTTAAAACTTTTTCCTTCTTAAAATCAATAATAGCTCCACAAGTGTTCAAGAAAGGTCTACCAAAAATGATAGGACAAGTTTTGCTAGCTACAGAATTAAGCACTAGAAAATCAGCAGGATACTTAATCTTACCACAAAGAACCTCCACATCTCTTACGATACCAATAGGGCATATGGTTTCCTTATCTGCAAGGTGAATAACCACATCAATGTCCTCAAGCTCACAAGGACCAATTTCATGCATAATTTCTCTGTAAATCTCATAAGGAATAGCACTAGAACTAGCACCAATATCACATAAACCATAGTAGCAATGATCACCAATTTTAACAGAAAGCACAGGAACACTAGATTTTCTAGCCTTACTAGGATGAGAGATAATATTAGAAGCGTCTTCACAGAAGACAATGTGCTCATCCTCTATATTTCTAGTGATAGGGTCTTTCACAATAGCTACCACAGGTTCAATATTCAAATGCTCATCAGGCTCCACAGTTTTCTTTGCACTTTTGTTATTTGCACTAATAATCATAGAATACTCCTTTACCTTAGCTGGGAAAGGTATTTTCTCAACATGAGGTTCAGGCACAATATGATTAGTTGTACAAACTTCAGTACTTCTAACATGAACATGATTAAAAACATCTTTATAAGGAGCATGGTACTTATTCCACTTCTTTTGGGGATTCTCTATGTAAGAGGCAAAGGCCTTAAAATATTTGGAAATACTTTGGGAATCAAGACCAAACTCATTACTAATATCACGGAAGTCATAGGTTCCCATAAACGATTTAATGCATTCATAATCATAGTTTATACCTGACTTTCTTCCTTTGTCATTCTCCCAAGCTTCAGTGGTTTCTTGAATATGGTCTAAGAGATGCCATTTAGCTTCTTCCTTCATACGTATGAATGATCCAGCACAAGAAGCATCTAGTAAATCTTTATCATGAAGAGAAAGCCTAGCATAAAAGTTATTGATAATAATATTGTTAGGGAGTTCATGAATAGGACATTTAAGCATTAATAACTTCAATCTCCCCCAAGCTTGAGTTGTACTCTCTCCATCACGTGGCCAAACGTTATATATCAGATTTCTATCCTTATGAATCTCACTGGGAGGATAAAATTTAGAATAAAAGAGAGATGTCATTTCCTCCCATTCCATGGATTGTCCATTCTTCAGCAGCTTATACCATTCTTCAGCTCTCCCTTTCAAGGATATGGAGAGTAACTTCTTCTTCACCTTCTCAGTTGTGATACATGCACACTTAAACAACCCGCATAATTCATGGATAAAAAGCAAGTGATCACCAGGATGGACATGTCACATCCCAAAATTTTCCAAATTTTGAAATGTGAAAAACAAATAAACAAAAGAAATGATTGTTGAAATTTAGGGCGAAAAAAACTTTTTGATTCCAAATGGAAACATCAAAACCCATCTTGAACAAATTTAAATAAAATGGAATCCAACAAATTTTAATCAAGTGAAATGCATTCATCAATGAATGAATCTTGAAATTTAAACACTTGGAAAAGTTAAACCAAAAACCAAAACCCTAATGGAAGAAAATCATTTCCAAGATCTCTCTAAGCCTATGAATTTGATCCATATAAAAATTTATCAACAAACATTTATAAATGATAAAAATGATACATAAAAATATTATAAAACCATAGAAATTGATTTCATTCAATTTGGAGCCATAGATAAAATCTTATGAAGTTAATAAGATAAAGAAATTAAATTTCAAAGCTAATAAAGCTCCTATATAAAATCCATACCAAATTCTAAGCAAAGTAATCCTAAAAGGATTTAAAATATAAACAAATATTAAATAAAATTATACAAATTGGAATCACCAATTTTGAATCTAAAAATAAAAAGATATGGATTTTATAAGACAAAGAAAGAAATAAATAAATAAATAAGGAATATTTAAAAGCCAAATTAAATCTTGGACAAACAAATGAAATGAAAGATTATGGAATAATAAAAGGAATAAAAGATTATTTAAATAAAATCATAAGGATTGAACAATATCTAATTTTATTTAAATGAAGACAAATTGCCTAAACTAAATAATAAATTACAAAGGAATTATTTAGAAGACAATTTAAAACTTGAATTAAATCCATAAGCAAATGGAACAAAGATAATTCAAATCCAAATAAAATGAGGGGATAAAGAATATTCCAATAAAATTTATATGGGACTAAAACCATATTCAAATTATATTTAATAAAGACAAAATCCCTTAGATAAATGATTAATTAAATCATGAGAAAATAATAAATGGGAATTTACCAAAGTGAATTAAAAAGTTATCTAATTAACTTAAAAGAATTATTGGAATAAAATTTATATGGGATTAAAACCATATTTGATTTTATTTGAATAAATACAATTGCCCAATCTAAATGATTAATAAATCATATTAAAATATTTTAAATAATTCAAAATGAATTATTTGCACTAATGAATGAATAAAACCTACTAAAAAGGTTTTGGTGAAAATTAGAATTTAAATTATAGTTTGAAAATATAAATAAAATCTTATTTGAATAAAAGACAAGTACCTATTTTAAATAAATAATAAACCATAAAGAATAAAAGAATTATTCTAAAATGGAATTTAAAATGCATTGATAAACATCATTAAAACTTAGTGAAAGTTTGGTAAAGATCTGAATTCAAATGGTGTTTGAATTATTTGAATAAATTTAAAACAAAATAAAAGAAACAGAAAAATAAAAAGAAAGAGGAAGAAAAAATGGAAATAAACCAGCCTAGCCCAGCTAACCCAATCTGGCCCAACTCGCAGCCCACCCCTCTCCCCTGGCGAATCGTTTTCTCACTCGCGTCTGCACCCGCTCACTCTCTGACCGCAGGACCCCACAGTTTTCCCTCTCAATCACTAACGAAGTTGCCCCACCGCCAGGTCATCGTCTCCCTCACCCGCCCGCTGACCATGCCCCCTCCCCAGCCATTTACTGTCGTTGCATGCCGGCGTGAATACGCATCAATGCCGCGAGTAACATCGCTCGTGACACTACCCTCTTAAACGCTTGTCTCTCCTCTCTCATTCCCCTCAATCCCCCACACCTCTCGGCCACCGGGCTGCCGCAATTTTGCTTGCGAACGCCTCTGTCTCCGAGGAGCTGCGACAGCAATTCCGGCGATCCCAGCAACCCCTTTGCCCCTAGACCACACGAGCCTACTCACCGGCCTCTTGCACATATCCTAGGGCTGCACGCTTGACCGTGCAAGCCCCACAACGTCGGCAATGTCAACATCTGAGCGCCACCGACGATGAGACTCGACTCCGGTGAGCCATAACCGACGACCTCGTGCGCCCCTTACTTTCTGGTGAGTGTTTCCATGATCCTTGAACCTTTGTGCATCCTCCTGACGTGTTTCCTTGATCGTTAGCGTCCCATACACCCGCCTCCGACAACGACTGACCGTGCCCGAGAAGAAGTGTAGCTCCGGCGAGCAATTTCCATCGTCACCGTGCGCCCCTCGAGTAACGGAGACCACCTTGAGCTTCGCCACACCCCTGCGAACACTGTGAGCCCCTTCCCTATCTCTATCGCTTCCTGTTTCGCCGGCAAGGTCACTGACAGAGCGCGTCGCCGCCGTTCGCCACCGCTAGCGCCGCCAGTATTTGACCAGTAGATGCGAGCCGTTAGATCTTGATCGAAGGCGTGAGATTAGAACTTAAGCAAAGGGGTAAGTTTGCATATGTGCCGCACGATCCTATTTAGATCGGACGATCCACACTAACCGATCCGTGCGAAACGGTATGCTCCAATAGGATTGCTCCACGTGGCCAGTCTGTGTTATAAAAACCAGAACCATTTCTATTAGTTGTTAGATATTGCAAAAATCATAACTTTTAATCCACATGTCCAAATTTTACAAATTTTATATCACTGGATTCACAAAATTGTGAACTTTCCAACCATGCATGTTTTTAGTGTTTTGCTTCTGTAAAATTAGTTGTTTTTGCAGAAACATGTTTAGGTATATTTTGTGTATAAAATTTATTCTAAAAATGATTTAGGGGTAAAATCTTTTGTAAATGGTTTGTTTTGAACCTACTGACCATATAAACCAACTTTTGGATTTAAAAATATATTTTGTGACACTTAGGAATTATTGCCTTGAATAAAAGCATTTCTAGTTAAATAAAAATGTTGAAAATGTTTTAAAAATATTTTTTGAGTAAAACCTTTGGAAAATGATTTGATTTAAACTCTTTGACCCTAAACACCAAGTTTTGGGATTTAAAAATATATTTGGTGAACCCTATAAAATTATTACTTTGCTTAAAGGCATTTCCAATAAAATAAAATATTGCTTTGATTTAAAAATGGTTTTTGGTTGAAATCTTTTGTGAATGGTTTAATATTAAACACTTGACCTTAAAACACTAACATTTGTGTTTAAAAATATATTTGGCAAACACTAGAAATTATTCCTTTGATTTAAATCATTTTCTAGCAAAAACAAAAATAATTTAAACGACCATTTTCACCAATTTGATTTTAAACGGTTTTACCACTTTTATAAATGACCAATAGGTGTTTTAAAATGTTTATAACCTATTAGAAACCACCTTTCCAAATAAAACAATATTTTGCATGTTCGCATGCATTGCCTTGTTTATTCATTTTATGTGATGAATTGTTTGAATGTTAGTTTGAATTTGTGCCTTGATTGAATTGTAGTGAACTTTGAAGAGTGTGATCATTTCAATATCAAGGAGTGAACTTATATTCTCTACTAAAAAAGGCAAGTGGTGCTTCATACTTTTGTCCTATTATTTTCACTATGCATTAGTGATGTTTTGAGTAGGACTTGCATGGAATTTTTACTAAGTATGATATGCCATGGGAAATCCTAGTAGATGATGCCTTAGTAGAATTTTCCCTAAGTTAATATACTTACTACTATCATGCTTAGCCTATCTAGTAGAAAACAAGGGTGGATTATATTCATGCTATGAAATATTTCTAAGTCAATGACTTGTGTTTTGTTTAATAAAACGACTATGTGAATGAATCACCTGGGTGGAATGGTTGTGAATGGGTTATGTTGAGTGGTTACACATGGCCCCATATTTATGGCCTACCCTAGTGTATCTCACTTGTGGAAAGCCACCCAGGAACAAAGAGATTTGAGATGTCAAATGTTGAGAAGCTTCAAGTGCAGCCACTTGGCATTATGGGCTCTGCATGGATCATATAGGTTGCAATAACTTAGCCAAATGGACAGTTGGTGGTAGGGGGTGATAGGTTTGGAGCGCGTCCATTTTGCTCTAAGGGAAGGATTCTGAAAGATCTTGTCTCGATGCATGTCGAGTCTTGTGGGGAAAGTGCACCACCTCTGTCGAGAGTAAAATATAAGTACTTAGCCGTGTCCTCGGCAATGGACAATTTGAGCATCAAGACATGGAAGCTATCAAGTATCTCCTCATCCCAATTTCTAAGTTAAAAACTTGTGGTTGAACAAGGGTTAAAGGATCTTCAATCTTTGATTGGTAGATGCCTTGGGTGATTTTGACAAACAAAAACTTAGTGTTTTCAAATGATAAGGAAAATCTATTTTGAGCAAATAAAGCCTAAGATCCACTTATCCAAATGCATATAGATGATAGACTACACTATACTACCATAGTATCACTTGCCAATACAATTCAAATGTATTGACCCTTGTGGCTGTAACTTATTATGTTGCAGGTTTGTTTGATGTTAGTGAAGTGTGTTGATTAGGATTACAAGTCTACAACCAACATGATTGCTTGTGGCACTTTGAAGATGAAGGACTCCATGCTACATAGTTATTTCTGCTGCATTGTAATAAGATAGCCAAATGAGCTATGTAAGATGTAATGAATTATTTTATTCCTGGTTATAAAGTTGTACTATGACCTTCGTTTCTTGATATTACATCTTAAACTGTGGATGCTAGCTATTAATCCAGGTACTAGCATTGTAAACACAGGGATCTCTACCTTATCAGGTTGGGACCTCTACAGGACAGTTCCATCCCCAAAATAATAATTATCCATCACATGATCGACAATACTTGTAGGTATCTTAAAAGGATCTATCTCAACAGGTGGTGGTTCATCTACTCCCTAGTAGTAGTAGTAGTAGTAGTAGTTTTCCCAAACAGAAAACCAAGTGGGTTATCCATGTTGGAAACAAAGTAACAAGCAGTAACAAAAAGCAATACTCACAATAGAAGTTTCCTTTACCAGTTCCACTCTTCAATAGCGCTTCACTACCCGGCAACGGCGCCAGAAAATAGTCTTGAGGACCCACAAGTATAGGGGGTGTATCATAGTACTTTTGATAAATAGGAGTGTCGATCCCAATGAGGAGCAGAAGGTGCTGAACAGGGGTATGGAGCAGGAACTCTCTGCAAATACTTAGCAAACGGATTTTTAGTGGTTTTTTGATAAGGCAACAAAACAAAGTGCAAGTAACAAAGAACAAACGCAGCAAGTGGCCCAATCATTTCTTAGCATAGGACAAGCCGTTGGAAATACTTATAAGGACCAAACGTTCTCGATGACACATGGGAATTCTGTCAAGTGCTTTCGCTTCATATAGCTGAGTACTCTTCTTTGGTGTTGTAAGTGTTGTGTGGGTGAACCTATGCTAATGTACCGACCTTACTTGGACTAATACATACTTGTGATTAAACCCCCTGTAAACATCCGTGACTACAAGAAAATAATTAAGATATAAATCTAACCACAGCCTTAAACTCTGAGATCCTACACTCCCTTGTGCAAAAGTGTCCTAACGGGGGTTCAGGTTTCTGTCACTCCGGCAACCCCACAATTAGTAGCCAAATACACAATGCATTCCCCTAGGCCCATAAATGGTGAAGTATCATGTAGTCGACATTCACATGACACCACTAGAAGAATAGCACGACAACTTAAATACTAAGCCATTGAATAATAACTCAACACAAATCCACTAATAACAACATGACTTCTCTCATGTCCTCAAGAACTAAACGAACTACACACAAGACATCATATGGATCAAGATCAAAGATGATATGATAATGGATACCAATCTGAACATAAACGATAATCCAATGGTTCCACTCACAAGCATCAACTACAATAGTAATTAACACTAGGAAAGTTTCCTCTATAAACTAATGCAAGATCCAACACAATTGATATAGCGGGACGGAGTGGTGATGATGGTGCTGGTGGTGATGATGGTGTGTATGATAATGATGATGATCCCGATGAAGCCTAGCTTGATGATAGTGTTGATGGCGACGATATCCCCTCTCCGGGATGGAATTCCCCTGGCAGAAATCTGTCTGCCGGAGATATATTTCTCTCTCGGTGTTTTCCGCCCCCAGAGGCGGCAGAAATCTATCTATGGTCGCTCCCCTAGCCTTAGGGTTCCGTAGGGAAGATATAGGCGAAGGGGCGGATTCAAGAGATAGGCAGGTGGGCCACACCTTCCCTAGGCACGGCACATGGTGGGCCCGCGCCTAGGGGGGTGTGGGCCCCTGGCTTACTCAATATTCTGGAAAAATAATATTTTCCCATATTTTTCTGGTATTTTTCTGATCTTCACGAAATTGCATCAACACACCTTCTTTTCCATCAGAATCCAGACTCGGATAGTCCATCCTCCAAGAATCATCCAACATGCATAAACTCATGAAAAGCCATAAGTAATAACTCATAATAAGACAAATATCAATGAATAGAGGTAGATTATGATATAGAATGGTGATGCAAATTGCATTGCCAGGACCTCATATTCAAGGGACTTGAGATTGCCAACTTATACTTTGTCAAGCATATACTCCATCTTTGTTCACTTTAACCTTAATCATTTCAAGATTCTTATGATAGGGGCAATGCGGCTGAAATCTAACAAGTACCATAATTTTTGGAAGCTCCTTTTGAAACTTGAAATCCCTGCTTCCTTTATAAAAGGCCTTTCTTCCACCACTATTGAGTCTCCACCTTCTACCTTTAGGCACCATTAAGAGAGCATAGTTGTCATTATGTGTGCAGTGTTCCAAAGCTTATTGATTGATGCATATTGTGATATTACTTGTTCTTGTGCTATTTGTTTCTAGTCACCCTTGTGAACTTTGAAGGTGTCCTATGCATCTATTTGCTACTCTATGAGGGACAAGATGAATGCCACTATGCTATGTTTTTTGTATGTGAAACAAACAAACGTTTTTCAATGCATGTTATTCATGATCTTTGTTTGTAGCCTTTCATGTTGCATGCATAGTTACTATGTCCTATTGTTAGAACTCCATCTTTCATGCACATGTTTAGAGTTCTTTGATCCCAACTTTCAATGCTTGCAAATGGTTGGGTCTTTATTGTCAGGGTGCATGTCACCTCAAAAATTATTCTTTTTATCACTTACCTACTCGAGGACGAGCAGGAGTTAAGCTTGGGGATGCTTGATACGTCGGAAACATATCTATAATTTTTGATGCTCCATTCTTGTTTAGTATCTACTTTGCTTTGCTTTGTCCACACTTTGAGGTGTTTTTTACATGTTTTCTGGTACTTACCTATTAACAAGTTGCCACAGTGCCAGTCGCCTATTTTCTGCTATTTTTGGTTCCAGAAAAGCTAGTAAAGAAATATTCTCAGAATTGGACGGGACAAATGTCAAAGTCAATAACTTTTCGTGGGGAACAAGAAGTCTAGAGGGGAGATGGAGAGGCGTGTCAGGGCAGTCACACCCCCTAGGCGCGGGTGGGCCCTGCCCCGCGCCTAGGCAGGGTGTGGGCCCCCTGGCCACCACCTCGGCCTCCCCCTTCGCCTATAAGAAGCCCTTGATACAGAAACCCTAAGTACCCGATCAATATTCCACGAAACCTTCTGTAGCCGCCACCACCGTTGTCCCTAGATCGGGGGGATCTGAAGTTCTTCCCGGCACCCTGCCGGAGGGGAGATCATCCCGGAGGACTTCTGTAACATCCCAGCATTTAGGAACCAACAAAGGGTAGATTTAGGAATCCGTGATATTGCATGCATTCATCTGTAAAAATGTGGGTAAATTTTTCGCCAAATAAAAACCTAAAGTGATCAAAGTTTCTTTAATGCTTTAAGATAAGGAATAGCCTTGGAGAATGATCGTTATAAACTTTATATGATCTTCGTGGATTAGTGTGTTTTGGGAAATGAAATTTGAATTTTAACTTGAGTGTTGGATTCATAATTCAAAAGGAATTAGAATTATGTTTGAGTGATTTGATTTAATCAAGGATTAACAATTAATGACTCAAACTATAAATAAAATAAATTAATCAATAGAATGAATATTTATTCCATAATTTTATTCAATAAATAAGTTACAAAATGTAACTTATGAAATTGATCAAGAATCTTTACAATAATGATGAAATAAAAGAAGAATCTTTATATATTGAGTAATAGTACAATCTTTATTACAAAAGAATAAAATAAAAATTACAAAAGAACAAAAGAAATATTACAAGTGACTATTCTATAAAGAAAAGAAAATCTAAACTAAAGTCTTGATCTTCAAGTCTGGTACCTGCAAAACAAACACAAACTAAAAAGAAAGAAAGTTAATGATTAAAATCATATTACTCTCAGAATTGACAGTGAGTTGCACTATTCAATTTTTCATCATTGAGTAATCTTAAAGGGGCAAGTTTCACCAATATGAAAGAACTATATCTTTCATAATTTTAAGCTATAAGTCAAATAAACAGCAAGAAGGGGCAAGTTTTACCAGAAAAGTAAAAGTAATCAGATAAAAGGGTAACCTTCAGCCCTGAGCCTATCCACAAGGTGCAACAGACACACAAGCAACACACACACCAAACTGCATGGTGTGTGCTGTCAGCATAGCATCAACATGCCACATACACAAAACTACTCAACACAGCCGTGGGAGGCATCTCCAACAGCATTCTCTAGTGCATACACACCAAGCACAACATCCTAGCTAAACCAAACCAAATCCAAACCAGATCACACCAACCAAACTCTTGATCATATCATCAAGATGGTGACATAAGGAGGGGGTAGATCAGGTGGATAGCAAGCACAATATCAAGCCACCAGGACCAGGAGGTGGAGAGCTAGATCAGGGACAAGTCTAGGAGCTGGAAGTATCAGGAGGAGCACAAGATCAGGCTAGCCACAAGATCAACAACTTGCAACCCCAACAACACCCAAGTGTGGTGAGCATCATAAAACATCCACATATTCTGTACATCATATTCAAACAAAAAAGCATGTGTTGTGTTACAAGTTAAATCTCTCAGTGATCACCCAAGTGGGGTGAACCTATCATAGAGAAAATTTTAAATATAAAGGCCAGTAGTAAACTCTACCAAATCCACCAGGATCTCAGACCAGCATCATAGATCCTGGTGATCATAAACAACTCATATATTACAATATGTTCTCAAATAGCTTATAAAATTTGGGCACATCTCCTAATGGAGTAGCACCTCAGATTTCATGAACTATATGCACCAACATTAAGCTATAAGCAAACCAATCATTTTAGCCAACCAGGATCCAAGGTCCAGTGAACAACCTTGATACTTAAGCATATCTATGAGGGACAGCAGGATAGGAATTTAATTCCTAAGCCTCAGACCGGCATCATAGGCATTAATCCTTAAAGAAAGAAGCTTACAATTTATATTTAACAGATATCCAATCTTAAGCACTGAAAATAGTAAAGCCCAGTAGTATAATCACCACTTGTGTGCCATTCTAGGATGGTGTCACAAACCGGCATTGCAGACGCGAAGCGGAGGAGGCCGATTAGCACGGCGACACGAGGAGCACCCCAAGGGGCCTGGCGACCACACCATTGGCGGCGGCCAAGAACAGACCATCCACGCGATGGCGAAGAACACCACCACAAAGACACGTCATGGCGTGGCGACAATCAAAGACCACCCCAAACCCTAGGGTTCGGATGGAGCTAGTCACACGGGAAGCTCCAGATCCAAATCGAATGGGATGTATGGGTAGAGCATGGTCGATAACCTCGCCTCGCATCACGACATCGAGTAGGACCACGGCGGCGGCGGCGCATGCGGCGCACCATCGACATGTCGAGGAGGAGAAGAGAGAGATGAGGTTGAGAGAATGAATAGGAGGGAGTGGGCTTTATTAGCCACGAACCCTTGGTATCGTTTGGTTCGCCCTATTGGGCCATAAGGCCCGATAAGCCCATGAGTCAGCCCAAATCACTTAAAGCCAGTTTATAAATGAGAAAAGACCAAAATGCCCCTGAATTTAAATAAATTCTAGAAAGTAAAATAACAATCCAAAAATTATAAATAAAGTATTTTTGGATTCACAATAATCCAAATTATCCAAATAAATTAAAAAAATAAAATTTTAGACATATAAATTTTATTAAGAATTTTGTAATATATATACCTTATGGAATTTTACAAAATTACTAAAAGATGATAAAATAAATAAAATCACTTTCATTATATATTAATATTTTAGTATTTTAGAAAATACTAAACAAATATTTAATATCAATTTTTGGTATTTAAATGATAATTCTTACAGGAATTGTTAAATAAAAAATTCAAATAAAAAGGGAATAAAATAAAAAATACATTATTCAATAAATATTAGAAAATTAATATTTATAAATCCTTTATTATTAAAAGAATTTTATAATAATGGGGAAATACACACAAATCTAAATCTTACATTACTCAAGATAATCATTTTGTTTCTTTAAATATTGTCCTTCAGGCAATAATGATGATTTGTAGACATAGAAGCTCAAGGTCCAGTGCAAGCATCAGACTTCACTACCTTGCAATCACAAGGCAAGTTCATCACTTGCTGATGTCCTTTGAAGAGTCTTTATCAATTATTTATAAATTGTATGTTATCATCTATATTCCAGAAAAAAAAATATTATTTTCCCAAAATAAATAAATCTTAGATATCATCCTAAGTGATGATATGATGGGGCAATCGAACTTAGGTTTCTATTTGAAATAATGATGAACCATTTGGGATTAATAGCCCATGACATCAGTGATTCTAGCGGCGAAGTGATATTACAGCGTTAGCCATGAGATTTGGAATGGGACGGAGGAAGTCAATTGTATATCTTTTTTTCCTCTT
>CP125978.1:425049927-425184959 GCA_030063025.1 Avena longiglumis
AATATAATTTAAACGGCGATGTCACTTCCTAAGTGATCTTTCAATCAATTTGTCTTTCGACATCTTTAGCACTAGTTTTATGGATGTGATATCTCCAACGAGATTTGCAAATCATCCATCTTTTATAGATTACGGCAATTATTTGAATAACCCTTTTGTTCTCATAATACCTGATAAAACAAATCTTGAAGGAAAGCTTTGATGTTTAACGAGCAACACAATAACCCTTTATTTTGTTCTCGATGAACATCATCACATATTCTTTTGCTAGTTACTTAGGCCATTGTAGTTCATGAATTGTGTTGTTTCGTATGACGATTCACACCAAAAAATTCAGTATCAAATACTTAAGAACCACATTGTTTAATAAGCAAAGAATATAGCCATAACATGTATATCATCTATATACTTAAACTGAACAATTCTAGTCTTTTCTTTTCTGCCATATACTTGTGAGATTCTCTTTCAGTATTTCCTTTTCTGTTTGAAAGAATCTATCAACATAAATTAGTGGAGTCATTCATGTGACACATAGTCCAAAGCGTGTATAGTTAAATACCAATGTCTTTGGACTTGCACTTTGAAGTAGATCACCATCATCAAATGTTTGGTGTTCTTTCAAATTCCTTTCTTTAGTAATCTCTTGGTGTAGTAAATATTTTACCTACATCAAATATTCACCCTTATCATGGAATTATCCATGATCAAGCTACTATTAGCTTGTAACGGTGAATCGTGAGTACAATGTTGCTCTCCCAAAAACTTTTGGACGATTAGGACAACTAGTGTCTCCAACCTTTTGCAAATTTTCATCAAATATGAGAACATGACTTTATCCATATTATACTCTATCATGTTGCAACCAAAACTTCGTTTCAGATATCACAATATCTTCCACACATCATGGTTTCTGAAACAACTCTTTCAGATCCTAGATAACCTTGATATTAAGACAATCCTTTGAATATCAAGAATCATGGAAACAAACATGATACTTATACACTAACACTTGGAATTGTTACTCTTGATTTAATACTAATTATTAAACTTCATGGAGTAACCGGAACTTACTGAAAGTTTGCAATAGGACTTTTAAACTTTAGATTAACACTTCAAAACAATACGATACCAGTTCATAAAGTAACTAACCAGAATTCTATAGTTCTATTATCTCAATTATAACTAAGCGCAAGGTGGTAAACGGATGCCAATGACTACAACAACTATGCAATTTCACTTTGATTTAGTTTATGATAAATTGAGTTCTAATTAATAATTAAATTAATCTAGGTGAACTCCCACTCAAAACAATATCCCTCACATTGTTTTAGTGATCACACGAACCAAATCCACCACATCAAAACCGATCATCACGAGAGTTGATATAGCTTCAATGGCGAACAATCAACATGTTCATCATATCTACTATATGACTCATGCTCTACCTTTCGTAATCCGTGTTCCCGAGGCCATGTCAGACATGCTAGGCTCGTCAAGATCAAACCTTAGTTTCGCATGAGCAAATCTTGCTCACGTTGTATACACTTGCGTAATCTAACACACCGATCATCACGTGGTGCTTGAAACAACAAGCTTTAGCGGTGCTAACTAAGGGTGAACACTTTATGACTTGAAATTCATGTGCATGAGGATCATCTTATAATGCTACCGTCTACTAAGCAATACAAGATGCATAAAGTATTAACATCACATGCAATTCATAATCGGTGATATGATATGGCCTTTCTTCTTTGTGCTTCGATCTCCATCTTCAAGCGAACATGATCTCCATCATCAAGATTGCATCAAGGTCAATGACGCTGCTCCATGGTTGTCGCCCACCGACTTCAACTATTACAACTACTTTGAATAGACATGCGGGTCTTAACATAATTTAAATACAACCATATGGCTCTGCGGTTGCCGACTTACAATAAGGAACATTGCATACATCATATATAATCACAATCATGGCCATATCACATCACACCACCTGCAAAACAAAGTTAGACGCCTCTACTTTCTTTGCATATTTTACGTGGTTTGGGGCTTTCAATAAGTGTCGTTCTAACTTACGAACAAGAACCACAACATTGATACTAGTATTGTCAATCACCGTTGTAAATTGGATCTTAACTATGCTAGGAGAAACAGGCACCCATAAAGCCACTTATGCAATACAAGTTGCATGTCAAGCGTGGAGCAAGTCTCATGAACGATGTCATGTAAGGTTAGCCGGCCGCTTCATCCCAACATACCGCAAGATGCAAAGTACACAAGAAGCAATCGACAATAAAAGCATCAACGCCCACAATGACCATTGTGTTCTACTCGTCAACAGATCTACATATAGACACGGCTCGATACCCTTTGAGGGGTTCGTAGCATGGAAAACAAAAATTTTCTATCGCATACAAACAAACAAGCCAAGATCTATCTACTAGATTGTAGCAACGAGTCGATGGAATAACTTACCCTCGAAGATTCCAAAGTGTTTAACGAGAGCGGATTCTTGGGTGATGTAGTACTCTTTCCGATCTCAAGATCGTGTGGGCGCTTCCTTCGGCGCTGCGTTAAAGCGCTTCCATGATCGGTCACGTTCGATTTTCGGCGAAGACCTTCCTCTCCCTTGTTCCAGCAGCGGAGGTTGTAGCACTCTCCTCGCGATTCCGGCTGACAACGGCGTGGTACCAAGTAGAGGGAGATCCCGAGGCCTTAAGCCGGAGGCAGTATGGTGGATTATGAGAGAGGGCTATTAGTGGTCTAGTAATTAGACACACCAATTAGAAGGCTCTAAACAGGCTAAAGAAATTAGAAGCTCTAAACCAAAGCGGCTCTAAACCTGAGATTAGAGGTGGAAACTTGTGTGTCTCAAGGAGGAGCCCTGCCCCTCCTTATATAGGTGGAGGGGCTAGGCGCGCCAGCCTGGAGGAGTGGGACTCCTCCTCCAAGTTGGTTCCAACTCCTCTTGCTTGTTTCCCACAGTTTCCTGTTTCCCACAGTTTCTGTTTTCCACAGTTTCTGTTTTAGTTTGACTTTCAAACGGCAATTTGACTTTCATGTTTTGGAACAGCAAGAACACTTAGTACATGATGCAATAATTCAATGACACACTCATGTACCCCCCAGTCTTGGGACAATCCGGAACCTTCTAGAACATTCCGATGAAAACACGGAATCATTCCCGAACTCAAAGCAGGACTTTCCTTATATGAATCTTATTCTCGGACCATTCCGGATCACCTCGTGATATCCGGATCCCATCCGATACTCGAACAACATTCGATCTCTTTCTCATAATACCATAACTACTCAAAACAACGTCGAATCCTTAAGTGTGTCTCCCTACGGTTCGTGAATTATGCGGACATGATCGAGACACTTCTCGAACAATAACCAATAGAGGAATCTGGAAATTCATATGGCTCCCATATTTCTCGATTACTTTGCGAATGAACCACTTACATACGATACCAATTTCCCTTTGTCTCACGATAGTTTACTTATCCGAGGTTATGATCGTCGGTATCTCTGCATACCTAGTTCAACCTCGTTCGATAAGTACTCTTTTCTCGTTCGTGATATGTGATCCCTTGTGACCCAGTCACATGCTTGCAAGCTAATTGGATGACATTCCACCGAGAGGGCCAGTATATCTATCCGTCATATGGATGGACAAATCCCACTCTTGATCCATGTGTTTCAACCAATACTTTCCGAACACTCAATGCCACTTTTATAGCCACCCGGTTAAGGTGTGGTGTTTGATGTCATCAAAGCATCCATCCGTAAAGGTGATATGCATGATCTCATGGTCGAAGGAATTAGGTTACTATGTATCAGAAAGCATATAGCAATTGAACTATTGAAATGACTTGATCTTTATGCTACGCTTATCTATAGGAGTATGTCCATCACATCATTCTCCTAATGATATGATCCTGTTGTTAATAACATCTCTATGTTCATGATCAGGAAACCATGATCATATATTAACCAACATGCTAGTTTAACAAGAGGCTTTACTAGGGACTCTTATTTTAGTTTACAAATCACACAAGTATTAATGTTTCCGGTTAATACAATTATAGCATGGTATGTAAACATTTATCATAAGTGTGAAGATATGATAATAATCACTTTATTATTGCCTCTTGGGCATATCTCCAACAATATTTCCTTCATTGAATAGAGTTCCTAACAAGAATAAATAAAACACACCTTTCGAGGAGTGGGTCGGGAGAAAACCACCACTTTATTATTTATGCACTTGGGGGTGTTTTGGCGAAGGTCAACATACTAATTCTCAAGAAACGCAAGCTCAGACCAATGACAGTGGATTGTATCTTTCTAGGATATGCTCTATTCAGTATAGGCTATAGATTTTTAGTGGTTAAATCCGAGGTACCTAGTATGCATGTTGACACTATAATAGAATCTCGTGATGCAATATGTGTTGAGAATATGTTTCCTATAAAATATATCCATAACACTGCTAGATTTTCTTCTGAAACACTTCCTGAATCTAGTGCATCTATTGAGAATTTTGAACAATCACGGGAGGAAGTCCTTGCGAAGGATGATGATGAATCTCCCACGAGGAGTAATAAATAGAGGATTGCAAAATACTTTGGTAATGATTTTATCATGTACCTTGTGGATGATACTTGTAGATCCATTGCTAGGGAATTTGCATATCCTGGTGCAGATGATTGGAAAGAAGCTGTTCAAAATGAGATGGACTCAATTCTTTCTAAAGGAACTTTAGAATTATCATAATGACCCATGATTTAAAACCTATGGGCTATAAGTGGGTGTTTAATAGGAAGCTAAGACCTGATGGTACTATTAAGAGGTACAAGACATGGCTTGTAGAAAAGGGTACATATAGAAAGAAGACAAACATTACTTTGACACCTATTCACCTGTCGCTAGAATGACCATCATTCGAGTACTACTTTCTCGTGCAGCCTCCTATGGTCTTGTAGTTCATCAAATGGACATGAAGACAACTTTTCTTAATGAAGAGTTGGAAGAGGATATCTATATGGATCAGTCAGATGGTTTTGTGACAAAGGATGAATAGACAAAGGTGTGCAAGTTGTTAAAAGCTTTATATGGCCTGCAACAAGAACCTAAGCAATGGCATGAGAAGCTTGACATCACTCTACTTTCTACTGGATTTGTTATTAGTGAGGCTGATAGGTGTTGATGCGCTTGGTTGATGTAGGAGCGCTTCGTCGGGAAACCCCAAGGGCAAGGTGTGATGCAGCACAGCAGCAAGTCTTCCCTCAGTAAGAAACCGAGGTTATCGAACCAGTATGAGTAAGGAAACGTCACACAAGTGTTGCAAGAAACGTGGAAACCTGCACAACACAAACTCAAGACTTTGCCCCAACGAACAGTGAGGTTGTCAATCTCACCGGTTGCTGTAACAAAGGATTAATTGTATGGTGTGGAAGGTGATGAGTGGTTTGCAGAAAGTAAACAGTGGAAGATGTATCAATGGTAAAGATTGGACCGGGGTTAATAGTTCACTAGAGGTGCTCTCCTTAGATAAACAACAAGGCATGAAGGGTAAACAAATTACAGCAGGGCAATTGACAGGAACTGAGCAAGGCATAACAATGCAATACTAGACAAAAAAGATCCTATGAGATTTGATTGGGCAATACAACAATATACATAGACCGCCATCCAACTACATCTATGACTAGAAGTCCACCTTTAGGTTATCATCCGAACCCCCTCTAGTATTAAGTTGCAAGCAATAGACAACTGCTTTAAGCAAAGTGTGTAAGGTAAACAATCCACTTGTTCCATGAACAAGAGACCGTTGTTTTCTCCCTAGTAGCAACAACACATCTACAACCGAAGAGATTTCTGTCACTTCCCTTGGAAACTAGAGGCATGAACCCTCTATCGAGCACAAATACCCCCTCTTGGAGTGACTAGCAACTACTTGGCCAATATAGCTACTAACAACGAAGAGCATGCAAGATCACAAAAAACACAGACATGATAGAATCAATAAGACAAAACCATTAATCAATCTGACATAGTAATCTCAATATCCATCGGATCCGTGCAAACACAACATGCATGATTTCAAATAGATTAGATCTTGATCATGAACGGAGCTCACAAGATCTATTCATGAAAGCACAAGGAGGAGACACAACCATCTAGCTACTACATGGACCCGTAGTCCAAGGTGGAACTACTCATGCTTCATACCAGAGAAGAAGGCCTCTAGGATGATCTCCCCTCGGCGGTCGAAGAACTTAGATCCCGGTCTAGGGACGATGGTGGCGGCTGAGATGGTTTCATGGAGTTTTGATCGGTGCCTAGGGTTTCGCATCGGGCTTCTTATAGGCGAAGAGAGGCAGGGGTGCACAGGCGGCTACACCCCAAGCACGGGTGGGCCCACCAGCGTCCAGGTGTGCCCTCGATACCCTCCTCCGTCTCGTCTTCTGGCTTCGTGTTGCCCATGGTAAAATATTGACTTTGGCTTTTGTCCCGTCCAATTCCGAGAATATTGATTTTCTGCCTTTCTGGAACCAAAAAACAGAAGAAAACAGGCAACTGGCACTATGGCAACTTATTAATAGGTTAGTTCTAGAAAACATACAAAAACACCTCAAAGTGTAGACAAAGCAAAGCAAAGTAGATACTAAACAATCATGGAACATCAAAAATTATAGATATGTTTCCGACGTATCAAGCGTTCCCAAGCTTAACTCCTGCTCGTCCTTGAGTAGGTAAGTGATAAAAGAATAATTTTTGAGGTGACATGCACCATCAAAACCAAGATCAAACCATTTGCAAGCATTGAAGCTAGGATCAAAGAACTCTAACCATGTGCATGAAAGATGGAGTTCTAACGATAAGACAAAATAACTATGCATGCAACATGAAAGGCTACAAACAAAGATCATGAATAGCATGCATTGAAAAACGTTTGTTTGTTTCACATATAGAAAACATGGCATCATGGCAATCAGCTTGTCCCTCATAGAGTAGCAAATAGATGCATATGACACCTTCAAAGTTCATAAGAGTGACTAGATACAAGTAGCACAAGAACAAGTAATATCACAATATGCATCAATCAATAAGTTTTAGGACACTGCACATAGAACTAAGAATGGAAACTATGCTCTCTTAATGGTGCCTAAAGGTAGAAGGTGGAGACTCAATATAATAGTGGAAGAAATGCCCTTCACAAGGGAAGCAGGGATTTCAAGTTTCATAAAGAGCTTCCAAAATTTATGGTACTTGTTAGCTTTCAGCCCTCATTTCCCCTATCATAAGCATCTTGAAGTGATTAAGGTTAAAGTGAACAAACTATGGAGTATATGCTTGACAAAGTATAAGTTGGCAATATCATGTCCCTTGAATACGAGGGCCACACCTCATGCTACTCAAGTTCAGTCACCTGTAAGTTCTTGTCATAGTAAGTACATGTGTATCATAGAGAACCGCCAACGGGGTACCCCTTGCACATGGTACAAGATCTATTCCATAACCAAAATGACAAGGCAAGCAGACAATGAGCATCTCAGCGATCTTTTTATTTACTATGTGCATAGCTTTTTATTGAGAATGCTCATTATGGTGATGCTGCAAGTTTCCACCATGATTAGGCATGGATTAGGCTAGCGGCCCAGGCATTTCTCTAACACAAAATACATAACTTCATGGACTTACAAGCTCCCTCTTTATTTCACGCCGGTGACATCCATAGAAAAAATAGCATGATATCAACTGTGTACAAAGTAGAAGTGCAATGTTGAAAACGTTCCCCATGGCAACATGGTTCTGCTAATTCCAACATATAAGCGCAAGCATATACAACATTGACGACATAATGGTTCAATTTTATTAGGGGCAAAGAATATAGAGTGTGCCATCAAGTTTGTGAGGGCTTTAATCACTAAGTTTTCACATAACAAAATACTTTTTAATTGGAAGATAGCTTAAAACAAGAATATACTTGGAATGGTGTGACATACCATGCTTAGGAGTTTATAGTGGACACTTTGGAATAACTGGGTTTCTTGGGAGTTGGAAGCATGAGTATATCTTACTCATACAAGTGGAGGCTAGCAAAAGACTGGGAGCAACCAACTAAGAGAGCAATAATGGCCATAATCATGCAGAGCGACAAAACATTAGTAATCAAAGCATAGAGTGGTACTACAAGTCAAGGACTAAATGATCAAAGAGGCTATGGTGACTTGTCATAGTCGTAACATGGTGTGAGCATGTGCCAAGTCAACCCAAACAAAACATAAAGGAGAATACCAAAATACTATGCTTTTGTATGCTAAAACAACGCATCATTTCTTCAAGGCACACTAAGCAATCCCAATTTTTTGGAACAAGACATGCTACAACAATAATCACTAAACATAAGATCAAATCAACACCTAGCATGTCATGCTAAAGTCTAAGTCACAGTCAATGCAAGCTCCCCTTGCACTTCCAAGCAAGAACTTTCTACTCCTTTCCAACACCAATCGACTTATTTGAAATAACAAGCGAGAACGGGGGTCCAAACTACTTTATTCAAGCGAACTAAACAAACTAAGCAAATAAAATGAAAACTAAGATGCTCCAAGAACAACACAACAGTGCACGAAACAATAAAAACGAAGTGTCTAGACAGACCTAAGATTTTTATTGATGAAGAAGGGGATGCCTTGGGCATCCCCAAGCTTTGACGCTTGTACCTCTTGGATATTTCTTGGGGTGACACCGGGGTGGAATCCCCAAGCTTGAGCTTTTGTCCATTCTTACATCATTCTCTCTCTAAACCTAAATTTTTTCCTTCATACAAAACTTCACACAATATTCATTAGCAACATTAGTGTAATAAAAAGATAATAGACCTTTAGGCTTAGCTTTGGAACAACAAAACATTTCACTAAAAACAAAATCTACTTTATCAAATCCTTCAAAAAGCTCAATTACCCAAAAGAGAACTCAAAAAAGGAATCAATAAGAAGCAAATGCAAATAATAGCAAAAATCTGTCAAAACAGACCAGCAGGTAGAAACCGATTTTTTTCGAAAATCTTCTGTTGCTCAAATAAAAAAGTGTTGAACTAACGAAAGTTATCTAACATACTAGGGATTTATTCCTAAATTTTGAGCTCGATCCGACTAACATAGACTCCTCACGAATTTTTATGGTGGAGGCAATCATTTCGGACAACTCCCCAAATCTTACTTCCCTCTCATTAGAGGTCATTCTTGGCACAAAAAGCAAACAAAAAGGATAAGGAGAGGTCATTACTGAAGTAATAACTTTCAAGACTCAAGGAAACTCTTGGGTTATCTCCCAACAAGTACTTTTCTTTAACGCCTTTAAGTTAGGCACAAGAAGCAAGAAATCAAATATTTTCAAATGAGGAAGCATTAACATCAATACTTGCAAAGTCTTCAACTATGAAAGGTATCTCATTCAAATGAGTTTTGGAGGATCCCTTCTCATCTCTCTTTGGTTTACTACTTTCATCAAAAGGATTTTCAGGAACAATCCAATCAAAATTCTTTTCAAAGGCCTCATGCATCCCAACAAGCGTAAAGGGTATGGGTATCTTAAATTCCTCTCTAGGCTTAGTTTTATCTGAAGTACCCACAATATCTACACATAAGCCTAGCATATTGAAACGCTCAAAGACCTTTTTGGCTTCCTTAGCAACATCATTGAACTCTTTGAATAAAGTCTCAAGAATAAATTCTCTCTTTTCAGCATCCTTTTCTTCTTTTAGTTTTAGGAACAAAATTTGCATCATGGGGTTAAGGCTAACAAACCTAGACTCCAACATATGAAATAAAGAAGCCACAGCAATTTTGTAATTAGGAGCAAGTTCTGCTATAGATCTATCCTCAATATCCTCATGTTTGCTAACATGATTGAAGAATTCTTCAATATTTTATTTCCCAATTATAGAGCCACTACTGATGCAGCGCCAGTCCAAGTGGGAGCGCTTCCTCGGGAAACCCCAAGAGCAAGGTATGAAGGAGCACATCAGCAAGTTTTCCCTCAGTAATAAACGGAGGTTATCGAACCAGTAGGAGGAAGGAAACGTCACACAGGTGTTGCTAGCAACGCGGAGACCTGCACAACACAAACTCAAGACTTTCCCCAACAAATCAGTGAGGTTGTCAAGCTCACCGGTTTGCTGTAACAAAGGATTAAATGTATGGTGTGGAAGGTAATGGTTTGCATCAAGTAAACAAGTAACAGTGGAAGATGTATCAATGGTAAAGATTGGACCGGGGTCCATAGTTCACTAGAGGTGCTCTCCTTAGATAAACAACATGGCATGAAGGGTAAACAAATTACAACAGGGAAATTGACAGGAACTGAGCAAGGCATAACAATGCAATTACTAGTCAGAAAGATCCTATGAGATTCTATTGGGTAATACAATAATATAAATAGACCGCCAAAATTCTGAGCCAAAATGCAGGAGAAAATTTTCCGTTTCATCACACGGAAAAGCCATTTTCCATTTTCTGAGCTAAAAGGGGGGGGGGGGGTTGTGAAGCCACCGCCAAAATTCTAATTCAAAATGCCACCGACCCATTTAAAAAAAATACTAGACCACCTTAAATGAACTATGTCCCTACCAGGAGATCTCAAACATTTTTCATCCACCCCGGATGAAAAAGAAAAATGGTTGTTGAATCGGTAGGAAGTGGGTCCGGTTTTGAACTACACGTACAAGATCTAATGCTCAAGATTTTTTGAAAAAATCATTTTTAGACTCACAATATGATGTTTCTTCAGAGATACAATGAAAGGTTCTTCAGAGATTTAATGAAAGTTTCAGAATACATATTGATTACATCTCAAAAACCACCAAAGGCAAAATTCAGAATACATATAGTCACTAGTTCCCTAAAATGCCTTGATTATGATCGCGTCGGTTTTAACCATGGAGTATATTCATTTGATTATTTTTCCTTTTTCTGTTTGGTAGACATGTCCTTCACATAGAAAACTTGAGCCACATCATTGGCTAGGACAAATGGTTCGTTGGTGTATCCAAGATTGTCGAGATCCACTATTGTTATTCCGTACTTCTTGTCTACCTCAAACCCTACTCCTGTCATCTTGACCCATTTGCATTGAAACAAAGGGAACTTAAAAGAAGGTCCTTTTCCCATTGTTGTTTCTTGCATCAGTGTGGATACCACTATTTTGGTTGGTGCTCTTTTTATCTTGGGCAATTGGGTAAAATATATTCTCATTTAGCTTCCTCGGCAACGTCCTTAGCTTCCCCGGCAACGGCGCCAGAAAACTTGTTGATGCGCTTGGTTGATGTAGGAGCACTTCGTCGGGAAACCCCAAGAGCAAGGTGTGATGCAGCACAACAGCAAGTATTCCCTCTGTAAGAATCTGATGTTATCGAACCAGTAGGAGGAAGGAAACGTCACACAAGTGTTGCAAGCAACGTGGAAACCTGCACAACACAAACTCAAGACTTTGCCCCAACGAACAGTGAGGTTCTCAATCTCACCGGTTGCTATAACAAAGGATTAACTGTATGGTGTGGTGTGGAAGGAAGATATATCAATGGTAAAGATTGGACCGGGGACCATAGTTCACTAGAGGTGCTCTCCTTAGATAAACAACATGGCAGGAAGGGTAAATAAATTACAACAGGGCAATTGACAGGAAACGAGCAAGGCATAACAATGCAATACTAGACAAAAAGATCCTATGATATTTGATTGGGCAATACAACAATATACATAGACCGCCATCCAACTACATCTATGACTAGAAGTCCACCTTTAGGTTATCATCCGAACCCCCTCCAGTATTAAGTTGCAAGCAACAGACAACTGCTTTAAGCAAAGTGTGTAAGGTAAATAATCCACTTGTTCCATGAACAATAGACCGTTGTTTTCTCCCTAGTAACAACAGCACATCTACAACCGAAGAGATTTCTGTCACTTCCCTTGGAAACTAGAGGCATGAACCCACTATCGAGCATAAATACCCCCTCTTGGAGTCACTAGCAACTACTTGGCCAAGATAGCTACTAACAACGGAGAGCATGCAAGATCACAAACAACACAGACATGATAGAATCAATAAGACAAGCCATTAATCAATATGACATAGTAATCTCAATATCCATCGGATCCCCGCAAACACAACATGCATGATTACAAATAGATTAGATCTTGATCATGAACGGAGCTCACAAGATCTATACATGAAAGCACATGGAGGAGACACAACCATCTAGCTACTATATGGACCCGTAGTCCAAGGTGTAAATACTCACGCTTCATACCGGAGAAGAAGGCCTCCGGGATGATCTCCCCTCCGGCAGGGTGCCGGGAAGAATTTCAGATCCCCCTATCTAGGGACGATGGTGGCGGCGGCTATAGACGATTTCGTGGAGTTTTGATCGGGTGCCTAGGGTTTCTGCATCGGGGGCTTCTTATAGGCGAAGAGGGAGGCCGAGGGGGTGCCCGAGGCGGCTGCACCCCCAGGCGCGGGGTGGGCCCACCCGCGCAGCCATGGGTGTGGCTCCCTTGAGGACCTCCTCCGTATTGTCTTCTGGCTTCGTGTTGCCCACGGTAAAATATTGACTTTGGCTTTTGTCCCGTCCAATTCCGAGAATATTGATTTTCTGCCTTTCTAGAACCAAAAACAGAAGAAAACAGGCAACTAGCACTGTGGCAACTTGTTAATAGGTTAGTTCCAAAAAACATATAAAACACCTCAAAGTGTAGACAAAGCAAAGCAAAGTAGGTACTAAACAAGCATGGAACATCAAAAATTATAGATACGTTTCCGACGTATCAGGTGTGTTTACTATATCCATGGTGGGGCAAAAGTGTTATATTATGTTTGTATATGGATGACATTCTGATCTTTGGTACAAACATGAAAGTAATAAATGAAGTCAAGTTTTTACTATCAAAGAGATTTGATGTGAAATAGAAACATGATGTGATATTGGACATCAAGCTTATTAAGAATGAGATGGGATTACTTTAACGCAATTTAATTATGTTGAGAAGGTCTTGAGCCGATTTAGATTTATTGATAGCAAGACTTCTACAACACACTATGATACCAATGTGTTATTACAAAAGAATAATAAGGAACCAAAAGATCGGTTGAAATATTCATAAATTGTTAGTTCTCTCATGTACTTAGCAAGTTCTACTAGACCCGATATCTTTTTTGTTGTGGGAAATTTGAGGAGGTTCATGTCTAACTCAGGTATTGATCATTGGCATGCACTTGAAGGGTCATGTGTTATCTATGTGGTACAATGAACTATGGAATTCACTATTCAAAGTACCTTGATGTGCTTGAAGGATATAGTGATTCAAACTAGATATCCGATGCTGATGAACTCTATGACACAAGCGGGTATGTCTTTACCCTTGGAGGTGGTGTAGTCACATGGAGGTCTTGTAGACAGACCATATTGACGAGGTCAACCATATAAGAAAAACTTATTGCTTTAGACACAACCACTGTTGAGTCAAAATGGCTATGTGAGCTCTTGATGTACTTGTTTGTGGTTGAAAAACCCGTGCCGGTAGTCCTTTTGAATTTTGACCACCAAACTGTTATTGTCAAAAGTGAACAATTCTAAGGATAAAGAAAAGTCATCAAGACACATAAAGAGACACTTGAAATCTATTAGGAAATTAAGAAACTCCAAAGTAATAACTGTTACATATATTCAAACAAATAAAAACCTAGCAGATTCCTTTACAAAGGGACTATCACGAAATGTGATAAAAAGTGCATCGAGGGAGATGGGGTTGAGACCCATGGACGTCACACAATAGTGGTAACACTACCTATATGATTGGAGATCATGTGAACTAGGACCAGGGAAGAAGAATAAACTAATTGTTTTACTAAGAAGAGTATTTGTAACCCTCTCTATGTAAGATGCATAACTTTTAAAAACTGTAAGGCAGATTGGCAACATTGTCTTAATGTGTTTCTATTGGCTATAACTAGCAAAGATGCTATCCTACATGGAATTCTTAGAAGAACACACTTATATGAGCTCAACTATTAAATATTGCAGTCTATGAGACTTGAGTGATCTCTAGTAAACTCATGAAGAGACGAGGGAGTACGACGCATATGCTTCACCCGCATGGTTGGCTACTGGCATCCATGTACTGGTTATCATTTTGAGTGAAATCTATTCACACCAAACTTTCAATTCAAGGTTTGTCCATTCTTCAAGTTTTTGATAGACGTAGCTCAAGACTCTAGGCATAAGTTCCACATAACAACCTCTACTGAAACACTATTATATAAACGAGTAGTGAGGATCCACAAATTTTTAAATAAGCATTTGAGATTTGGTGGAATTTGTTAGAAATAGTGGGCTAAATCATTTGCCCCATGTGTGATTCCCATGTGTGAAGCGGCTCAATTTGCTGGTGGCAGCTCACATGTATGTGGCAAGAGGAGTGGAAGCTAAAGTTTAGTCCCACATAGAAAGTTGGAGGAGAGTTGCACCACCTTGTAAGATGGAGTGTCTCACCATTTTGTAAGCGAGTGAGAATAAGAATGGTACACGCGCGTTCCTCCTCCTCGCTTGCCCGCTCATCTCATCATAATGCGCATGCACCGTAGTTTGCGGAATGATCCAAGCTTATTTCTTGTTGTTCAGATAAACTATTGGATTTTTTATAGACGTGTCAATAGTTAGTCGGTTTGAGTCACTCCCAGATTGCGGACTACTATAACCAAAACGGACGCATATGACGTGGAATCCTACATATCTATATAAGCGCATGCGCGGCTTTCACCGATCGACATTGAAACTAATCTAGGTTTTTTCACCTCTCTGATTGCGCCACCACCATAGTCTATTCCATCCCGAGCACCGGCATGTACTAATGGAAAGGAGATAAGGTCTCTGAAGCCACTCGTCTTTGTTGTACGGGAGAGGGCGAATAAAGTTTTTGGAAAGCGCTCTATGACTGCTCACGTTCATCATCATGGCTCATCTTCCCAGTCATAAGCAGGACTACGTGAGCGTTGCCTTATTCAACCTCCCTCTGCAACCTCTATACCAACGACTTCTCCGTCTACAAACGATCAATTTGTGTTATGTGTTCTAATCTATTTTTTAACTATGGTTGTTGTAGTGTTTCCACTCCTATTGTTCATGTCTTTTAGTACATCTTATATGTTAGAGTTTCACATGATAATAGTTGTTGTATTCATGAATTTTGTTCTGGAATTAATTGTGAAAATATTTCCTAATAATCCAACAATATGTTGATTTATAATCCAAACTCAAATAAAGACTAACTTTTGATGGAACGGAGCGAGGTCCGCTCCGTTCACATCGACCTCGGTCACCACCCATATATAAACATCTTGTAAGCCGCAGATTGGGTAGGTTGAATATTTGTAAATCCCTGGCATCAGTTGCGGAGGATGGAAAAAAATCTTAGGTAGGGTGACTTTCAAAAAAAGTAAATACCCACTCGGTCTTGATCATGTTTGCCATCGAAAAAGCCCTAATGTTGTTTTAGCCACCAGTAAATGCAATACCAACTCGATAAGGTGATAAACGATATCAAGCGTGATGTATTATTCAAATATTAAGCTATCTCTGAAGTTTTTATTTCTCTGCATATGACTAACAGATATCTCAATGTTATCTTATAGGCTTATGCTCATAATAAGATATCTCCATGAGATAAATCTCTGTGAGCCGGGAAATCTTATTCACATTGAACTTACAAAATGAGTCATTTGAGTGAAGACAAGAAGTTCTGAAGCAACTCTAATTACAACTCATCAAAGCCATGTTCAAAATCAGTTATAGTATATTCTATAGAAAAATAGAAGTTGTTCACAGTTCGAAATAATCAATAGTTACTTAGTCTCTTGCCGCTTTTAATAATTTTTTATTTAGTTAGTTACCATTTCATTCATACTTAGGATTGTGATATCATTTTTTCACGAATTGACATCCTAAACCATCATTTCTCCAATTTTATAAGCATGTCAATTAGAATTTTAGATCAATAGTATATACAAGCCAAAATAGAAACATAAAATAAACATAATTAGAGTTGGTTTTGGCCACACCGTCATAAGGTGGCCAAAATACTCTTGGGTACTCCTTAGATACCCTATCTAGGACCATGTTTAGAGACAAGTTTTATTAGATTGATAATTAGCTATTGCAAAGAATTTTTTTGATTTAAAACTAGACCACCCTTTGGTCCTTATTTCAGGAATCATTTTTGCGTAGCTTTCACTAAAAATAAGTATAACTTTTTCATATGAAGTCCGTTTCAACATATAAAGACTCAAATTATTCAGAAAAAACATGCACACCTAAAGCATTTTGCCAAAAATAAAGGTAGAACGTCTACCTTACCTTACTGGGGTCTGTCTTTGTCTAACGTTGTTATACATTTCCTATATAGTGAAGTTTTTCTGGTCAGAGTGCATGGATTTTTTCCCTTCACGTTGGGTTTCCATGTTAAAATCGTTGCCTCTTGTGTTTTGATGTGATCTACATCATTTATTTGCTTGTCGCTTTACACCACATAGATGTAAGTTATGGCTACACACTTGTAGGAGCCTTGTCAGGTAGCCAGCAATCTCTGTCTTGTCAAACATGGACCGAGATCGTCAGGCGACGAGAAAAACGCCCATGCTCTTGCAAATGTGTCTGCACATAGTGCGAGCAAACTCTTTGATGGTAGAGCATCTCTAAACGCGAAAACCGTAAATTTGTTTACATATGGCGGTAAACCCAGTTTACGGGTCAAGAAACTGTTGCAGATCATAGTCCACAAATCAAAGCTGTAAAACAGGATATTATAGGTTCGGTTTGCGGGATCTGATCCGTGCCAGTATTCTCCTAACCATTAAATCAGGATTTTGTACAGATTTTCATATGGAAAAGGATAAAATACAAATAACAACCGAGTATAAAACCCAAGTAATAGTTTTGAGCACACAATAATCATACAAGTTATTACAACAATGTTTCAACCAAATTATAATAATAATTCATATTAAATAATTAAACAAATAAACAATTGTTTCTGTGGGTGCGGTTCCGCTGGATGTAGGTGCGGCCCATCACTCTGTCGCGCCTCCGGTTTAGCATGTCCGTGTTGTCCTCAAGATCTTTGATGCCGAGGGGGAGGAGGATGGCCGTCTCGCTGTCGTCATCGTGGAGCAGATCCTCGATATCGGAATCGTCCGAGGAGGACGAATCGGACAGATCGAACTCACCCAAGTTCATCCTCGAATCGAGTGACGCGGCGGCGGGCGCGGCGCAAAAGGGAGGGAGGATATGCGAGCGGGGTGCGGGTCAGCCGGGGATGGCTCGACATGGGCGGATGCGGCCGAATCGGGTGGTGCGTGGCTACAGCGGCGACGGATTTGGTGGTGGCGTGCGGAATGGGTGAGGATGTGCGAGCGTGGGGTGAATCTTCCACGCCCCCACCGCTCCTACAAGTGCGGGTTTGCGTATAGTTCAGACTCCCGAACCTTATAGGGTGACGAGAGATTTTTGTCCTGGCCTGCATATTTTTTACAGGTCGCCCCGTTTTATGAAGTCTCATCTGCGCCAATTTTTTGCCGAACCCGTAAATTGGCAACAAATTTGGGGTTTGCCCTTTTACGGGCTTAGAGCATCTCTTGCCGAACCCGTGTTGGTTAGCCACGCAAAAGCGCCCTTATCCTAGATTGAGCAAACTTCTGCTCATCTAAAGGGTGGCACGCCGTATCCGAACCCCTAAATTTAACTCCCAAATTTGTTAGCTCAAATTTCAAATATTACAGACACCACATGAGACATAGTTCAACATATTACAACTATGAAATTCAAACACATATGGATCATGCAACCTCAATCACCACATCATTGACGTTGTGAATCCTAGACCTCTTCGGTGTAGTCTTGTAGTTTCTAACTCCTCCTCGGCCACCTCATCATCATTCAACTCCTCCTCTGCCACCTCCTCTTCTTCCTTATCCTCAGCCACCTCTTAATCATCAATGTCATAGTGGAGATCATCAATGCCCTCCACACGTGAGTCATCCAATGTTGACATGAATTCGGCGATGCCTTGCTTGGTGGCACTACAAATTGAACAATGCATCAAATAAACGTCAATGTAGCAACACCATGGCCGAGTTTCCGAAAAATTTCATACCTGGGTTGCCCGAGCATTTCGTCGATCACCTGGCGGCCATCGTGTCGGCAGGAGTTGGGCCGGTTGTAGGCGCCGTTGGCCTGGCGATGGATGCGGTAGGATGCGCCTTGCGAGAAACCATAGCCACCGGAATTGGTGTAGTTGACATCGATTCCTTCCTCTTCTTATTTTTTTACCGCTGCATCGGTGAGAGATTTCATGGCCTCCGTCGGCTTCTACGCCCATGGGCCGCTCAACACCGGCGCAAGGGGCGGCTTGCCCACCTTTACCGCCATTTATGTAGGGTTTCCGGCCTTCCCGGTGGCCTTGCCTAACGACGCCTTCAACGACACCACATCGGTGTTGCCGAGCCTCCTCTGCGACATCGGAGGCATCGATTCCAGCAACGTTGCATTGTGGGAAAGCTTCGATGGCGAGGTGGAATTGTTCTGTGCCCACATTTCGAGCGAGTGGGGCCGATGGTGGCGCCGACGGTGAGGGGCGGCTATTTTGGGCGAGAGGTATTGGCGGTAAAGAAAGGGGAAATGTTTTTCTCATCCAATCATTCGCCGTGAAAAATGGGAGAGTTGCGGCCGGTTTTGGGGGGAGCTCCCAAATTTTTGTGCGGCTAAAGCCGATGAGCGTTCAGTTAGTTCTGGTTTAGCCGCAGAAAACCGAAATATTGCTCATCTAACTGATTTTGTGGGTTCAGCTAGAGATGCTCTTAGAGCATCCCCACTCGGGGTCCCTAAAGGGCTATGGGGTGTCAGCGCTCAAAATCATGCCTAACCCCCCCCCCCCATTTCATTCCGCGTGGCATGGCCCGTTTTGTTATCTAGCGCCTCTAGGACGAACCCAACCCATGGGAGGGGGAGAGGGGGAAGCGGGGGCACCGGATGGAGCTGAAAATGATGCGAGCCAGCCCTGTCGGTGACACACGCCCACAAAGTCACCCACATTTTGCATTTCCTCCCCCAACGACCACCACTCCATCAGCTCGCCGCCGCTACCATCACTCGTCGCCGTCTGCCATTAATTCCGCTAGAGCCACCCTCGCATCCATCAGACATACCCCCCACGCCCTCCCAATCTACCTCCTCGCCCACGTCGCCGCTGCCGTTCCGCCTCCTAGTAGCTCCAAGCCCGCGACACAACCACCTTGCCCACTAGGTGTTTGAAAGGCATGAATTCAGATGACGAAGAGATGCTGGCCGCTCTGATGGACGAAGAAGTTGTCGTTGCTGTTGGCGCCCGAGGAGAAACCGTCTGCTAGGGATTCAAAGCCTGGGCGGCGCAGGAGCACGCCGAGGTAGAGGATGGAAGGCTAATATATTCTCTACACCAACTACTTCGCTGACGACCCATTGCACGATGACGTCACATTTCGGCGTCATTTCAGAATGATTCAGAAGCTTTCCCTAAATATTTTCGAGCAATTGAGAGAGTTGGACGACTACCTCAAACTGAAGAGAGACGCTGTTGGCACACTTGGTTTCTCCAAAAATTCAAAAATGCATAGTTGCTCTCCGTATGCTTGCATATGGAATTCCTATAGACACGCAGGACAGTTACCTCCGCATGGCTGAGTCCACAACAATCGACTGTATGTATAGCTTTTGCAGGGCAATTATGGTAGTGTATAAGAAGACTTACCTAAGAACACCCAATGCAGAAGACACAACTCGGATCTTGGAACAGAATGCGACAGGTTTTTTTTATAAAATACTTGGAAGCATTGACTGTATGCACTAGGCATGGAAGAACTTCCCATTCGCGCACCAGGGAATGTACTGAGGTCACAAATGATCATGCAATGTGGTTCTTGAGGCTTTGGCAGATCAGGATCTATGGATTTGGCATGCTTTCTTTCGTATGGCAGGATCACACAATGACATCAATGTGCTATAGTGTTCAAATGTGTTCGCCAATCTCGTTGAAGGCAGAGGTCGTCTAGTGTAGTTCGAGATCAATGACCACCGGTATGAAAAGGGATACTACTTCGCAAATGGCATCTTCCCAAAATGGTCAACGCTTGTGAAGACAATCTCAAACCCTGTGCCTAGAGGAAAGAAAGCTTGGTTTGCCACATAGCAGGAGGCTTGCAGGAAGGATGTGAGAGGGCATTCGGTGTTCTGCAAGCTCGATTGTCATTGTAAGGTACTCTTCCCTTACCTGGTCGAAAGATCACATGTAAGAGGTCATGACTGCCTGTGTGATCTTGCACACCATGATTATTAAGAGCGAGTGGGAGACTCCGGTGTTTAACATTAAACCGTATAATTGCCAAGTTCCTCTTGGAGATATTTTTTTGCGAAATTATGTCGATCTATTAATAATCATCAAGATATTAATCACAAAGTTTCACCTGCGTTTGCTTCTTTTCTTGCTAGGCAGCAAGAAGTTCAAGACACAAATACTCATAGTCGACTACAAGATGATCTGATGGAGCATTTATGGAGGCTCAAAGGAGCCAGCTAGTTTTTTTATTTGTTTGTCTTTATTTGCTATATTGAACTTTTTGAATTGTTTATTTAATTTCATGAACTTGTAATAAATTTGTATATTAAATTATTTATTTTTCATATTGAACTTGTTGATTTGATAAAAAAAAAGCTTATTGAATTTTTTGTATGGGGGACAGGGCCGAGGAGCTAGTCCTCGGTCCTCCCAATTTCTGAACCAATCCGGCGCTCCCAAACGGTCCAAAATCAGGTCGCGTTGGACGCCGTATTAGAGGACATGTGGAGATGCTCTCAGGCCAACTCCAACGGGCCCCGCAAACGGACCCGGCAGCCATGGGCCCGATCCTATCCTTCTAGACCGAGGCCATGGCCTAACGCGCACCCGCAAATCGAGAGCCACCCCTTGATCGTCCGTTTCGGCGCAAACCGAGCTGAAAGTTGAGCTCAGTTTGCGGGGCTATGGACTGTCTGCGCGTCTAGGTCGATCCTCATCTACGCCCGCACATCATACACAGAAAAATGTCAATAACTTGCTTTCATTACATAAATAGATATAGTAGTTCTTAAACTAATCTAATCTACTATGCCCCGTACTGGCCGGAGGCCACCTTTGCCCGTCGGACCGCCAAGGTCATGTCCTTGGCCTTTGTTGCATGCCTCCTATGGTGACGCGTGAGGGTCTCCTCCTACCTCTATCTGGCCGCTGTTGCGGATGCGCGGGTGTGCGCCGCTCTCGTCTCCCGTTTGGCGGCGACCACCATCACCTCCCGTTGGGCCACATCCGCCATCGCAGCATGCAAGGCAACTGTCCTTGCATGTGGGGTGAAAGTGTTAAGGGCGGTCTCCCAGCCCCAGCACCAGCATGACAAGACGTGGTCCAAGGCCACGGCCTCCGCCGTCTCCTGCGCGTCATGCCGCTGCCGCTCCTCCTTCGCGGAGGCCTCATCGTTGACCCGGGTGGTCTTCTCAGCCATCATCGATTCCTTCAGTTCCCGCTCATCGCGGTCCTCGATGGCCGCTTCCTCCTCCCTTGTCACGTCCATAGCCTCCAGCTGCATCCGCTCGCCGGATTGCTGGCCGGCGGCCTCCCACGCCACAAAGGTCTAGGACGTAGTGGGCTATGTCTGCGCTATAGACTTTGTCGTCGATGTTGGCCTCCTCCTTCTCCTCCTCGGCCACCAACTTTCCCATGCCCCCCTCCTCGTCGGCCACCAACTTTCCCATGTCCTCCTTCTCCTCCTCGTTGCGCTCCCAAGATTCACCAGCGCCCGGGGGAAACGGGAAGAGGCACGCAATGAGAACGACCTTGCTGAGCTCGTCCTAGCTCACAGGGAGGCGGCTGTTCGGCATGGCGAGGGGTCGGTGCTCCCCGTCACGGCAGCCGACCCTGTTTATATTCGCGGCTCGTGGGGGTGCTCGGCGGGAACAACGGGCAAGAAGGGAGAGGCGAGCGGGAAATGTCGCGACCTGTGCGAAAAAGGCCAGGGCCAACGAGGGGGGGTGGGTGGTGTGCACTGGAGTACTGGCGGGAGAATCACGCGGGAACGCCAGCCGCCATTAACGCTTAGATTGACCATTAGCTTAACCTTGATGCCTCTCCGTGAACAGAGACGCATACTAGGTAGCCGGTTGGGAGCACAGGCCATCGCAAACGGATTCAGCCCGGAGCGTGTCCACCACCCCGCAAACTGATCCAAGCAGACGAATTCGGTGTAAAATGCGGGGACGTTGGAGTTGGCCTTAGAGATGCCCTTTCGGATTTACTAGTAGTTGCGCGCGTAGCGAACAAGTCAATGCTGGCGGTAAAAGATGGGAAGAGATTTGGCAAAATCTTACTATTACTATCGCGGCGGTGGCCTCGCCTCTCGTGTCGTGTCGAGGGGCCACCGGCCCCCCCGCGGCGTGGCTTTAATGCCGTCGCTTATCGCTTCGAGGAGATGAACCCCACACGTCTTCCTCGCCTTCACGGCGGGCGCCGCGCATGCCCGATTTTAGAAAGAGCCGAGCCGAACTCCACCGGGGGAGCGCGCACGCCTCACGCCTCACGCCTCAAGCCTGCCATCCATCCATCCACCCAGCCAGCCAGCACACTGCACAGCCTGGCGCCCTGGCCGGCCCGAGAAGACGCTAGCTTGATTCGATCTGGCGCGCGGGACAGCTAGCGCGGCCGCGTCCGCACCGGCAGCGCCACCCATCATATCGATCGTCGTGAGCTGCAACGCCTCGCCCGCGGCAGGGGATCCAGTAGGAAAACCCTAGCCAGGCCGGGGAATGTCCCGCTGCTGCACTCCGTCGGCTAGCTCGTCGCTGCCACCGCGGGCCCAGCACGTGCCCCCGGCCGGCTCTCTCGGCCTATATAGCCACCCTCCCCACACCCACCTCTCTCCCCATTCCCTTCTCACACACAGCCCACACACCCATCTCTCCGAGCCCGGCGCGGTGGTCGCGGCGGCGGCGGCGGCGTGTGTTCTAGCTAGCTAGGCAAGGACCGGTATGGGGTGCTGGGCGCGGTGACAGAAGAGAGTGAGCACACGGCCGGTCGTTACGGCACCGTCCGGGTGTGCCGTCGCGGACGCGTGCTCACTGCTCTTCCTGTCATCCACACTCTCCCGCTTCCCCTTCCTCCTTCGCCCAAGCTAGCCGAGCTATAGCACACGGCCGCCGCCGCGCCCACCTCGCCGGCCGGCCGGCCGCCGCGCTCCATGACTCCGTACATTCTCCTTGGTTCTTGTCATTGTATGCCGCCGTAGAACTTTAGTAGCACCTCGCAATTTTGTGCCTCCGCTAGTTTCTATTTTCGGGGAGACCGGCAGACTGGTACAGTACAGGTACGGCGCTGCGCGTGCATACGCTTTCCCGCACGGATTTCCCTCCCTTTCCGCCTCGCTTCGTACCAAGAGAGAGGCCTTTTTGCTTTCACAGATTCGTTCATCTTTTCCTAGGGGATCGATTCAATTCAACCGTTATCTGCTGCTGCTCGCTCTTGGGAAAGTGGAAAGCATTTACTGTGCGCCGCTGCTGATCGATCTCTCGGCTGCTTCCCCGAGAATTCGGATCTTGGACTACCAAGGTAAATTCACAGCCAAATGCATAAATTCTGCGTCAACGTTTATGAATTTCTACCAGATCTACTGCACTACTACATGTTTCGATTCCTCTTGCTTTCGTCTCTAGTGGGATCTGCTACTACTACTTGGAATGTTGATGGCAGATCAACCTGCGGAGAAAGAAGGGGATATGAAGAAAATGCATCGATCGCGCTCAGATCTGTGTGTACCTCCTGCATCTGCATGCTCGACCAGGTAATTGCAGATTTCTTGTGCAGCAGTGTTGCATGCTGTCCCTATGTTCTTTAATTTGCCTACACGTGGCCATGCTGCTCCTAGTAGTAGTAATTAGCTACCTCCAGAAATGGTAGGGACTAGCTAGCTAGGTCACTGTGGAGTCACTGTTCCATTGGTGACGTCTGTCGTCTCGCACTTATCTCCACACAGAAAGCGGCCGTGCGTGTACTTATCTCTCTGGAACTCGAACACACCTGCAACAAGCTCCTAGTGTTTTACTTTTGTCTCTGTCTTTGGCCTAAGGACATTGCTCCTAGTAGTATTGTTATGATCATAGGCAATTGATTCAATGACAGAATTGCTCCTAGTACAGTACAATAACCAAAGAGGACCCAAATCAATCCACATTGCACTACTCTCTCTCTCTCTCTCTCTCTCTCTCTCTCTCTCTGAATGAATGAAGGCAAAAATATTGGTATAGTTCAATTGCATTTGGAAGATAAAATGCTACTCTCTCTCACACACACACGATTTTATTAGATGTAGTATCTGAGATTCAGTATTTCCTAGTTCCATGAATATTGGTTGTTTTGGTCTTTCAATCTTTAATGCAAGGTGCCTATATCTAGTACAATATAGTATGATCTACATGTTATTGAAAACAGAAAGATACACCATATAGAAAAGATCATGTGACAATCTAATGACGTTATTTTCACATACTCCAAGACACAATATTAGGGCCCCCTAGTTTTTATACTCCATTAACTGTCACAGATTTGTCTAAATACATGTCTAGATACATGCATATCTAGACAAGTTCCTATTTATTCTTTCAATAATTTTCCCAAGAATGGAACACCCATGAACAAGGTCGGCCGATCAGTTGGTTTAAGAGAGATCTAGAAGTGTAAATCATGGTCTCTTTGTCCTAAGGAAGCTTCTCCTAGTAGTAGTTACTGTTTTGATCATAGACAATTGATTCAATGGCAAAATTAAAATTGCAGTACAAAAACAAAGAGGAACCTGATCATTCCCACGTTTTGATCATAGGCGATTAATTCAATGCTACTCGCTCTCAATCGGAATGAAAGCAAAAATCATGTCACACTCAAATTAAAGGCAGTGCCCCCTAAACTCTAAGTCAAACATATTTTTGAACTGCGTGTTAGCCCAATAAACCCGGACTGAGGGAGTACTTGTAATGCATTTTGCTTGTGAAGTTCCTATTTACTCTTGATAATTTTATCAAGAATGCAGGCTCCTAACTCTACTCATGCATGCTCTAATTTACACCTAAACTCTAAATTAATTGTTGCAATTTGTTAAGTTTCTCCCATTCATGGGTCATAATGCATGTTCTTTTCCCTCAAAAATAATAATAATGCATGTTCTTTCGAATTTGGGCAGGTGAATTGCAGAATGAATGATATTTGTGCAGGCCACGTATTCGAACTTGGCATAAGGCAAAGTGAAATATTACCTAAACCATAGAAAAATCTTCATGAGATAGAGCTCCATTGCGCATCAGAAGCAACTACAGAGGTCTACTTCATAGGATCGATGTTAATTGTATTATGTATGAGTGTGCTAGTATGCTGCAAAATATAAGGTGATTTGGCGTGTTAATTGGTTTACTAATAGAAGAAATATTTTGCTGCGAGATGTCACGCATGGAGTGTATGATTGTAAATGATTCATCCGTTGGCACATGCGCACAGCCGCACACCCGCTTGTAGCTATGCATTAACCTTTTGTTATTACATGCTTGAGATTAAGTGTTCACTTTTAGTGCTTCACTTACATGATAGGATTCCGAGAAGAGACACGTAACTATATCTTCCTAAGAGTATGTGGGAAGTAGACAATACATGAACTAAGCCTAGTATCTCTTCTTTGTGCCACAAAAGAATTTTCCCGGTGGACAGGGAAACTTAGGTCGTCCCAAGAAAATGCATAGACTAAATCTAAGGGATACATAAGATGCCGATTATTCTTTTCTACCAAATCCATTCAGCACCTGTTCTTCGATTGTCCCTTAGCAAAGTATAATTGGAGTGTGGCAGGAAGTGCACTGGGCATTAGTGCTAAACCTGGAAGCTTTTTTTTCTTCGCGAAAACGCAAAAAGCTTTGCGTTTAGATTCATTGATAGAAAAAGAGAGTCATGTACAACATATACACCGGCTCAGAAGAGCCAACACTTCGTACAACTCAACCCACTAGGTCTACTAGGCCGTCAGCAGCAGGGCGCGAAGGCTGATCGCACCAGCGTTATCCCAATCACAAGCCTCAGATCGAATTGTACTGAGAAGGGCACCAACATCCGATGGCGCATCGTCGAAAAAGACCGCGTTGCACTGCTTTCATATCCACCAGCCCGTCAGCATGATTAGCGAAGACGTCCCCTTGCGCAGAGCGCGAGGGGTGGAAGACGAAGCCTGTAGCCACTAGTCCACAAAGTCCCCCCTCTCCATCTGGTGGTGTGACCGTGGATCGAATTCAAGACAGTACCTCGTGCCAGATTGCCTTGGAGAAGGGGTAACCTATCAGGAGGTGGGTCATGGTCTCCTCCATCTGGTCGCAGAGTGGGCAGCGCGAAGGGTGAGCAAGTCCCCGACTCGCAAGC
Organism: Avena longiglumis; assembly: GCA_030063025.1. Taxonomy (NCBI): domain Eukaryota; kingdom Viridiplantae; phylum Streptophyta; class Magnoliopsida; order Poales; family Poaceae; genus Avena; species Avena longiglumis. The sequence continues at coordinate 425,076,495 of CP125978.1, forward strand.
CGCTCAGTCGTCCAGCATCGGTCCTGACAAGCCAGCCAAACAAAGAACTTGACTCTTGCACTAGTGCAAACCGCCCTATGTGTCCCGGTTGGTAAGGGGCTTTAGTTCCGGTTCCCCAACCGGGACGGGGCAATCAGGACTAAAGCCTCAACCTTTAGTCCTGGTTGTCCCACCAACCGGGACAAAAGAGCGTACACGTGGCCGCTGCTCAGTGCGAGGGGGAGGAGCAACCGTTCAGGTTCGTAACACGAACCAGGACAAATAACTCTCTGCCACGACAGAGATTTGGCACATTTCTCTGCCACGGCAGAGAATTCATTTTGGCAACCTTTTTTTGCCGCAGCAGCATTTTTTGGCCACTTTTTGTGCCGTGGCAGAGAATTCATTTATATTGTTTTATTTTTTATTTTGTGTTTTGCACTCATCAATGAAGGAACCATTATATTACACAAGATCATCATGATAATATAGATCCAAGTGTCGAACATATTACATTCGATACACAGAGTTCATGCACTATATACAAAATAAGCTATTTGTACAGTCTCTATTGGATATACACATTTGAATAGTATTGTCCTTTTAGGTCTAGGACTTCTGCATCCAAGAATCCCGTCAATTCCTCCTGAGTTGCTCGTACGCGATCCTTTGGCAGAAGACCGTCCCGTAGACGTTCGATCTGATTTAAAAAAGGAGTCAACCTATATGAATGAAACTAAACACAGTTTGATGGTAATTAAAAACTATAGAAATTCTTTACGTACGTTAAGTTGCTATAAATTTCTCCCCCTCTCACAGCACGTTTGACGGATGAACTCGCAAACATAGTATCCACATAAATTGTTCCCTGGTCCCTGCGTCAGTCACTTTACGAGAACATAGTTCAATCAAAATAATAATCAAGCATGATAATAACGGTATGAAAACTAGAATCAAAGAGATGCGCATATATAGCTAGTGGTGCTTACATCTAGTGGTTTAAATGTAAGCTCCTCTTTCCAAACACCCCTAGCCTTCTTGGTGAACTGTTTCCAAGCACTGTCCGGTGAAGAAAACGAATAGAAGAAGTTATTAATTACTTGATATCATAAAATTCACGAACGTTGCCGATATAGTGTCATAATGATTAGAATTACCGCTGGAGAAGCATCTGCATGTCCTTCCACGTCTCAAGGGGTTTATGTTTCGAGTCCATGACTAGTACACGCCCTTTGTCAGGTTGAATGATTAATAGAATATAGTGGAAGCTGCGCATGCATAACTAATCAATTATGTACTTAACATCGAGTAAGCGAAATAGAAAGTGATACAAGACAATAACACTCACTCAAAGTTGTAAGGAAATAATATTTCTCTTCTGGTTTCTTGAAACCTTAACGCGTGTACAATATTATCTGTATCTTGGGGGTTTGTTTTGAGATTAGCTTGATGAACCCAATATGGGTCAATGAACCCAATGTCATAGATTTGTCCTCTGCTGCATTCGAGAATTTTCATTCTGCATATTATAGTATGATTATATACATGCAATAAACGAGGTGAGATAGCTAGAGACTAAATTAATTACAGAATTAGTACTTATAGACAATAGGCACTGATGATCGATTTGTCCAAGGCATCTTGATTGAATAATTGAAATAGTTCAACAAATTCAATGGATATCATGTCATCTATTTTTTTCCATAATGCTTTTTTGTAACCCTCGACATTATCCAGTTAGCCACGGCCTTTGTGGCATGCATGTACGAGTTATGCAATCTTCGTATTTTTGTTGAAAGATTATTTACCTCCTCAGGTTTGACGAGACACTACTAGGAAATCAGCTATAGATAGACAGACCTTCTGTGGCGCATGGTTCTGACCATGCGCCACAAAAGTTGTCCAGTGGCGCATTTCAGACAATGCGACACAGAAATCTTCACACTTATGTGGCGCATATAGGAAAAATGCGCCACAGAAGTTCCGACTTTTGTGGCGCATATGTCCATATGCGCCACAGAAGTTGGAAAGTTCTGTGGCGCATATGGACCAAAGTTTTGTGGCGTATACCTATATATGCGCCACAGAACATGGAAACACAGATTTCACCCCCCTCCCCCGTGGATCGTCTTTTAACTTTTGTAAAAAATAAATGAAAATGATAAAAAATTCAAAAAATAATTCCTTGAAGATGTAGTTGTAATTTGGGGTATAGTTGTAGGGAAAATTGAAAAAAATGAATTTCGATGTATTTTGCAAAAAAAGTTCATGGGACAGTAAAACGGCCATAACTTTTGCATACGATGTCGGAAAAAAAAAGTTTAATATACCAAATTGATCGTCTCGAAATTTTCTACTCGATTTCAACGGCCATGTTTTACATCTTCCCCAAATTCAAAAAGAGTAAAAAGTTATGGCAGAAAGAAGATTTTTTCCTGCAAAAAAATAAAAAAAGGGGGACAAACTTCTGTGGCGCATTTCTCATATATGCGCCACAGAATTGTTTGGATTCGAATTTTGAATTTCTGTGGTGCCCTCCTCCTCTCTTTTATCCTTCTCCCCTTTACTCCTCTCCTCCACTTCTTCTCTTCCTCTCCTTCTTCTCTTCCTCCCCTTCTTCCTCTCTTTCTCTTCATCACCTTCTTCTCTTCCTCCCATTCTTCCTCTCCTTATCTTCCTCCTCTTCTTCTCTTCCTCCCCTTCTTCCTCTACTTCTCTTCCTCTCCTCCTCCTTCTCCACTCTCCGGTCAACTCCTCCTACTACTCCGGCCATGGCCTCCACCACCTTCGGCGACACCTCCACCGCCTCCGCCTCCGCCTCCTCCTACTCCTCCTCCTACTACTCATCCTCCTACTACTACTACTCCTCTTCCACCGACGACCTCCTTCTCCTCCTACTATGGCGACCCTCTACTCCGGCGACCCTCCCCTCCTACTCCACCTACATCGGCGGCCTCCTACTCCGGTAACCCTTCCTCCTACTCCTCATACTCCTCCTACTCTAGCGACCCTCCTCCTCCACCCTCCACCCACCTCCCACTCCGGCCACATCTGGCCGGGTTTTTTTTATTTTGAAAAAAAACATCAGTGGCGCATATTGCCAATATGTCCCACAGAAGTTTGAGATCTGGTTCGGGATTTCTGTGGCGCATTTGGGCAATATGCGCCACAGAAGTTTTTGAGACTTCTGTGGCGCATTTCAATATGCGCCACAAAACTACACTTTAGTGGCGAGATAACAGTGGCGTATACCATATGCGCCACAGAAGTTCCAAAATGGTGCGCCACTGATAGGCCTTTTCCTAGTAGTGAGAGGTTTGCCGTACTGGTATTTGTATGCTACTTCACCCACGGGGAAGTACTGTAACTGGGATAAGTAGTGGGCAATACTCATACCTTGAGCGGCTTCTCCGACAGTGCAACTACATCTGGATCATACTGCTCTTCGGCCGCATATTTGCTCGACCCCACATTGGTATGGGAAATCACCTTGAGAGGGGCGCAAGATTGTTTTGCTTGTTCTTCGAGCTAGGCAACAGATTTCCCGCTTGCATCAGTACTACTCTTCGACAGTTGTTGTGCCGCATGTGACTTGAGAATAGAGCGCTCATAGTCTGATGACAGCTTTGGCTCGTGTTGGTGAAGGGCCTTTAGCATTTTGAACACTCGGGTCTTTTCTTCTTTGGTGCTAGGGAACTCTGGCTCTTTCGGCCGCCTCAGCTTAGCGAAAAACGCTGTCGTTTCCACCTCAACGATCGTCATAGTCTCCTCTTCAGTACAGTCATAAGCTCTCTTGGGAGGAACCTTTGGTACTTTTGGAAGAGGCTCTTGTTTACGTGTCTGCGATCGCTTGCCATTCCACAGACTAGCGGTGGTACGCTTACGCTTTTTTTCCTGAGGCGCCGGCGATGGCTGCCGCGGTGATGGCTGTGCTGGAGATTGGTGAGGCGACGAAGCCGGGTAAGGCAACGGAGCTGGGTGAGGCGACGAAGAAGGGTGCCGCGGCGGCGACGACCGCGCTGGAGATGGGTGAGGCGGCGGCGAAGATGGCCTTGGCGTGTGATTTTTAAGCACAATACATTCATTTGGCCATAGAATGGTGACGTTTGTTGCTTCTCCCAGTTCAGTCACATCCCCTTCACCTGCAGGGTAGTCAAGCTTCAAACCTTGAAAGGTGGGCATGATTTCATCCACCCCGATAATAGCGTAGCCCTATGGAACCGGACGACAATGGTAAGTTGGTGTGGGTCCAATTGGTAAGGCATGGCCGACCGCCACCTTCATTGATATGTTCACAACTTTGAAATGTAGCTTGCAGTGTGCCATCTGTCTGATATCATCCACTGGGTAGCCAACACGAGCCATCGTCAGTGCACCATCGTCATCGCCATTGTCATCACCCAGGACCTCGGTGGAAGCCACACTGCTTTTTCGTTTATTCGATAGGCCGGTAGCATCGAATGCAGGTTCTACCACCATGTGCTGCTGAGATGGGCCGGTAGTACCTTGCTGGCTAAGTGCGTTAATTTGATCTTGTTGTTGCTTTATTCGTTCTTCAATTATATGCATTCGCTCTTTCTGAATATCTGCTTCAACTTCCGCCTTGTCCTTTCTCCTCTTACAGCTTCTATCAGGATATTTCTTCCTCTCTTCGGGAAACCCAGTCCTCCATGGTTGGGAGCCTATTGTGCCTCGTGTTCGTCCATCATGTTCCTTATTTCCAAGGGCGAGTGTGAGCTCATCATTCTCTCTATCGGGAATGAAATCCCCATCTTTAACAGCCTTTACCGCGTTTCTCATCTTCTCGATTGGCAAGGGGTCTTCTTTATATCATATGTTATATATACACTTCCCTTCCGAGTCCAACGTGCCCCCATGCCCGTAAAACCAATTCTTTGCATGTTCGATCCAATCGTCTGTCTCTGGGATGATCTTTTTAGCATGCAGTTCATCCTCAAGTTTCTTCCACTTAGGAATGCCAGCCCTGTATCCACGTTGCCCCATAGTATGGTGATACTTCTTGTTAGCAGCATTCAGCTTATTCGTTGCAAACATTTTCTTAGCTTTTTCTGATGTCTTGTAATTCACAAACTCAGCCCAGAATGGTTTTATCTTCTGAAACTGAATCTTCTCGAAATTTGGAGTCTTCTCTTTCACGACATAGTCAAGGTGCAATCTTTTCTTCCAGTTGGTGAAACACTTGTCCATCTTCTTCATAGCCCACTCCCTGACCTTCATCTCCATGGCTTTCGCATGTTCTAAGGCGTCCTCAACTGGATCCTCCGTATTTAGATCCAGCTCTATCTTCGGTAGTTTGAAATTAAGCATGAGCCTCTTCCACAGTAAATCTTTGGCCATGTTAGGGAGATATAAACATGTTCCCTCTTCTTTCGCATCAGCAGGCCTATTCCAATTTCGAATGGTGATCGGGACGAAGTCCCTAACGATTACTCCGCACTGTGCCACAAATTTGTTTGCGACAACAACGGGAGCCGTCGGTTTGCCGTCTTCACCGATATCTTTGATCCTGAACCTCTCATGGTCTTCCAACTTTTTGGTTGGGCCTCGTCCGCTCTTTTCAGTAGATTTGTTCGATCCGGAGGGCTAAAATAAGAAAGATCGTTGTTACTATTTCTATATAGACAGTAGATGATTAATTAATAAATTAATTATATTACATGCACCTCGCCGGAGCAGTCGTCTTCTCGATCATACAAGGCATCGCCTTCTCCCTCGCGGAAGGCATCACCTTCAACCTCAAACAAGTCGTCTCTTCCGGCAAAAAGAGGATCACCCTCACCGGAGTTGTTCAGAAACGTCGATACATCTAAATTTTCTTCCCCGCAGATCACACCTTGGATCAACTCTTCCTTTTCTTTGTCTCTGTCGTGTGGGTCCATATTTTCTGCATAGGTGGAAAAACGGATAAGTCAAAGCGGCTAAGGGAGAATGTTAGGTAGGGTGTTAAGAGATATAAACCCTAGTTTGGATGAAACCCTAATATATAGATACACAATAACAAAAATGAAGAGAAACCCTAAACCCTAACCCTAGCTACAAAAGGGAAACTATGTAGTAGACAGGTAACTCTAGCTACTGACAAAAGACCACATTGGAATCATACGCATCATAGCGAGAAAATAGATATTTTGTAATAGGTTCAGAATGAGAGGCTACGCTTGCCTTGTCCTTTAGTAGACAGGTATGGATCTTCGTTGCCGTTGACTTCGGCCTCGGGCTCGGATCCTATCGCGAAGAACCAATACTGGATAGGAAGGCAACAATCAAGACATGGCATAATGTAATGCACAATAAATATGTATGACATATCAAAATTAGAGATTCTACACTAACCCTAGGTGCAACATTGATTTAAGAATGTTCGTGATGCCCTGGTAAAGGTACACCGTCGAACCCACATGTACTTAAGAGGGTTCGATGTTTCTTTAGATAAAGTAGGGTTTTGAATTACTTGAAAATGTATGATGACATCTTAAATAGGTAGATCTCACTTTTCTAAAAAATTGATATATTATTCATATTTTTCTGATTAAATATGAATTAATATGAATTTTCCAAGTTTATAACAATTTCTGCCATTTTATAAGTCATCTTGACGTCATCGTCCTGGTTAAATACTTTTATTACCGCACCCTAATCTACCCACAAACGCTGATGGGTGGGACCTGGACCACGTCGGCTTGCCACCGTCGCAAGGCATGCCACATCGACGCCCACACGGCAGCCCACGCCTGCCTCCACATCGGACTCGCCGACGGGAGCGGCAGAAAGTCATCCTGCGCCGCCACCGCACATCTCGTGTCGTCGCCGCACATCCGCCGCCCACCGGGCTTTGCCGTCAGTTGCCGTGCCAGCGGCGAAGGGAGGAGGGAGGCGAGGATGAGAGGGGATGGATGCAGGTACCTTCGGCGGCGGTGGCGGCCAGGAGGCGGTCGTTGGAGGTGGTGGCGCTGCTAGCCGAAGAGGGGGACGACAACGCATGAGCAGCCTGACGACGGGGTGGCGGCGGGGCAGCCTGACAAAGCGGCGACCAAGCGACCACGGCAGCCGACGGCGGCGGCGACCGGGACGAAGGCAGCTGGCGGCAACTGGCGGAGGTGTCCCTTGCTCTTGTCGAGTCGAGAGATTGGAGAAGGAAAGAAGAGGAAGAGGCGCGTCGTGTATAAAGGGGAGGGAGAATACGTCCCGGTTGGTGGCTCCAACCGGGACTAAAGGGTCATACGTCCCGGTTGGAGCCACCAACTGGGACGTATACTCCAGTTTTTTTTTCATATTTTGGTGAGTCCAAGCGAAGCGCGCAGGGGGCCTTTAGTCCCGATTGGAGCCTCCAACCGGGACGTATGACCCTGTTTTCAATTTTTTTCACGAATTATCTCTCTGTTCCCGCCTTATTTTTTACTTTGGGGTTTAAATTTGTAATATTTTTAAATGATAATTAATTTGGAATTTAGAAAAACTTTAAACATAAAAGTGTTTGAATTTGAATAACTAATTCAAAACCATTTTCTATTTTTAGAAATAATTAATGTAACATTTTAAACTATGAACCATTTAAAATTAAAAATGAATTAACTCATATTTTTATATATTAATTTGGAATTTAGAAAAACTTTAAACATAAAAAGTGTTTGGATTTGAATAACAAATTCAAAACCATTTTTTGAATTTAGAAAAATAATTAATGTAACCATTTAAACTATGAACCATTTAAAATTAAAAATGAATTAACTTATATTTTTTGAATATTAATTTGGAATTTAGAACAACTTTAAACATAAAAAGTGTTTGGATTTGAATTACTAATTCGAAACCATTTTTTGTTTTTAAAAATAATTAATGTAACCATTTAAAATTAAAAATAAATTAACTTATATTTTTTGAATATTAATTTGGAATTTAGAAAAACTTTAAACATAAAAAGTGTTTGGATTTGAATGACTAATTCAAAACCATTTTTTGTTTTTAAAAATAATTAATGTAACCATTTAAACTATGAACTATTTAAAATTAAAAATGAATTAACTTATTTTATTTCAATAATGGGCGGAAAGAAAAGGACGAAAAATAATGGGCGGGAAGAAAATAATTAACGTACATAACGCAACTAACACTAAGTTACATAAAGCACGACTAAAGATTAAGATACATAGAAGAACTGGAATTAATATACATGGCCAGACTAAGTCATAATCGGCCGAACTTGTTTTGCAATGTTGGAGTGATTCAGGCATGCTCCTGTCTACACCTGTAATACTCGCCACTGTAGTCTTTGTACTCGTCGCTGCCGTCGTCGCTGTCGTCGTCGGGGTCGCCATAGTTGAACCTTGAAGGCTGAGTACAAGTGGGCTGGACTTGAGGGTAGCGCAGGCGGGGGTTAGATCGGCGGCCGTGTTGTAGGCCATGACGCTCTGGAGAGTCCGGTCGCGCCACCACAGCCGATGGCCGACCTCGTTGAAGTTCGGAGGAGGTGGGCCATCCTCCTCGTGCCTGGCGAGCGCCTTCTCACATCGATCCACGAAGAAGGCTTTCCAAGTCGGGAAATAGTCTGGATGCAAGTTGGGATTCCTCCACTGCTCCGGCGTGAGCTCGAAGTAGTGGACATCTGGAGCGCCACACCTAGAGGGACAGGAGGAACTGGCACACCTCCGGTGCTTGGTATCCAGCCTACGGGGACGCAGTAGCCCGGCTGGCAGGGGTAGTTCGAGGCGCAAAGCGCCTCCGCCTCCCTTGGGGTTAGTCTTATGGTGGAAGCCATGGGAAAGAGTGATGAGATTACAGATATGAGTCTAGAGATGTGCATTGACAATGGAGACCAATCGTACATATATGTAGTGAGAAATGGCGGGAAAAAAACCGCGGGAAGAAATGGCGGGAAGAGAAATGGCGGGAAGAAATGGCGGGAAGAAACTTGGGTTTAGGGTTTGAGATGTCCCAGTTGGGAGATAGTCCGTGTAAGGTGGTCTAGTATTTTAGAAAAATGGGACGGTAGCATTCTGAAACAGCATTTTGGTGGTTACTTCACAAAACAACCCGTTTTTTGCGCTCGAAAAATGGAAAATAGCTTTTCCATGCGATAAAAAGGAAAACTTCCTCCTGCAACATTGTTCTCCATACCAATGTCCACATGCATGCATAATATGGGCACAACATCACAAACTATGCCGTCATTCAGCACATAACATCGGTCATTTGGACCGAAAGCCATGAAACCTCAAACATGTAGGTCATTTTGTGAAGGTTTTTTCGAGACATGATCAATATACCAAGTCTGGTATTTTCCCTTGCAACTATGTCACATAGTATGACACCACATGAAGGATTTACATTGTTCAGACTTTTTTGAATTTCTTATGCCTGTTTTGAATTTTTTGAATTTCTAACTATGGTCGAACCGGCGTGCATGAAGATAGGGGACGAGCATCGTTAGAATTTGTATTGGATCTCTGAAGAAAACACATATTGCGAGTCTAAAAATTATTTTCAAAAAATCACGGGCGTTTGATCATGTACCTGTAGTACAAACCGGACCCACTCCCTGCCGATTTGGCAGACATTTGTCCTTTTTACCTGGGATGGAAGAAAAGGTTTGAGATGTCCCGGTTGAGAGATAGTCCATGCAAGGTGGTCTAGTATTTTAGAAAAATGGGACGGTAGCATTCTGAAACAACATTTTGGTGGTTACTTCACAAAACGACCCGTTTTTTATGCTCGGAAAATGGAAAATGGCTTTTCCGTGCGACAAAAAGGAAAACTTCCTCCTCCAACATTGTTCTCCATACCAATGTCCACATGCATGCATAATATGGGGACAACATCACAAACTATGCCGTCATTCAGCACATAACATCGCTCATTTGGACCGAAAGCCATGAAACCTCAAACATGATAGGTCATTTTGTGAAGGTTTTTTCGAGACATGATCAATATACCAAGTCTGGTATTTTTCCTTGCAACTATGTCACATAGTATGACACCACATGAAGGATTTACATTGTTCAGACTTTTTTGAATTTCTTATGCCTGTTTTAAATTTTTTGAATTTCTAACTATGGTCGAACCGGCGTGCATGAAGATAGGGGACGAGCATCGTTAGAATTTGTATTGGATCTCTGAAGAAAACACATATTGCGAGTCTAAAAAAAATTTCAAGAAATCACGGGCGTTAGATCATGTACCTGTAGTACAAACCGAACCCACTTCCTACCGATTCGGCAGACATTTGTCCTTTTTACCCGGGATGGACGAAAAGGTTTCAGATATCCCAGTTAAGAGATAGTTCATGTAAGGTGGTCTAGTATTTTAAAAAAATGGGACGGTAGCATTCTAAAACAGCATTTTGGTGGTTACTTCACAAAACGACCCGTTTTTTGCGCTCGGAAAATGGAAAATGCCTTTTTCGTGCGACGAAAAGGAAAACTTCCTCCTGCAACATTGTTCTCCATACCAATGTCCACATGCATGCATAATATGGGCACGGTATCACAAACTATGTCATGATTCAACACATAACATCGGTCATTTGGACCGAAAGACATGAAACCTCGAACATGATAGGTCATTTTGTGAAGGTTTTTTCGAGACATAATCAATATACCAAGTCTGGTATTTTTCCTTGCAACTATGTCACATAATATGACACCACGCGAAGGATTTACATTGTTTGGACTGTTCTTGAATTTCTTATGCCCGTTTTGAATTTTTTGAATTTCTAACTATGGTCGAACCAGCGTGCATGAAGATAGGGGACGAGCATCGTTAGAACTTGCATTGGATCTATGAAAAAAACACATATTGCGAGTCTAAAAATATTTTTTTCAAAAAATCACGGGCGTTAGATCATGTACCTGTAGTACAAACCGGACCCACTTTCTATCGATTCGACAGACATTTGTCCTTTTTACCCGGGATGGACGAAAAGTTTTGAGATGTCCCGGTTGGGAGATAGTCCATGTAAGGTGGTCTAGTATTTTAGAAAAATGGGACGGTAGCATTCTGAAACAGCATTTTGGTGGTTACTTCATAGAACGACCCGTTTTTTAAGCTCGGAAAATGGAAAATGGCTTGATCATTTGGAGCGAAAGCCATGAAACCTCGAACATGATAGGTTCATCTTTAGTCCCGGTTGGAGGGATTTCGACAGGCTGGGCCAGGCAGCACTAATGATAGGGGTGAGTGTCGACATTATGTCGTGCGACTTGTATCTTATCCCGGATGGTGTCACCAACCGGGACTAAAGATGAACCTTTAGTCCCGGTTGGAGACACCAACCGGGACAAAACACGAGTCAACACTAATAATAGGGGTGAGTGTCGACATTATGTCATGAGTGTCGACACTATGCCGAGCTGCTTGTACTATAAATAGTCATCCATGTGAGTCCAGTCCTCCAGCCAGATTGAGGCATATCCAATATGGTTTTCGAGAGAAGGGACACCACTACGACCAGTTTCAGGGAGATGCCGCCAGATCCCAGTCCTCCGGCATCTCTAAGAAAATGGTCATAGAGGCACTCCCTAATATGTGAAATTAGTTAGCTCCCAGGTGTATTGATCTAGTTAGAGAAGTTACAAGCTGCAAGATGGTGTGCAAGAGCAGGGACACCACTATGGCCAGTTTGAGGGAGATGCCGTTAGAGCTCAGTCCTCTGGCATCTCCAACAAACTGGTCATAGAGGCACTCCCTAATATGTGACCACACGCGTTTGGACATCAGATCGTAATGGTAAGTACGAATCAGGACAACTTCTTCATAGTTTGGGAAAGTCGTTCTACGAATCGGGACTAAAGGCCCCCTTTAGTCCCGATCCAGCCACAAAATAGGACTAACACTCAAGACATTTATTAATATTAAAAACCGAGACTACAAAACCGGGACTAAAGGCCCCCCTATATATAGTCCCGGTCAAGCCACAAACCCGGACTAACACTCAATACATTTATTAAACTTGGAAAATTGCAAACATTATAAAATATCCTTCACAAAATGAGCTATCATGTCTCATGGCATTTAGGTTCACAATATTCAGTCGACCGGCCAGACATGAACTAGAGGTACACAATATAAGCATGAACTTCTTGGCGTATGTCCTTCCTTATGATCGCTTCGGACGTAACCATGGAGCATCTTCTTTACTTAACAGGATGCTTGGGTCAGTTTTCACTGTGAAGGGCGGAATTTCATCAAACTTATTATATTCTTCTGACATGTCTGTCTTGTCCTCGATTCCCACGATGTTTCTTTTCCCTGAAAGAACTATGTGATGCTTTGGCTCATCAGATGTATTCGTTTGCATATTTTTTATTTTTTTTGGTCTGGAGGACATGTCCTTCACATAGAAAACCTGAGACACATCATTGGCTAGGACGAATGGTTCATCTCTATAACCAAGATTGTTGAGATCCACTGTTGTTATTCCGTACAACTGGTCTATCTTTACCCCTTCCCCATTCAGGTTGACCCATTTGCAGCGAAACAAAGGGACCTTAAAAGAGACTCCATAGTCTAGTTCCCATATCTCCTCTATGTAATCATAGTATGTGTCCTTTTGCCCATTCTCGTCCGTTGCATCAAAGCGGACACCACTATTTTGGTTGGTGCTCTTTTTATCTTGGGCGATCATGTAGAATGTATTCCCATTTATTTCGTACCCTTGGAAATTCAATATAGTAGAAGATGGTGACGCGGCCAACAAGTATAGCTGATCTCCAACAGTGGTGTCATTCGAGATATGTGTCCGCATCCAACCACCGAAAGACTTCATGTGTTCATCTGTAATCCATGAGTCAGGCTTCCCCGGGTTTTTGGAGCGTACAATATTCTTGTGTTCCTCGATATACGGAGATGCCAAGGTGGAATTATGTAGAACTGTGTAGTGTGCTTTAGTGAAAGAATCGCCGTCCCTACATATCATTGCTTTCTTTTTCAGCGTGCCTTTTCCACTTAGTCTTCCCTCATGTCGCGAGTCAGAAACACCAATCGGCTTAAGGTCAGGAATAAAGTCAACACAAAACTCAATGACCTCCTTTGTTCCATATCCCTTGGAGATGCTTCCTTCTGGTCTAGCACGGTTATGAACATATTTCTTTAAGACTCCCATGAACCTCTCAAGAAATACAGAACCGAGAATGGCAATCTCTTCCACTAGGTGAACCAGGAGATGCGTCATAATATTGAAGAAGGATGGTGGGAACACCAACTCAAAACTAACAAGACATTGTCACACATCCTTCTGTAACCTTGGCAGAATATATGGACTGATTACCTTCTGAGATATTGCATTGAGGAATGCACACAGCTTCACAATGGGTACTCGAACATTTTCCGGTAGAAGCCCCCTCAATGCAATCGGAAGCAACTGCGTCATAATCACGTGACAGTCATGAGACTTCAGGTTTTGGAACTTTTTCTCTGCCATATTTATTATCCCCTTTATATTAGATGAGAATCCAGACGACACCTTGATACTGTAAAGGACTTTAAAAAAGATTTCCTTCTCTGCTTTGGTAAGAGCATAGTTGGCACGACTTAAGTGACGCCCTTTATCCGTCTTGTTCTGTGTATGCATGTTCTTTGGGTCTTTCATAATTTGTTGGTCCTCCCATGCTTCTGGTGTATCTTTTGTCTTCCCATACATGCCTAGGAATCCTAGCAGGTTCAGGCAAAGATTCTTCGTCACGTGCATCACGTCGATTGAAGAGCGGATACGTAGGACTTTCCAATATGGCAGCTCCCAAAATATAGATTTCTTCTTCCACATGGGTGCGTGTCCTGTAGCGATGTCGTTCGAAACTGATTGACCGCCGGGACCCTTTCCAAAGATTACTTCTATGTCCTTGACCATACCAAATACATCATCACCAGCAGGGAGTTCAGGCTTCTTCCGGTGATTTGCCTCACCTTTGAAATGCTTGACTTTCTTTCTTACGGGATGATTGGTCGAAAAAATCGTCGATTTGCTAGGTACACAACCTTCTTGCATTTATGCAAATATGTACCTTCATTCTTATCTAAACAGTGTGTGCATGTCTTATATCCCTTGTTTGTCTGTCCTGAAAGGTTACTAAGAGAAGGCCAATCATTGATGGTTATGAAAAGCAACCCTAGTAGGTCAAATGGCTCTTGTTTGTTCTCATCCCACGCATGTACACCTGGTTTGTCCCACAGTTGTAAGAGTTCTTCAACTGATGGCCTAAGGTATACATCAATGTCGTTTCCCGGTTGCTTCGGGCCTTGGATGAGCACTGGCATCATAATGAACTTACGCTTCATGCACAACCAAGGAGGAAGGTTGTAGATACATAGAGTCACGGGCCAGGTGTTGTGACTGCAGCTCTGCTCCCTAAAAGGATTCATGTCATCGGTACTTAGACCAAACCATAAGTTCCTCATGTCACCTGCAAAGTCCGGGAAGTCTCTCTCGATTTTTCTCCACTGTGACCCATCAGCAGGGTGTCTCAACTTCCCGTCTTTCCTATGGTCTTCTTTGTGCCATCACAACAACCTGGCATGCTCTTTGTTTCTGAAATGCGTTTCAACCTTGGTATTATAGGAGCATATCACATAACCTTAGCAAGAACCCTCTTCCGGAGGGGCTCTCCCTCAACATCACCAGGGTCATCTCGTCTGATCTTATACCGCAATGCATTGCATACCGAGCATTTATCTAAATTCTCATACTTCTTAACGCGGTAGAGGATGCAGTCATTAATGGATGTATGTATCTTCTGCACATCTAATCCTAGAGGACAGAGAGTCTTCTTCGCTCAGACGCACTCTCGGAAGTTCGTTATGTTTTGGAAACTTCGGCTTCATTATTTTCAGCATCTTTTCAAATAAGGAGCCAGTTAGACCACACTCTGCCTTCCATCGTAGCAATTCCGCTGTGGTACCGAGCTTTGTACTGACATCTTTGCAATTTGGGTACAACAGTTTCTTGTGATCTTCTAACATGCCCTCTAACTTCAACTTCTCCTTTTCTGTTTTACAGTCTCGCTTTGCATAAAAAATGACCCTACCAAGTTCATCAGCGGGCTCATCTGATGCTCGTTCTTCACCTCCTTCCTCTTCATTATCTTCCATTGCAGTATCACTGTATTCAGAAAACATATGATTATAGTTGTTATCATCATCTTCTTCTTCACTGTCTTCCATCGTAACCCCTCTTTCCCCGTGCTTGGTCCAGCAATTATAGTTGGGCATGAAACCTTTCATAACCAGGTGGCCGCGAATGATTTTCGAGGAAGAGTACTCCTTGTTGTTCGGACATTGAACACATGGACAACGTATAAAACCATTCTCTTTGTTTGACGTAGCTACATTGATAAATTTATCCACGCCTTTAATGTACCCGGTTACACGCCGGTCACCGTACATCCATTCTCGACCGTTCATCTGCATCATATAATTAAGTTTATCAAAAACGGGACATCATAAATATTGAAATGACCAATTCACATCGACACATGCATTGTATCAATGAAAGGGAAAAGATAAGATTGCCAACCTCGATCGAGGGAAATAAAGAGGAGAAAACTCAAGTGCTCAGACACCTTCTATATTTTTGTTCTGTGAAAAATTGAACGGGATCATTCACTCAAACATTTCATCAAACACCTTGAATGCATGCACAGGAAAAAAATAAACTAGCACACCTCTCACACCTTCCACCAAGAAAAAACAGAGGGGAGGCAGAGGGTTGGGGCGTCGTATTTATAGAGGACGAGATCATACATCCCACTAAAGGTGTGTGCCATGCCACGTGGCTGGCGCCCAATCTTTAGTCCCGGTTTGTATTACAAACCGGGACGCATGCCTCCGGCCACCGTGCCTGCTCGAACCGAGACGCGTGCCAGCATTAGTCCCGGTTCGTGGCGCAACCGGGACTAATGCTGTTAGGGGGCACGAACGGATAGTCTGTTTTCTACTAGTGTTGGTGGAGCCCAGGTGTGCCAGTTCAGCTGTCAAGACCTCGAAGTGATGGATCCCTAGAAGAGGAACTCATAACAGGACTTAGCATAGTACTAGGCATCCGAAGTCCATCGCCAGAGCAAGGAGTCAGGCTCGGCAGTCAACCCGAAGTCTCGAATCTGGATCCATAATTGCACATACTGCCATAGGGAAAGCGGGTTCAGCACGCCCTGAATGTCAGTGATCCACCTGCGCTCCAGAATCGCCTCTCGAACCGTCCTGCGCTTCCTAGCGTGTTTGGGTATGTGTGTGAAAAGTGTCGGTGCCACCTCCTCGATGGTCCGCCCGTCAAGCCACCGGTCAAGCCAAACAGTGTCGTGGCTCCGTAGCCTACCGCATCATGGTGGAGGCGTCAACACCTGCATCCCCTCCGAGAGCGCATATCCAAGCTGTGTCAAGGTCGCTGGTCCGTCCTCATCATCCAAATCCAGCGCGTGCGGAGACTGGTCAAAAGTGCGGGCAAGATCTAGGACCCCAAGGCCTCCCAGGTGCTTAGGCATGCAAACTCTCTCCCAATTGTCATGACATTGGCCTTTGGCCTCACCCCTCCCAACCCATAGAAAACTCCTCACTATCTTCTGGATCCGGCCTAAGGGTTTGCTTGTTAAGCCCCAACATGATGATCTGGTGTAGAGGGATCGCCAGGAGAACCGACTTAACTAGCGTGAATCGAATTGGATATCAAAGTTTAATGGTAGAGACAGAAATGCAGTGATGATTAGTGTCGCTGGTTTCATGTGGAATTTATGGAAAACAAGGAATAATGCTTGTTTTCAAAGAATTGTGTCTAATGACCCTACTAATGTTATATCTTCCCTTTGTCGGATGATGGATGATTGGTCCAACATTCAGAAAGGAAAGGTTCGAGGAATGCTTAGTCTGGTGGAGGGGATGCTACAGAAGATCGCAAACTAAGTTTTCCGAAGAAGAAATGGATGGGCACCTGTTGTTAGGAGGCTATGCGATGGTTGATGAATTTCTAATTCTGAGAATGATCAACCGGACAACGACGAAAGTTGCTGCTGGGAATAAAAAGAAACAAAGTAGTAACCCGGATGATGTTGCAGATGAAGTTGCCTAGCTGTGATAATCGTGTGGTTTTAGATCTATGCTTTTGCTTTGGTTACTTTCTAGAAGATAATCTGGATTCTGGCATAGCAGTACTTCCCTCGCATCACATAGAAAATGTTATATTATTTTCTATAGCTTGCGGTAATGGTTTGGGAGTGTGCTGTAACGATGTATTTCGGGACTCCAAATTCGTAAGGAAATTGGGGGCCGTGTGGCCCATTTTAATTAAAAAAAGAACTACCACTTCATTAGACATACTAGTATTAAGTATTGTGTTGACTCTTGGTGCAATACTGAGATGAAGGTGGTTTAAGAAATTACCTGTAATTATTATTACTCCCTTCGATCCGGTTTATTAAACACATATGTAATTTAAGAACAACTTTGACCAATAATTTTGGTTAATAAATTTTACATAATATATTACAAAAATTATACCATTAGATTCATTTTTAAAAGTAGTTTCTAATGGTATAATTTTTAGACATATATTACATATTTTATTGATTAAAATTAATAATTAATTTTTTTTAAACTACGTGTACGTGTCTAATAAACTAGATCGGACGCAGTACAATTAGTTCGCTTTATATTACAGTGAATGATAATTAATAGGTCAGTTGATTTTTCGCGCCAAAAAAGAGAGGGAGTTTGAAACATAAATTTATAAGTTAATAGTTCGACTTTAGAATATTGTACCATATTCAGGTTGTGGTTTAGTGATTGTTATGTCATCTTGGAAATTACAATTTCAATGATTTACTTAAAATTATCTACACATGGAACTAGAGCAAATAGTAAATAATAGCGTTAAGATGTTTTAGTCCAAACTGCTATCCATGTCTTCTTGATAGCTCTGCTCTTCCAGAAGGTGGGCCCGTTGCGGTCCTGTTTGAAAGATTCCCTACCGCGTATGGGTGTCCCTCGTGCCGATGTACCCCGCATCGCCGGACGATGGGACACGCACATCATGGACCCATCGTGAGAGTATGTGGGCAGAGTGGCACGCCTTCGCACCCGCCGGGTGGCGGGGCCCTCCTTTAGCCAACGTGGTGCCATGACCATGAGCACATACCGACTGCGGACTTTCACGTTCATGGGGCCCACACAGAGTCAACGTGGTGCTTTAATCTGCAGACGGACACATTCGTTCACGCCGAAGAGCGGGGCTAATAGCTTAGGACGTAGGCATCCGCGGTTTCTCGTGGTCAAACTGGCCTACCATGGATGGGTGTCGCACGTCGTCGGACGGTAGGACGCGTGCACTTGATGGGCCCGTCGTTGGTGTACATGGACAGAGTCGCCCCGTGATAGGTGTTTCAGGTGCGAGACACCTCTGTACCCGTCGGCTGGTGGGACCTGACTATAGCCAACGTGGCGTCGTGAGCCCATGCCGACTGTGGACTCTCGTGTTCATGGGCCCGGACAGAGTCGATTGACGTCTTAATATACAGACGAATCGTTGCCGCGATGACGATGTGTCCGTGGCTTCTCGCGGAAATCATGGTGTGGGTCCTGTAAACACGAGCTGGTAGAGTAGACTCTAGGTGGGCCTGGATTCTCGCGCGGTTCTTTGACCGGCAGCATAAGGGCATCTCCACCGCTCAACGATCCCATCCGAAAGTGTGTCCGAACTTGTCCGCGGACGACAGCAGACGCGGCGCGGTGGGCCGACCCATCCAGACAATCGCGTTCAGCTCGAGCCATCCGTGCATATAATCTAGGCAACGGTTGCGTCGGCCCGGACGCGCGCGGACATCTCGGGTGTCCTGCCTGTTGGTGCTGGCCACCCACCGTCGACCACGGCGGTGATCCAGCCATGCGCGAAACCGATTTAGATGCAACCGCGGCAGCGATTCAGAGGGCTGCGTGGAAAGCTGAACGGCGGCATCCTACGCCATCAATAGCGACGAGACAACACACTGACTGGCTGGACACTTCAATATCGTCTCTTCGGTCTCCGCGTCGGCATCCGATGCCGTTCCTTTTTAACTGGCCGCCTGCGGCATCTTCTCCCCACAAAACACCATCCTCTCCTCCTCCTTTCCTTCTCCGCTACCTGTAGCTAGCCATGGATGAATGATACGTCGTAAACGTATCTATAATTTTTGATGTTCTATGCTTGCTTAGTATCCATTTTACTATTTTTTTTCTACACTTTGAGATATTTTTATAAATTTTTTAGGAATAACCTATTAACAAGATGCCACAGTGTCAGTTGTCTGTTTTCTGCTGTTTTTGGTTTCAGAAAAACTAGTAAGGAAATATTCTCGGAATTGGACGGGAAAAAGGCAAAGTCAATATTTCACCGAGACGAACACAGAGACCGAAGGGCGACCGGAGGGGAGCCACAGGGTGGCCACACCCTCCCCCCCCACGTGCGGGCCCACCCTGGGTCACGCCTGGGCAGGGTGTGGGCCCCCTAGATGCCCTCCTGCCTCGCCTCTTCGCCTATATAATCCCCCCGATGCCAAAACCCTAAGTACCCAATCAGATCTCCACGAAACAGTCTGTAGCCGCCACCACCATCGTCCCTAGATCGGGGGATCTGAAGCTCTTCCCGGCACCCTGTCGGAGGGGAGAGATCATCCCGGAGGCCTTCTCCATCACCATGCTAGTGCGTGAGTAGTTCCACCTTGGACTATGGGTCCATACAGTAGCTAGATGGTTATTTCTCATCCTTTGTGTTATCATGTTTAGATCTCGTGAGCTTCGTTCATGATCAAGATCATCTATTTGTAATCATGCATGTTGTGTTTATGGAGATCCGATGGATATTAAGATTACTATGCCAGATTGATTAATGATTCTATGTTGTCTTCTTGATTATTGATTCTATCATGGGTGTGTTGTTTGAGATCTTGCATGCTCTCCGTTTCTAGTAGATATCTTGGACAAGTAGATGCTAGTGACTCCAAGAAGGAGTATTTATGCTCGATAGTGGGTTCATGCCTCTATTGAACCTGGGGAAGTGACAGAAACCTCTAAGGTTGTAGATGTGTTGTTGCCACTAGGGAGAAAACAACGATCTTTTGTTCATGAAACAATTGTATTGTTTACTTTACACACATTGCTTAAAACAGTTATTCGTTGCTTGCAACTTAATACTAGAGGGGGTTCGAATGATAACCTGAAGGTGGATTACTAGTCATAGATGCAGTTGGATGGCGGTCTATGTATATTGTTGTAATACCCAATCAAATCTCATAGGAGCATGAATGTCTAGTATTGTATTGCTAGGCCTTGCTCTGTCCTGTCAATTGCCCCGGTGTAATTTGTTTACCCAGCATGTTATGTTATTTTTCTTAAGGAGAACACTGTAGGGGTTCGTAGCATGGAAAACAAAAATTTTCTATCGCATACAAACAAACAAGCCAAGATCTATCTACTAGATTGTAGCAACGAGTCGATGGTATAACTTACCCTCGAAGATTCCAAAGCGTTTAATGAGAGCGGATTCTCGTGGGTGATGTAGTCGTACTCTTCCCGATCTCAAGATCGTGTAGACGATCCTTCCAGCCACGCTCCTAGAAGCGCTCCGCAGTCGGTCACACGTTCGGTACTCGACGAAGACCTTCCTCTCCTTGTTCCAAAGCAGCGGAGGTTGTAGCACTCTCCTCGCGATTCCTAAAGACAACGGCGTGGTACCAAGTAGAGGAAAGATCCCATGAGGCTTCGCCTTAAGCCGGTGCAGTATGGTGGAGATTATGAGAGAGGCTATTAGTCGTCTAGTAATTAGACACACCAATTAGAAGGCTCTAAACCAATTAGAAGGCTCTAAACCGATGGCTAAAGCAATTAGAAGCTCTAAACCAAAACGGCTCTAAACCGGAGATCTAGAGTAGAAAGTTATGTGTCTATGGAGGAGCCCCCTCCTTATATGGGAGGGGGTCCTTGGCCAGGAGGAGGAGTCCCTCCAACTCGGCCTAGGGCTTGGGCGCCGGCCCGGAGGAGTCCAACTCCTCCTCCAAAGTTGGTTCCAACTCCTCTTGCTTGTTTCCCACAGTTTTTGGCTTGACTTTCAAACGACATTTGACTTTTTGTTTTAGGATTCAATTTAATCCTTTATTTGGGACAGCAAGAACACTTAGTACATGATGCAATCATTCAATGAGCAATGACACATTCATGTACCCTTCCCCGGAGTGCTTGGACAATCCGAACCTTCTAGAACATTCCCGATGAAAACACCTAATCATTCCCGAACTCAAACGGGACTTTCCTTATATGAATCTTATTCTCCGGACCATTCCGGATCACCTCGTGATATCCGGATCCCATCCGAGACTCAACAACATTCGGTCTCTTTCTCATAATACCATAACTACTCAAACAACGTCAATCCTTAAGTGTGTCTCCCTACGGTTCGTGAATTATGCGGACATGATCGAGACACTTCTAACAATAACCAATAGAGGAACTGGAAATTCATATGGCTCCCACATATTTCTACGATTACTTTAGATCGAATGAACCACTTACATACGATACCAATTTCCCTTTGTCTCACGATAGTTTACTTATCCGAGGTTATGATCGTCGGTATCTCTCGCATACCTAGTTCAACCTCGTTACCGATAAGTACTCTTTTCTCGCTCCGTGATATGTGATCCCTTGTGAGCCAGTCACATGCTTGCAAGCTAATTGGATGACATTCCACCGAGAGGGCCAGAGTATATCTATCCGTCATGAGGATGGACAAATCCCACTCTTGATCCATGTGTTTCAACCAATACTTTCCAACACTTAATGCCACCTTTATAGCCA
This sequence comes from Avena longiglumis, assembly GCA_030063025.1. NCBI lineage: Eukaryota > Viridiplantae > Streptophyta > Magnoliopsida > Poales > Poaceae > Avena > Avena longiglumis. Next base: position 425,098,299 of record CP125978.1, read on the forward strand.
CCCGCCACGGTGGTGTTTGATGTCATCAAAGCATCCATCCGTAAAGGTGATATGCATGATCTCATGGTCGAAGGAATTAGGTTACTATGTATCGTAAAGCATATAGCAATTGAACTATTGAAATGACTTGATCTTTATGCTACGCTTATCTATAGGAGTATGTCCATCACATCATTCTCCTAATGATATGACCATTGTTAATAACATCTCTATGTTCATGATCGTGAAACCATGATCATATATTAACCAACAAGCTAGTTTAACAAGAGGCTTTACTAGGGACTCTTATTTTAGTTTACAAATCACACAAGTATTAATGTTTCTGTTAATACAATTATAGCATGGTATGTAAACATTTATCATAAGTGTGAAGATATGATAATAACCACTTTATTATTGCCTCTTGGGCATATCTCCAACAGTCTCCCACTTGCACGAGTCAATAATCTAGTTTCAAACCTTGTGTATTCAACACCTATGGCTTTCCGTGTTGTATGTACACGATTGCTAGTGGTCAACTGATCTCCGGATCTGACACTTCCAGGTCCGTGTGTAATTGCATGTGTTTGCGTCTCTACGCATCACTCATTCTCTAATGACATGGCTTTGTATAAGTTTGGTCTTTCGGTGTGACCTTTAGCTCTTTGGGGTTAAAACATGTTGATAATATTGTCGTACAATATATCTTCATAGTATTATCCCATTGTGAACTACACCTAGTTTGATAACAAACTACTTGACACAAATGCCCTCTTTAGCTGCTATTATAGCAGTCATATACTTAGCCTTTTGTTGTAGTATCTGTCACAATGTCTTAACTTTGGAACTCATCCAAATCCATTTATGGAACTTACTTTCCATTATATTGTGCCACCCTTAATTTAGATTGAGATAAACTTAATTTGTACTTTGTGACAAAACTAGTATCAATGTAGTACTTTTACAATGAACTAATCATCTATTTGTCACTTCTACAAATATTATACTCTTAGTTCTTCCAAAAGATCATAAGAATATCCTTACTATTGTCCAATGATCATCTTATGAATCATTCTGGTATATGCTCACAACATTTAGAGCATAGGACATATCTGGATTTGTACATTTCACAGTATGATTGATATAAATACTCTTTGTGATTTCATACATCAAGTATCAATCTATACTTGATTATTTGTTTCACTTTACCAAATGTCAATACACTTGAATATATCATCAACATTGAACTTATTCAATCCTTTCTGTGTGACAAGAACCTCTCTTGTAGTTTCTATATTGAACTCATTCAATATCTTGTCTATGTACTTCTGGCATAACCATATTAGCGTCTATTGATGCCAAATATTTAGGTTTTGCCTAAGTCTTTCATCGGGATGAAATTCTTAATATGTGTTAATAAAAGATACATTATTTCTAATCAACAATATGTCTTCTACATAATGTATTAGAAACATGTCTTAGCGCTCCCACTTAATTTCTTGCAAATGCAAGCATCTTCATTGTCTCTAATGAACTTTTAAACTCCTTTAACAGTTTCATCATAGTGAAGATTCCAACTCCGCGATGCTCACTTTAACCATTGAAGTTTGCATATGCTTTTAGCATCCTTTGAATCAACAAAACCCTATGGACCGTGTTAAGCACATGTCCTAGGTAACGATTCTATTATAAGAACTTGTTTTGTTTATTCAACTACCATATAACAAATTATATGTAGTGGTTGCTACATTAATCCGTCTAGACTAAATATCACTATGACAGATCAAATCTTGTCATAGTCAACCTTTGAACATTGTTGTGAACTCTTTCCCAACATGTCGACTATTTCATAGATGTGAAACATCCATGTCTATTTCTTTATAGATCCAGACACAACTATAAGGTCTTACACCTTTCTCGAGGGTCCTTCAAGTTCAAAACTTGATTTTCTCGTGTATGGAACTATCATGGATTTTATGGCTTCAAGCCATTTACGGAGTCGGGCCCATCATCGCTTCTTTGCATGTAGTCCGTTCATTATTCTCAAATAATGATTCAACCTCAAATCTTGGTATTTGATTGTTTACTCGACCTACTTGTTTCAATAGGAACTTGGATCTCCGTGACCACAACCTTTGAGGTACGTGAGCCATGAGCTTTGTTGTCGCCTCTAACACTTTCCGGCTGCTAACTCTGCACATATAGCTAAGGTTCTTTTAACCTTATCAAAGTTCTATTGTCCTCCCACTTAACTTTTCACGAAAAATTCCTTCTCAAAGAAACTTGACGTTCTAAGCGACAAACACTTTTGTCTCCGGTGTTTTATGGAGGAATACTTAACATTTATACAAAGACAGGTTCATCCGACTTTGGTTGCACACATCTTTCTTTATGCATAGCATACCAATGTTTTAAGAAAGGACTACTTGGGTTTAATCCCAAACCATAACTTTATATGGTGTCATTTCAACGGATTATGATGAAGCTCTTTTCAGTGGAAAAACGGTAATCTCTAAAGCTTTTAATCTTTAAAATATAATGGCAGTTTTATGAATTACACCTTCGATCTTACCATGTCAAACAAGGTTTAATTACATATCTCGAACGCTCCATACTCTTATGGTGTTTCGGGAAATGCAAATCTACGGAACGATTCCTTAAATCTTAGATATTATGCTAAACTTGTAACTCAAATATCTTCCTTTATGATCTTATCATAAACTATTTATATTCTTGTTACAATGATTTTGCACTTCATCTCGAAAGTCTTTGAACTTTTCAAATGTTTCATACTTCATCCTTATTAAGTAAATATTCATATATTCACTCAAATTTTCGGAGAAAGCATATGAAGTTGGAATCCATCGCTCTTGACTACACATGATGGACTTCGTACAACAATATGTACAAATTCCAATAAGCTAGTCTTTCGTTCCCTTTTGGCCTATGAACGAAGTTTTAATTATCTCTAGGAAAGTTTCACAAGCGTCATTTGATCAAAAATCAAAAGACTCCAAAATTCCATACATATGGAGTTTCTTCATGTTTTCTTTCCAATATAATTTAAACGGCGATGTCACTTCCTAAGTGATCTTTCAATCAATTTGTCTTTCGACATCTTTAGCATTAGCTTTATGGATGTGATTTCTCCAACGAGATTTGTGAATCATCCATCTTTTATGGATTACGGCAATTATTTGAGCAACCCTTTTGTTCTCATAATACCTGATAAAACAAATCTTGAAGGCAAGCTTTGATGTTTAACGAGCAACACAATAACCCTTTATTTGTTCTCGATGAACATCATCACATATTTTTTTTTTAATTACTTAGGCCACTGTAGTTCATGAATTGTGTTGTTTTGTATGACGATTCACACCAACAAATTCAGTATCAAATACTTAATAACCACATTGTTTAATAAGCAAAGAATATAGCCATAACATGTATATCATCCATATACTTAAACTGAACAATTCTAGTCTTTTCTTTTCTGCCATATATTTATGAGATTCTCTTTCAAGATTTTCTGCATTTGAAAGAATCTATCAACATCAATAGTGGAGTCATACATATGACATATAGTCCAAAGCGTGTATAGTTAAATACCAATGTCTTTGGACTTGCACTTTGAAGTAGATCACCATCATCAAATGTTTGGTGTTCTTTCAAATTCCTTTATTTAGTAATCTTCTTGGTGTAGTAAACATTTTACCTACATCAAATATTCACCCTTATTATGGATTTATCCATGATCAAGCTACTTTAGCTTGTAACGGTGAATCGCAAGTATAATGTTGCTCTCCAAAACCTTTTGGAGGATTAGGACAACTAGTGTCTCCAACCTTTTGCAAATTCTCATCAAATATGAGAACATGACTTTTGCCATATTATACTCTATCATGTTGCAACCAAAACTTTGTTTCAGATATCACAATATCTTCCACACATCATGGTTTCAAATAACTCTTTCAGATCCTAGATAACCTTGATATTAAGAGAATTCTTTGAATATCAAGAATCATGGAGACAAACATGATACTCATATACTAACTCTTGGAATTGTCACTCTTGATTTAATACCAATTATTAAACTTCATGGAGTAACCGGAACTTACTGAAAGTTTGCAATAGGACTTTTAAACTTTATATTAACACTTCAAAACAATACGATACCAGTTCATAAAGTAAATTAACCAGAATTATATAGTTCTATCATCTCAATTATAACTAAGCGTACGGTGGTAAACGGATGCCAATGACTACAACAACTATGCAAATTCACTTTGATTTAGTTTATGATAAATTGAGTTCTAATTAATAATCAAATTAATCTAGGTGAACTCCCACTCAAAACAATATCCCTCACATTGTTTTAGTGATCACACGAACCAAATCCACCACATCAAAACCGATCATCACGAGAGTTGATATAGCTTCAATGGCGAACAATCGACATGTTCATCATATCTACTATATGACTCATGCTCTACCTTTCGGTAATCCGTGTTCCTGAGGCCATGTCTGTACATGCTAGGCTCGTCAAGATCAAACCTTAGTTTCTGCATGAGCAAATCTGGCTTGCTCACGTTGTATACACTTGCAGAATCTAGCACACCCGATCATCACGTGGTGTTTCGAAACAACAAGCTTTAGCAACGGTGCTAACTAAGGGTGAACACTTTATGACTTGAAATTCATGTGCATGAGGGATCATCTTATAATGCTACCGTCGTCTACTAAGCAATACAAGATGCATAAAGGATTAACATCACATGCAATTCATAATATGTGATATGATATGGCCTTTTCTTCTTTGTGCTTCCGATCTCCATCTTCTAGCACGAACATGATCTCCATCATCACCGCATTGCATCAAGGTCAATGATGCTACTCCATGGTTGTCGCCCACCGCTTCAACTATTACAACTACTTTGAATAGACACGCTGGTCTTAACATAAATTAAAGACAACCATATGGCTCCCGGTTGTCGACTTACAATAAGGAACATTGCATACATCATATATAATCACAATCACGGCCATATCACATCACGACACCGCAAAACAAAGTTAGACGCCTCTACTTTCTTTGCATGTTTTACGTGGCTTGGGGATGTTAATAAGTGTCGCTCTAACTTACGAACAAGAACCACAACATTGATACTAGTATTGTCAATCACCCGCTGTAAATTGGATCTTAACTATGCTAGGAGAAACAGCACCATAAAGCCACTTATGCAATACAAGTTACATGTCAAGCGTGGAGCAAGTCTCATGAACGATGTCATGTAAGGTTAGCCCGCTTCATCCCAACATACCGCAAGATACAAAGTACACAAGAAGCAATCGACAATAAAAGCATCAACGCCCACAATGACCATTGTGTTCTACTCTGGCAAGATCTACATATAGACACGGCTCGATACCACCGTAGGGGTTCGAGCATGGAAAACAAAAATTTTCTATCGCATACAAACAAACAAGCCAAGATCTATCTACTAGATTGTAGCAACGAGTCGATGGTATAACTTACCCTCAAGATTCCAAAGCGCTTAATGAGAGCGGATTCTCGTGGGTGATGTAGTCGTATTTTCCGATCTCAAGATCGTAGACGATCCTTCCAAATGCCACGCTCCGCAAGGCCTCGCAGCCGGTCACACGTTCGGTACTCGACGAAGACCTTCCTCTCCTTGTTCCAAAGAAAAGCGGAGGTTGTAGCACTCTCTCGCGATTCCGCAAAGACAACGGGCGTGGTACCTAAGTAGAGGGAAGATCCCGCAGGCTTCGCTTAAGCCGTGCGAGTATGGTGGAGCTTATGAGAGAGGCTATTAGTGGTCTAGTAATTAGACACACCAATTAGAAGGCTCTAAACCAATTAGAAGGCTCTAAACCGTGGCTAAAGCAATTAGAAGCTCTAAACCAAAACGGCTCTAAACCGGAGATCTAGAGTAGAAAGTTATGTGTCTATGGAGGAGCCCCGCCTCCTTATATGGGAGGGGGGTCCTTGGCGCCAGGGAGGAGGAGTCCCTCCCAACTCGCCTAGGGCTTGGGGCCGCCTGGAGGAGTCCAACTCCTCCTCCAGTTGGTTCCAACTCCTCTTGCTTGTTTCCCAGCTTGTTTTGGCAGTTTGACTTTCAAACCGACATTTGACTTTTCTGTTTTAGGATTCAATTTAATCCTTTATTTGGGACAGCAAGAACACTTAGTACATGATGCAATCATTCAATGAGCAATGACACATTCATGTACCCTTCCCCGAGTGCCGGACAATCCGAACCTTCTAGAACATTCCCGATGAAAACACCTAATCATTCCCGAACTCAAACGGGACTTTCCTTATATGAATCTTATTCTCCGGACCATTCCGGATCACCTCGTGATATCCCGGATCCCATCCGAGACCAACAACATTCGCTCTTTCTCATAATACCATAACTACTCAAACAACGTCAATCCTTAAGTGTCTCCCTACGGTTCGTGAATTATGCGGACATGATCGAGACACTTCTCCAACAATAACCAATAGAGGAATCTGGAAATTCATATGGCTACATATTTCTACGATTACTGCGATCGAATGAACCACTTACATACGATACCAATTTCCCTTTGTCTCACGATAGTTTACTTATCCGAGGTTATGATCGCTTCGGATCTCCGCATACCTAGTTCAACCTCGTTACCGATAAGTACTCTTTTCTCGCTCCGTGATATGTGATCCCTTGTGAGCCAGTCACATGCTTGCAAGCTAATTGGATGACATTCCACCGAGAGGGCCCGAGTATATCTATCCGTCATGAGGATGGACAAATCCCACTCTTGATCCATGTGTTTCAACCAATACTTTCCGAACACTTAATGCCACCTTTATAGCCACCCAACGGTGTGGTGTTTGATGTCATCAAAGCATCCATCCGTAAAGGTGATATGCATGATCTCATGGTCAAGGAATTAGGTTACTATGTATCGTAAAGCATATAGCAATTGAACTATTGAAATGACTTGATCTTTATGCTACGCTTATCTATAGGAGTATGTCCATCACATCATTCTCCTAATGATATGACCCTGTTGTTAATAACATCTCTATGTTCATGATCAGGAAACCATGATCATATATTAACCAACAAGCTAGTTTAACAAGAGGCTTTACTAGGGACTCTTATTTTAGTTTACAAATCACACAAGTATTAATGTTTCCTGTTAATACAATTATAGCATGGTATGTAAACATTTATCATAAGTGTGAAGATATGATAATAACCACTTTATTATTGCCTCTTGGGCATATCTCCAACAAACACCTCTATTGAACTGTGGACCTCGGTCCAATCTTTACCATTGATACTTCATTCACTGTTACTGTTTAATTTCTACAAGCAACCATTACCTTCCACACCATACGGTTAATCCTTTGTTTTCAGCAAACCGGTGAGATTGACAACCTCACTGTTCATTGGGGCAGAGTCTTGAGTTTGTGTTGTGCAAGTTCCAAGTTGTTAGCAACACCTTGGAGTCGTTTCCTTCCTCCTACTGGTTCGATAACCTTGGTTTCATACTGAGGGAAGACTTACTGTTGTGCTCATCATACCTTCCTCTTGGGGTTTCCCAATGAAGCTCTATAGTGATCTGAGCCGCATCACCGGCGGCGCTGGATCGAGGGGAGGGCGGGGAGGCCTTGGATGTCGAGGGAGGCATGGAGGACGCGGCCAAATCACTGCGCCACCACGCTCTCCCTCACTACTATCGTCACTCGAAGATTTTGACCTAGGCACCTAGTTCGTCGTGGCCATCCACCTCGGCATGCCGCGCGACAGGCTGCTCCTTCCCCGCAGGTTCGTGACGCTGATCCGCGACGAGCCGTCACTGTTTGTCATGTTGCGGGCGAATAGCTTCAGGACCACCAGGTACCCAGTTGATCTGCAGTCCGACCACCTCGGCCAAATGTACCTCGGCAACGGCTGGGAGTGCTTCGCCCACTGGCACCAGGTCGAGGTGGGCAACATCCTCGTCTTCAAGTACGACGGCGAAGGAAAGTTCGATGTCAGCGTCTTCGACCACACCTTGTGCCGCCGCTGCTACCACTCCGACTCGGACGAGTAGGCTAGGCTATGCGCGCGCCATGTATGATCTATCAATGTAGGCATTAGACATTTGCAATGAAAAACTTTATTAAACCGGTAAATATATTACAAACAAGAGTACAACGGGTTGCCTACAGATCGACCGACATTGGCCATTCTAGCTAGGCGCCGCCTACGGGTCGGTAAGTCCCCATTCTACGTTGAGAGAGCGGTAGACCGCTTCCTGCGTCTGTAGCTATTCTTCGGCAAGGGGGAGGCGGGCACGCAGGTACGTGCCGTCGGGATTGTCTTGCAATGCTTCGCAAATGTCGTCACGCACTTCCATGAGTGCTAGACGTCGGTGGTGCTCCGGCAGAAAGACGCGGTTCATCACCTCGAACGAGAAACGCTCGTCGGTGGTCCTGTTGTAGTTGTAGTGAGAGCGTCGTGGCAACGACGGGTTCGGCAACCACCACGGCCGCTCGGGCCCCTCTTCTCTGTCGGCGTTGGGGTTGTCACAAAGCTTGTCGGGTCGACGCCGGCGGCCAGGCATGGTGGTTTTTTGTGCTGCCGGTGGTGCGGGTATGGTCGTAGATAGCTCTGCGGCCTCCCCTATTTATGGCTGCGTCTGGACGCGGCGAGAAACGCCCAGAACTCGCGGGAAGCGGCGAGAAAGAAAGGCGGGAGACGTCGTGGAGATGGGAAGCCACTGGAAATACATGGACTAATGGGTCACACCGCTGGGCGTGGTCGGACGGACAGGCCGGATCACGCCCCAAATCGACCGTGGCCCGGCCCAAACGGACCGTTTGGGGCGACCGGATGGGTTGGCCCGGTGGATATGCCCTAAACATTCTCAGTCCGGGTGTCCAAAATGGTTTCCCGGGCCGGCGTTTGATGAAAAATCACGCTCTATCGCGAGCTATGTGTCTCGCTTATAGGTGGATCCTACCATCATCTATACATCTAACCACGATAGCATTTAGATTACACGGATCCTCGTGCTTTTGTGCCGTGTCGTGCACGCGAAGGTGACCAAATGCTAGCTTCTTATAGCTGCACTGACACTCTTATCGCAAACTCGGTTACTTCCTCTATACATCTCTGCCTCTACCGCTTCCTTCTCGCCACCAGTCTCTTCCTCTTTCTCATCGCGTCTGCTCCGACGCACTTTGCTTCGTGACATCGTTGGTGTTCTACTTTGTGTGTTTGCTTCTCTGCCTCTCTCTCAGTTCGATGACGACCGCCGGCGAGCTCATCGCCTCTGTTTGGCGGCATCTAGTATGTAAACTCCTACACACGCTTCTATACATGTGTTTTTTCTGTTTTTGTTGATTACGATAGTGTTTTTGTTGTCGCGCTAATGCTTATCTTCTAGATGTTTTAGTAGGCTTCATCGTATTCCTTGGCTTTGATTGTTCCCGATGTTTGAATACAACCGTCGTCTCGCTCATCGCCTCTCTCCGGCCGCATCTGGTATGTAAACTCCTACGTGCGCTTCCACACGTGTTCTTTCTGTTTTCGCTGATTACGATTGAGTTTTCGTTGTCGTGCTAATGCTTATTTTCTGGATGTTTTTGTAGGCGTCGTCATCTTTGTCGTATTTGGTTCTTCCGGTGGTATTTACCTTGGTTTTCTTCTTGAACATGTTAGCGGGTCTTTCTGTTACCCGCTAATCATCGCGTTATTTGCATCACTTTTTTTGTGCACGCGTAGTGTGTTATCTCTCTTTAGCAACCTCCTTATTATGCTTAGTCTTTGTCTCGTGCGCTCTATGTAGGTTATATTCGTCGCGGGCCTCTTGTTCATGCTCAACGGTTTGTCGGCGTGGCTTCTTACTTAGGCAAGTATTTTAGCCTCTTGCATTGTTTTTTCGGTTTACTTTTGCCTTTTATTTATGCGTTTGTCTAACAACATTTTTTCTATATTTTCTGACCCTGGCGCATGCATTCTCTCTATGGTCTCACTAATCTGCTTTGTCTTTATTTTGTAGGTTGCATAGCTGTCTTGGGTTTAGTCTGCTGACCAATAGTCGTGTTTTTCTGGCCGACAGTTCCATGTAAGAGTTCGCTCCTTCCGTTTCTTCTGTTCCTTTTTGGGTTCACGGTCTTATTCGTGTGCTCTTAATATTTTCTCATGCTTATGTTTGTGCTTCGATCTTACAGGCCATGATCCTTCATCCGTTTATTTTAGGATGATAAGTAGTCACATTGGCATGTTCATTTTAGAGGCGTCGAAATTTTGTTTAGTTAACGTTGTGGTGTTCCTCTATGGTTTGTCGTACGTAGGTTTAGTCCACGAGATCCATCCGGATGGGAACGTAGGTTCCTCTATGGTTTGTGGAGATTGATCTTCCTGACTTCAATCGGAAGGCTAAGCAGCCAGCACATTTCTTCTCGTCGTAACATATCTCTATCTCACCTCTCGCTCGACGTATTTCGTTCTACCGTCTTTTAGGTGCTAAAGTCTGTCAGTTTTCTACACATATTCCTTTGTTGACGTGATGCGCTACCATGTCTTCGACTCCGACTAGATCTACCTGTGCATGGTCGGTTGCTTTTGTTTGTATGCCGAACTAAGTCGGGCCTATAGTGCTTTAGACGCGTTTTCTCTATTATGCGTCGTAATCTGACGGTGTCCTGATGACTTTTTTTCTAGATGGCCGTATACAATTTGCTATCGGAGCTAAAAACAGGAACGAAAACTTTGTGTGTGCTGGTGAGAGTATCACGGACGAGGAACTATTATGACAAGAGCAATGACGCCACAACTGAACACGTCGACATGGTGTTGCTCGACTCGTTGGTAATACGATCCTTTCATCTCATGCATTGTTTTTAACGGTCTTCCATTTCTTAAACCAGGTGTAAACTGTGCATCACCGGCTTTATGAAGGGCAATGCCATGTATGCTGAAATTGGCTAGAACAACATCGATGATCTAAAGCTGTAGTTAGAGGAAGGGCATGTGTATGCGCTCATCCGGTTCATGCTCTCCAACGCGAGGCAAGGGTACCATCCCGTGAAGGGCGACTTGATGATCCATCTAACTTGCCATATCGTAATCGAAGAAGCGAGAGATTATCCAGATGACTTCCCGGAGCTGGTCCATGACCCGGTTCCCTTTGCTGATCTTCATAATTTCGTGGGAGATGTTTCTCCCTTTGTAGGTACATCAATAATTTTCTTTTAAATGTTGGTTATTGTGTTTGTGTCATTCATTTATTCTTTCCTACATGTGCAGACATCGTTGGGATTATAGTCAGCGTCTCCCATGTGGAGACTTTCCGGATTGGTTGGCAACAAAAGGAATCTAGCAGGCGTAGAATTGTCTTCTATGATGCAAGGTAAGCGATCTAATTATTTCTCTGTTTTTACGAACTATTTTTTATCTATAGCCATGGTATAATCATGTGTTTAGCAACAACGAAACGAGGCTAACACTTTGGGGACCACGTTCACTTGAGTTCCTGATGGATGAAGTATTATGTGCATGATGGACTCGACCCATTGGCGCCATTTGTGTGGGAATTCTTATGAAGACCTTTAAGGGCGAAGACTCCCTCAGCGGGAACTCTACATGCAGGTGGTACTTTAACCCAGAAGACTACCGTGTGGCATCGCTGGCCATCAGGTAAAACTTTTATTTCCTCTTATGTGTTTACTATGTTAGTTTGACAAAGGTTACGGTATTCATTTTTTGATTTAGCTACTTGCCGCTTTTCCAGACGATCATCGTTGCCGAGATGCCACTAGTAGAAAATATGCCTTTGGTTTGGAGCTGCCATGGGCTCCGGTTTTGTCTGGGACCGAGACTAGTGTGTCCGGTTCGTCCCGGTTCCAACGGCTAGGAGGCCGCACGAGACTAGTCCTGGTTCGATGGGACCTCTAGTCCCGGTTGATAATACTAGCCAGGACTAAAGGTTTGGTGCCAACGGATAGGAGCCAGGAGACCCTATAGTCCCGGTTGGTGTTACAAGTCGGGACTAGAGGCCATGAACTAGTCCCGGTTTATAACACCAACCGGGACTAATGATTTTTCCATATATACACTCTTCATCCCTGCTCGATCCAGCCATTTTTCTCCAAGCTAGCTCAAGTTCATCCCTTTTTTGTCCAAGATTTGTCAAGATTTGGTGGCACCCATCAATCCAAGGTTATACCATGTTATTAACTTCATTATTTCATCTCTCATTGTTAGTCTAGCTCAATGATCTAGAAGTAAAGAGAGATTTCATGCTTTAGAAGTAGAGGGAATTTTAGATGTGTAATTTTAGGCAAATTTTGATTATGCAAAAATTTACTGAAAGTTGAGATGTGTAATTTTAGAGTTCCGGAGCTCGAAATTGAATGAGGTTTTCGCTACTAGATCAATAATTAAAACTCAACAATTTTTATGTTAACATGTTTGTCCAATTCAAAAAATGTTGCATGTAAAATGATATATATATATATGTTGTTAGTACACACTAAATTTTTAGATTTCAACAAGTAAACGAAGTGAACATGATCCAAGTGTTTTATATGATCCAAGATTTTAATCATAATGCATATGAGCCGGTCATGGATGTATGGCACTCCCCGAATGTCTCAAGCGTTCATTAAAGGCGTGCATTCTATTCTCAATGTGGCTAAGGCAAACAAGCGGAATGGTTTTATGTGTTATCCGTGTTGTGTTTGCTAGAATGAGAAGGATTACTCTTTATCAAAAACCATCTACATCCACCTGATTCAGTACGGTTTCATGTCCGGCTATAGTTGCTGGACAAAACACGAAGAAAGAGGGGTTATGATGGAAGAGAACGAATAAGAAGACAACGATGATAACTATCCAATGTTTCCTGAATACGGTGGTACTACAATGGAAGACAGTGGACAAGAAGAAGGTGAAGAACGAGCATCAGATGAGACTGCTGATGATCTTCGTCAGGCCATTCTTGATGCACAAAGAGAATGCGAAAATGAAAACAAGAAGAAGAAGTTGGAGCGCATGTTAGAGGCTCAAAAAAATGTTGTACTTGGTAATATGCACTACAAGAAAAATGCCCTTTTACAACGGACGATTTTCGTGGTTGAAGGCCCATTTTTCGTTGCTGAAAAGACTTCTACGATGGATGAACTTCGTGGTAGAAGCCCCGTCACAAATGAATCTACCACGGTTTTTTCGGCCGTGGTAGATCGCACCCTTCAGCCATGAAAAGTCGTTCCGTCGTAGATCCATTCGCTAGTCGCGTTGACTGCCGACATTATGCAAACTGTCACATGGCGGACATTGTTAACGGCCAGTTAGAGCCATTAACTGTCAATAAAACCGTGATAGAAGTCAGGACCAGCCAAGGTGTAACATCCCAAAAATCATGATTGATAAAAGATTGCACTTCATTCATACATTCATGGCATTCTTGGCTTGCACAAAAAAATTCAAATTAAAATTCCAAATAAAACCATCTCTATGCATATTATATATATATATATATATCATTAAGGCATGATTTTGTTTTATTTTTCAAAGTATCAGAGTGTATTTGATTGAATAGTAGTGTTTTATACACAAATAAGTGCAATGTTCACTGTATAAAAGTTTAGAGGAAGTTTGGATTCAAATTCATTTGAATTTGGTTTGAATTTGGTTCCTAAAAATCCAATTAGAAAAAGGAAAGGAGAAAAGAATAAAGAAAAGGCCAGCGCTACAAATTCGCCCAAAGGTTGTTCCAGCCAGAAGCTCACCCGGCTTTCCTCCCTCTCTCACCCGCACCACTCTACCCGCAACATCGCCGGTGGACCCGCCACCAGCTTGGTCTTCCCCCAAATCACGCGCCAGACCACGTTGCCGCTGCCGTTGATGGCGCAGCGTAAATGCCATTGATTCAGCGAGCGACTATCGCTGTGCCTCTGCCTACTTAAGCTCCTCCACACCACGAGCTTTTCCCCTCACTCAACACCCTCTCTCCGCCACCAGGCTTCCCAAAATTCGGCTTGCAACGCCGCTTCCCGAGCATCTCCGGCGAGACATTGCGGTGAGCTCCGTCCACCCCATCCTTTCTCGTTCAAGATAGCATGATCCCCTTGCTCGTGCGCTTCATCTCATGCCTCTATTTTGTCTGCTCGTGACCTAGGTCGTGGGATTCGTCAACCACTGCAAGTGCCCGACGCCCCTCTCATCTCCGGCGAAAATTATGGTAAGAAATCGAGCGCCCTTTGTTTTCTAGACCAAACACCCATGTGCGACGTGTCTTTGCGCAGCCACTAATGTTGTTTGTTTGTCCTAGGGAGGCCTAGAACGTCGCCATCGTCTCCGACAAGCCGTGCCTGACGCCAGCTAGGTTTCCGACGAGCTCTTCCGGCCACCACAACATGCCCCCGCCCACACCAGCGACACGTTGAGCTTCCGTGTGACCTCGCGAGTCTAGTAAGCACCTCCGCAACCCCCAGTCCCCTCTGCATTCGCTAGAGCATCGCCGCTAGAGCGCCGCCAGACTATGGTCGCGCGCACATCAACCGTTAGATCCAGATACAATGAATCTGATTAGATCACTTAACGAATGGGTACGTTTATATCTGGCCCGTGCGTTGTCACTTAAATCCTACGGCTCTGGATGATCGATCCAACCGAACCGGTATCGACTAATCGGACACAACACGTGGCTAGGGTTTCGATTTAAAATCTTTTTTTATATCTATTAGAGATTCAAACTTTTAAAATTCATAACTTGAGTTCTGTTTATCCAAAAAATGCAAATAAGATATCAATGGAATCAGAAAAATAAATCCTAAACTAATGTGGACTTGAATTTGTATTTTGCTTCTGTAAATTTGGGTTTATTTGCAGAATCAAATATAGGCTTATTTTGACTATATAGATTATATAGAAAATGTTTTTAAAGCAAATTTAAGTTTATTTAGACTATAAATAGTTAGTTTTGTGTTCAGTGTTCTTTGATCTGATTGGATTAGTGTAGAAATTCATTTCACTCCATTTGCATGCATTCATATATTTTTGCTTGATTATTTTGAATGTAAATTTGGCGCTATCATTTTATGTGTGGATTTTGGTGCTAGTGGTGATTGTGATTGTGAGGATTGTTGCTACTCTCCCAACTACCAAGGCAAGTGGTGCTTCATGTATTTGTCCTATTATTTTTGACTATGCACTAGTGTTATTTTGAATAGGCCTTGCATAGAATTTTTACTAAGTATATATATGCTATGCCTTGGGGAAATCCTAGTAGTTGTAGTCTTGGTAGAATTTCTCTAAGTTAAAATACTTGTTGATATCATGCTTAGCCTAGCTAGTAGAAAACAAGGGTGGATTATATATTCATGCTATGGAAGATTTTGCTAAGTCATTGACTTATGTTTTTTGCTTAATAAAACAACTAAGTGAATGAATCACCTGGGTGGAATGGTATGATTGGGTTATGTTGAGTGGCTAAATAAGGCCCATGTATATGGTCTACCTTGTGTATCACACTTGTGGAAAGCCACCCAGGAACAAAGGAATTTGAGATACTTAGTGTTTAGAAGCTTCTAGTGGAACCACAATGGGCTCTGCCTTGATAATATAGGTTGCAATAACTTAGCCAGATGGACAGATGGTGGTAGGGTGATAGGTTGGAACACGTCCATTTGGTCTAAGGGAAGGCTTCTGATAGATGTCATCTCGATGCATGTCGAGTCTTGTGGGGAAAGTGCACCACCTTTCAAGAAGGAAAAATCTAAGTACTTAGTCGTGTCCCCGACAATGTACAATTTGAGAATCAAGACATTGAAGATATCAAGGATCTCCTCATCCGAATTTCTAAGTTAAAAACTTGTGGTTGAACAAGGGTTGAAGGTTCACCAATGTCTATTGGTGGTTCCTTGGGAGTTTTTGTTTGACAAAAACTTAGTGTTTTTCAACTGATAGGAAAAACTTATTTTGAGCAAAGCAAGCCTAAGATACACTTAGCCAAATTCATATAGATGTTAGATACTACTATTCTACTATGGTATCAATTTCCAATACAATTCCAAATGTATTGACCCACTGTGGCTATAACTTATGATGTTTCGGGTTACTTTGATGAGGATTAGGGTTATGAGTCTACACTCAACATGTTTGCCTGTGGCACATGAATATGAAGACTTTACTTTATTTTACTTATATTATGAACTCTTGTACCGTCCTTTGGCTATGGAGTTGTAAAAGACTATGTTTATCTCTGGAATGACGATGTAATAAAGACCTCTGTATATGTGTACTTTATCTTAAATTGTGGATGCTAGCATTTGATCCAGGGACTAGCATTGCAATCACAGGGACCTTTACCTTATAAAGGTGGGGTCTTATAGATGGTATCAGAGCACTGTGTTGCCTGTAGGATTATGACCCTAGGGTGAATTAGACTAAGAAAACCACTATGGAAAAAATGCAACTCTTTGCAAATTCCACATTTGTCTTTTTCTTCTCGTAAACCTTCCTAATCTTCTTTCTCATCTCAAATTGTAGATGGCCACCATCAATGAAGCCGTCAAGAAGGGACCACTCATGACCATGACTTTAGAATGTGAGACAGAGTTTCCCAAAGCACTCAAAACCCGTGGTGAGGCCGTGTACAAAGGATTCCCAGTAATGGATGAAGGAGAAGAATATTGGTGGGTGCAACTTCACTTGTACAAAAACAAGGGAGACAAACACAAAGAGACGGGATTCTACATGGGCACCAACTCAGAAATGTATACAACATTCTTTGACTCTGCAAGGAATGCAGCTTGGAATGCTATCAAGGAGCTTGGTGAAAGACTCAAGTTTAGAATGATCAACGCTAAAAATGACCTTGAAGAGGAGAAGAATTATACCCAAGACTTAGAAACCGCCATAAAACGTCTAAGGGAGGATATCATAGACTTAGCATATGAGTGAGAATCGTAACGTGCTCCGCTAGTTGGACCACCACACTTGTCATATTTTCACAAAAATTGTCTAAGTTATGTTGAACCTTAGTGTTGTGATAGACCTTGTATGCCATGACTTATATGTTTTATGATTTATGTAGGCTTTTTTTTCTTTCATATTACTGTCTTGTTTTCCTTTTACTTGTGTTGTTCTAATATTTCTCTATCTTACATTAGATGCCTAGCTTTGTGATCAGCACTGCCGAGGAGTTCAATGGAACTCGTTTTGGTTCACGCATCATGCAGTTCACTAGTGTGCTCAACCTCCCACTTCCTAGTATTAAGGCACTTCATCTCACCAAGTTTGAGAGGAAGGACCTTTGGGGCTTTAGAGTCTCGCAGCCAGGACAACAGACGGAGCCACTCACAAAGGAGATTTCCTTCAAGCTGATGCACGATGACAAGGATAAGGGCCTAGATGTAGTCATACATGAGCTACTTGGATGCCTCTACGGATGCCACTCCACCGAGCTTAGAGGCCTATACTTCCACCCGTTCGGGAGACATGACAAGGAGGGAGAGGCATTGGTGTATGAGGGTGCTACTAGAGAGAAGATTGAGCCAGTTCGTCTATATCTCCAGGACCTCGGGGGCCTTATTAGACACCTCGACACAGATAGGACCAACGTCATGCTTAGCAATGATGAGCTCCAGGTTCAGTTGAGGGAGAAGGACAAGCTCTTCGCGGAGCAAGACGAGATCGTCAAGGAGATGGATGCCAGATTCGAGAGCCAGGACAAGAAGTTCAAGAATCAGGAGAAAAGAGTCCAAGACAGAAACAAGAAGATCAAGGACATGAAGGCTGAGATAGAGGACAAGGACTTCGAGATCTAGACCCAGCAGGGAGTGATTGAGAAGCTGTGCTCGCAGAAGATAGCTCTCCGTGCGAAGTCGAGGCCTTGACCACCAATGTCGAGGAGTACAAAACAGCCGTGGAGTCAGCCAGACTTACACTTGTTGACGTGGAGGTCGACATGGAAGAGTAGTATAGACTACTCGACTATCATTTATCTATCATACTTTGATTATTGAGTCGCAATGACCATCTAACATGTGGATGGCTTGCTATTGAGTGTTTACTTTTTTTTCCAAAACCTGTTGTTTACTTTGTTCAAACTCTATGCTATTTTGAGCTTGGTTATTGTGTCGGTTGGTTTGTGATGTATTGTGCATGTTAAGCATCTATGGGTTATATCTCATTCCTTATCCTTATTGAAACCACAGATGCCTCCTCGTCGTGCCAACCCCAACCCAAACAACAATAATAGCGTCACCCCCGAGATGCCGCAGTTGATGACAGCTCAAGCTCAACTGATGCAGATGATGACTCGGTTCATCCAGAACCAAAATCAGAATCAGAAAACAACAACAACAACAACAACAACAACAACAACAACAACAACAACAACAACAACAACAACAACAAAGCAATAACAAGAAAGAACAAAGAATAACAAAGAACACCAACAACAACACCAACACCAACAACAACAACAACAACAACAACACCAACAACAACAACAACAACAACAACAACAACAACACCAACAAGAATAAAGAATAGCGATAAAGAATAACAAAGAAGAACAACAAGAAGAACAACAACAACAACATGTAACACCCAAGTTTAGCTAAATACTATTAGGGTTTGATTGTGCATCATCTCTTAAAAATGAATGGAAAGAAATTAAAGTGAAAACCCTAATCCTCCCCTCTCTATTTGAAAATCAATTCAAATGGTTTTGAAATATTTGAAAAGTACAAAAATGAATGGAGCCCAAATGGAATAAGAGGGCCCCACAATATCTTACTAGTTTTATAAAACCTCCTGGTATTTTTGAAATATATAAAACAGATTTGAAAATGAAATTACCAAAGAGAAATACAAAATAAGAAAAACAAAAAGATTCTGATAAAAAAAGTGAGCCAGCAAGCCAGAAATAGGCCGCAGCCCAGCAGCCCATCTCTCTTTCCTTCCTTCCATGTCGCTAGCCAGCCTCAAGGCTCAAAGATCGCCAAGCCAGCCCCACCGGCCCGCACTTCGCATCGCAACCACAGCTGCCTTCCTCGTCGTTGGCAAGATGCCTTTGTGTGGCGATCATTGTCGATCCCCGCCTCCTCCCGTCCGTCCGTCGAGCCCCGAGCATGGATAAGAACGACACGGCCACGTCCCCGTCGCCCTCATCCACTTTCCCCCTCTCCAGCGACCTCATTCTTCCCTCCGATGCGAGAGCCCGAACCCTAGTTGTTGCTCGTCGCCATTTCGACCGCCCCCGAGCTCCGCTGAGCATGCTAGAAGAACCGCCTCGTCGAGTTGAGCTCCCTCGTAGAAGGAATCAACGCCGCGTGTCTTCAATCGTCGCCATCGAATTCATCTTCCCCATGAACGACCATCCTCCGCCATGACCACGTCGTCGACCTCGACCCCCTCCGTCCCGTCTAGCAACCGTATCGCGTCGAGGGTGAGCCTCTAGTCCCCCTGGACCCCTCCATTTCTTCCCTTTTGCTCTGGTTCGCTTCTCCTTCGTGCGTCGCCCTCTGCCTCCGTTAGTCGTCGTAGCAGCCGACGCTCCGACGACCATTTAGAGGTGGCGCCGCCCCTATTCGGTCCAGCGTGAAGTGCTGGTTCGAATGCAATCGCTGCGTCCCCGCCGTGCCCAGCCGTCGCCGGCCGCCGCCTGCCGATGCTGGCCAGCGTGGCGCCAAGGTGGCATCTGTGTGGCCAGGTCCCACTCGTCAGCCTCTATGGCTAGCTTCTGCTTCGGTGAGAATAGAATTAGGGTTAGGGTTGGGTGTCGTCATCCTGATGTAATAAAGGTTTAATAATTTCAGAAATTGATTTAATCTTATAAAATCAATAACTAATTATCTGTTTATCAGAAAAATACAAACAATATATCAAAATGTTCAGAAAAATCAGAACTATGTACTAAAGCTATAATAATGCATTATTAAGCAACCTACATGACAAGTTTAATTAGAACAACATAGTAACCCCTATAGGTGTTTCCGGAGTTTCTCTGGGTTAGGGTTTGTACCCCTTGGAACCCCGATTAAACTGCCGAGCATGTCTTAGGGTTACATTTCAATGAAATTTAACTTGTCATAACATCATCATTGCTTGAGCATTGCATCGATGCCATGTGTTGATTGTTTCCCTCTCTTTCCAATGTTTTGGTTCTTCCCGGTAGAATATGATATCGAGATCGAGATCGAAGCCTGAGGACAACACTGTCGAAGTTCGAAGATTGACGAACAATACTTGACCAACTATAATCAAGTCAAGTACAAGGCTCCCGAAGATCTGCTTATTTGTTATCAACTGGCAAATGCAAGCATAGCCCCACCATGATATAATCCTATGTTTTCGAAAGCATTTCAATTCTGCCATGATGCATACGATTCTACTGTGGTCTTTTATCTATAGATAGAGTATCATATATGTTGCATACTCCCTTTGAGCTTATATTACCTGTTCCACTGCTCCTAGCATAACTAGGTTTGGCTTGTGTGCACTGCTAGAGTTTATGTATGTGTCCTGCTTAGCCATGCATAGCTGTTGATTCTGGTCCATCCAGATGATGTATCAGATGCAGAGAATCTAGTATGATAGGAAAACGTGATGAGATGATATCAGAGGTGATATGATATTAAACATGCTAAGGCTTGTATGGGAGGCCACGGTGGGATGTGGTTTTTTTAGTCCAATGCTCGCCTCCACTAGGAACCGAGTTCTTGCCCTTGGAACCGAGACGAGCGTACTGCCACACGGGGCTTGGGAACCCCTCGCCTGATTAACTTGCCTAGTAGATTCCATGAGTCACATAGTTCGGGCGTTCCATTCGACATATGCATAGAAAACCTTTTGGAAGATTTGTCGGGTGAAGGTGCATTCATAAAAGGTAGGGAAGCATGGACCGGGTTGCTTGGGGTTGATAGCGCCCCTGGTAAACCAACCTCGCCTCACATCTTTAAGTACCGGCTTCGGGATTTGACCCATTACGACGGAACCATACTTATTGCGTGACTCATGGTCTCGGTGAAAGCAAGGTAAAGGTCGTGGACAACCATCCTCTGCTGGCCTTCCAAGGAAGAGGGCTAAAACATTGGCATTAAGAGTCGGTTGGTACTTGTGGGTAAAGTTGTACACTCCTGCAGGATTAAATCTTTTCGAAAAGCCATGTTCACGGTTATGAACGCTTGGTGACCAGATTCTAAGATCATAGATAACTATAACCTAATCATAAAACTTGGTAGATCAACGTGTGCTTACGGATGCTTCCTCATGGGTACGAGGGGGTGATCCTAGTTGGTAGATGATGATGACTTGGTGGATATCAAAATATGTGGATCAATACTTTGGAGATGTCGCTCTCTTATCCCCCTTTAAAATACTCTGATTAGACGAGATTCTTCTCTCTCTGGTTTTATAAACAAAGATGGCTTTATGCAAAACAACTCCACTAGCCATAAGTCTTATGAGTACACCTGACTCACCCTTGCTTTGTTGATACTTTTGGCGTAGTAAGTGTTACACAAGATCAGTTTGGTACTACATCGACATCGACGAGTAGCTTGGGGTTCCCGGTCGGCAGCCTAGAATCTATGGGCTGGGACTTCATTATGCTTCAGGCCTCTTAGGACATTTGTTAAGTTTGCTATACTTAATAGCATAATTTTCCTTCCGTCGTTTGATGTTTGTGGTCAGTGACCTCTTCTTGTAATAATTTGGTTCTCGCTGATTCTGAGCTTGCTCTAATAAATTTTTGTGTCGAGGGTCACTGTCGTGTTACCGATTCTTCACTGGATATTCTTGAGCTCAAGGTTAAGCTTATTTCAGACGGAGGTCTGGGATTTGTTTAGCCCTGATCCCGGGGGTGTCATAGGTTTTGGTTTCAGAGCAGTACCGATTGTAGGAAACCCTTTCTATTGGTCGATGTTGAGTCTAGTGCTTGTGAAAACTATTTTCAAAGATGAAAATTATGTGCGAAAACTCTAGTATGCTTCTTTTCTTCTTATCCAATTTCGCTCTAACTCTGGGTCACCTTATCTTGTGTTGATTTGGAGAAGTTTTGTTATCTCGTCCTGCCTTTCAAAGTTTAGGTGCCTCTTCGTGCATGTCGTTTCTCAACCAGTTGACCTAGTGTAGAGTTCTCTAGAGTCAGTTGTGTGTGTTCCTTGTTTCCTTTTGTTCCTGTTCATCTGAGAGATTCCTTTCTATCATGATCTCTCTGCCTTCTGGACTCATAGTATTATATTGTTGGTTCCATGTTGTTCGCTCTAGGTTTTGAGGTTTCCTTTACCTCGTGTGCCTCCTTTTGTTTGTTTGGGTACTTTAGAAGTCGTTTCTTCTTGGAAGCTACCTTGTGACTATTACCTTGCATTGTACGCTAAGTCACTCAAGTAGTTACTCCTTGCTTTGGTTTTAACCCTTGGACTTGAACCAAGATCCCGATTGTGCTCAATTCTGGTGTTGCGAATCTTGTACATGACGCTGATCTTTAATCCAAGATCCATTCCTTTGACCCCTGTCGTTAATGTTCACGCATTACCTCAGGACGGCTGGTATTACAATTCTAGCCTTCAAGCTTGTGGTATTTGTCGCGATTGAATTGTGACAATGAAGGACTTCCCCTACCACATGCTACAGCAGATGTTCTTTAATGGAACCAAATAGATCATGACAAGAGTACTCCTTGAGAGTCTCGGATCTGTACTCTTGACTCTGCCACACCTTTCCCCTTCTTTGCATTAGTTTTCGGAAGGTTGTTGACTTATGCATCCACATCTCGGGATTCTATCCTAAGCATGTTTTTCTCCCTTGTTGTTTTCTGACCTTTGTCTACCAGTTGGTAGCCAAGTAGCACATGTGCATTGGTGTCTTCCGAAGCAAGATACTTTGTGGTCCGTCAAGACAAACCATTTCGGAATGTCTAGGAAAAACAAACTCCAGTACCTTGTCATATCTAGGACCAGGTCAAAGTGTTGTAATCCGCAGATCTAGAGGCATGGCTTAGCTTCTGTCTGTTCTACCTTAAAGTGTCACACTCTTTCATACTAAGAGGTCATGCTGAGTTTCCTGACCCCTTAATGAAGTGATGCTCTTACACATATTTACCCAACCTCCCTCGAGCTCTCGCGCTCGTGAGAGATGCGTGTGCGTAATAATGTGGCTATCTGAGATTCTTAGCAATTCTTATTGTTTTGAACTCCAAGTACATTTGTGTCATTCTTAGCGTGATTGTTTAACCCTGTCACTAAGCGAAGGATGATTGTGCTACCAAGTCCGTTACTCTGGTACACTCTCTTCGGTCAAAGAGTTAGTCTTGTGCCGAAGCTCTGAGACTATGTCTTCTTGCTTTATCAAGCAAGTTCCCTCTCGAACTAAGTGACATATCGGTGGTTCGTGATATTCTAGATGTCTACTAGAAGTATCTCCATGTTGCCACATGACCATGTTGTCAAGTTCTTGAGCAAGTAAGTTCTCTGAACTGCTCTCTTTTCTCCAAGGATCCGTATCGGATACCCCTGAACTAGTTGGATGAGCTTAAACAACAACTTGGAGAGTTGTAAGACAAAAGTTCTAACCGACTCTATTCCTTCATAAAGGGATGTATAGTTTTGTTCATGATGAAGTTAGATAATATCTCCTTCGTGGATATATTATCTTCCCCCACCTTTGATTTGATTTGGGTTACTATCGAATCAAACTCAGTTCCAAGGACTATCTCGATGGTGTTTCTACTTGTGATGTTTCACTTGAGTACATCTTCGCGTCCTTTGGTCTAACCAATATTCTCGCCTTGATCATACGACATATGAGTCCATCTTCTTGAAGTGTCCTGATAAGTTTGTTGTTGAGCCCATCAATGACATCCTTATCTTCTCCATGCTAGATTGGATTCATATGGAACATTTGGCATTAATGTTGGAAACTTTTGAGAACCATCTTCGAGTCATTCCGAAGTATGTGTTCTGGATGTTAGAAGTAACCTTCCCTGGTTCATGTGCAAATGATGAAAGTGTCACCGTGGATTAGATTAGAGTTAACTCCGTTCCCTAAGGACACATGTGTGTTTGATTGTTAGTACCTTATATGTGTGCAGTTGTCTTTCGACAAGTTGCTAAATACATGGGTCTAGCAATCTAGCTCAGCCTCTTGGAGTTTCACACTGTAGTTCCTATCTTGAGAATCTAGTAACTTCACCTTTGTGGCGAATGTTGCCAACTTTCTATTTGGACATGCTGAGTCTGAAGTATCATTTCACCTAACCAAAGATGAATCTCAAGCAGCAACGATGGTTGGTGTTCTTCAAGGTTTTGACATAGGTTCCTTTGTATATCTTACAAGATTGATGTAATGGTTGACACAATTAGCCGGAAGGCCTATTGTCATATCCTATTGAATCAACAATAACAATCACTCTTCATGAGACTTCTTCTATAAGTTATTATAGGAGTTGTGCTTATGGTTTCCTTTGTGTCCGAAGTCCGACCTTTACTTGATGTTTGATTTCTCGAACATCAAGGAGAACATCTAAAGTAGTGTTGCTAAATGTCTCTCGGTCGATCCTCTAGACCCTTTTATGTTGGCAAGCATTCTGTTGTGCCAAGTAATTGAAGTCTGAGAACGAAGTTTCTTTATTCTCGTGTCATCAGGAATCTTTCTAACTATTCATCTGGTGGTGTAAAGTGATATCCTAATCTTTGGCAAAGATTCTGATAAACCTATATGAATAAAGAGTTTCCTTCGTTTTCTCAACCATGTTATAAGAGTGGTTATGATTTTGGTAATCTGTAGTTCCTCTTGATTACATGTTTCTTGTGGCTCTTATGAGTCCTCTCCACCAAAACACCTTTCTATCATGGCCTTCTGTTGAATGAAAGAGTAACCCTTCTGTTTCAAAAGTAGTTCAACAACTTGGTTTTGTTGATCCATATCGCTGCAACCTGAAATCTCCACTTAAGCTTTTTAGCAGAGGTTCATCTCTAGAAGTCTGGTGTACGTTCTTTCTACTGGAAGCTTTCTTCTTCAGAAGCTTCAAAACTCTTCTGAAACTCCATGGTCTCAATCCTTAAGAAGACCATCTATCTAACAATTTGAAACCTTCTTCTCTTGTTTCCTCTGTTACCTTGACGTGTTTCATGTAGTCATCTCAGAGTTGTTTATGAACACTCCATCCATGAGTTCACCATGAGATACTCCGTGTGTTGTTTAGTGTGTTCCCTCTTATCCTTAGAGTGACCCTGTTTCTTCCCTCTATATCTCTTTTCCTACCTTTGGAATCTTGGGTCGAGATTCTCGTAAGGGGGATAGAGCTGTAACACCCCAGTTTAGCTAAATACTATTAGGGTTTGATTGTGCATCATTAGCATCATCTCTTAAAAACGAATGCAAAGAAATTAAAGTGAAAACCCTAATCCTCCCCTCTCTATTTGAAAATCAATTCAAATGGTTTTGAAATATTTGAAAAGTACAAAAATGAATGGAGCCTAAATGGAATAAGAGGGCCCCATAATATCTTACTAGTTTTATAAAACCTCCTGGTATTTTATATATAAAACAGATTTGAAAATGAAATTACCAAAGAGAAATACAAAACAAGAAAAAGAAAAAGATTCTGATAAAAAAAAGAGCCAGTAAGCCAGAACCGGGCCGTAGCCCAGCAGCCCATCTCTCTTTCCTTCCTTCCCTGTCGCCAGCCAGCAGCTTCCTGCGGCCCAAGATCGGCCTGCCAGCCCACCCAGCCCATACCTTTTCGTGATCGCAACCCTCGTCTTCTTCCTCACCGTGTCGGCAAGGCCATTGCCGATCCCCGCCGCCTCCTCCCGTCCGAGTTTCGAGAGTGGATAAGAACGACGCGTTCACGTCCCCGTCGCCCTCATCCACTTTCCCCCTCTCTAGATACCTCTCTCTTCCCTCCCGTGCGAGAGCCCGAACCCTAGCCGACGCTCGTCGCCGTTCCGACCGCCCTCGAGCTCCGCTGAGCACGCTGGAAGAACCGCCTCGTTGAGTTGAGCTCCCTCGTAGAAGGAATCGACGCCGCATGTCTTCAATCGTCGCCATCCACTTCATCTTTCCCGCGACCGACCATCCTCCGCCACGACCACGTCGTCGACCTCGACCCTCCCACCATCTAGTACCGCATCGCGAGGGTGAGCATATGGTCCCCCCCTCCATTTCTTCCCTTCCTTCCGTTCGCCTCTCGCTCGCGCCGCCCGCCCGCCGCTGTCGTAGCAATCGTCGCTCTGGCGACCATTTAGAGGTAGCGCCAACCCTATTCGGTCCAGCGCGAAGTGCTGGTTCGAATGCAAGTAACCGCGCGTCCCCGCTCGTGCCCCAGCATCGTCGGCCGCCGCCGCCTGCAGTGCTCGCCGGCGAGTCCCGGGTGGCGCCAAGGTGGCATCTCCGTGGCCAGGTCCCACTCGTCAGCCTCTAAGGCTAGCTTCTGCTTCGGTGAGAAAAGAATTAGGGTTAGGGTTGGGTGACGTCATCCTGATGTAATAAACATTTAATAATTTCAGAAATTGATTTAATCTTATAAAATCAATAACTAATTATCTGTTTATCAGAAAAATACAAATAATATATCAAAATGTTCAGAAAAATTAGAACTATCTATTAAATCTATAATCATGCATTTTTAAGCAACCTACATGACAAGTTTAATTAGAACAACATAGTAACCCCCATAGGTGTTTCCGGAGTTTCTCTGAGTTAGGGTTTGTACCCCTTGGAACCCCTATTAAACTGCCGAGCATGTCTTAGGGTTACATTTCAATGAAATTTAACTTGTCATATCATCATCATTGCTTGAGCATTGCATCGATGCCATGTGTTGATTGTTTCCCTCTCTTTCCGGTGTTTCTGTTCTTCCTGGTAGAATACGATATCGAGATCGAGATCGAAGCCCGAGGACAACACCATCGAAGTTTGAAGATCGATGAACAATACTTGAACAACTATAATCAAGTCAAGTACAAGGCTCCCGAAGATCTGCTTATTTGTTATCAACTGGCAAAGGCAAGCATAGCCCCACCATGATATAATCCTATGTTTTCGAAAGCATTTCAATTCTGCCATGATGCATACGATTCTACTGTGGTCTTTTATCTATAGATAGAGTGTCCTATATGTTTCATACTCCCTTTGAGCTTATATTACCTGTTCCACTGCTCCTAGCATAACTAGGTTTGGCTTGTGTGCACTGCTAGAGCTTATGTCTGTGTCCTGCTTAGCCATGCATAGTTGTTGAGTCTGGTCCATCCATATGATGTATCAGATGCAGAGAATCTAGTATGACAGGAGAACGTGATGAGATGATATCAGAGGTGATATGATATTAAACATGCTAAGGCTTGTACGGGAGGCCATGGTGGGATGTGGTTTTTCTAGTCCCATGCTCGCCTCCTCTAGGAACCGAGTTCTTGCCTTTGGAACCGAGACGAGCTTACAGCCACACGGGGCTTGGGGACCCCTGCCCTGATTAACTTGCCTAGTAGATTCCATGAGTCACATAGTTCGGGTGTTCCATTCGACATATGCATAGAAAACCATTTGGAATATTTGTCGGGTGAAGGTGCATTCATAATAGGTAGGGAAGCGTGGACCGGGTTGCTTGGGGTTGTTAGCGCCCCTGGTAAACCAACCTCGCCTCACATCGTTAAGTACCGGCTTCGGGATTTGACCCGTTATGGCGTAACCATACTTATTGCTTGACTCATGGTCTCGGTGAAAGCAAGGTAAAGGTCATGGACAACCACCCTCTGCCGGCCTTCCAAGGAAGAGAGCTAAAACGTTGATATTAAGAGTCGGTTGGTACGTGTGGGTAAAGTTGTACACCCGTGCAGGGTTAAATATTTTTGAAAATCCATGTTCACGGGTATGAACGCTTGGTGACCAGATGCTAAGATCATAGATAACTATAACCTAATCGTAAAACTTGGTAGATTAACGTGTGCTTACGGATGCTTCCTCATGGGTATGAGGGGGTGATCCTAGTTGGTAGATGATGATGACTTGGTGGATATCAAAAGATGTGGATCAATACTTTGGAGATGTTGCTCTCTTATCCCCCTTTAAAATACTCTGATTAGACGAGGTTCTTCTCTTTCTGGTTTTATAAACAAAGATGGCTTTATGCAAAACAACTCCACTAGCCATAAGTCTTGCGGAGTACACCTTGTACTCACCCTTGCTTTGTTGATACTTTTGGTAGAGTAAGTGTTCCCTGAAGATCACTTTGATACTACATCGACATCGACGAGTAGCTTGGGGTTCCCGGCCGGCAGCCTGGAATCTATGGGCTAGGACATCATCATTATGCTTCAGGCCTCTTAGGCCATTTGTTATGTTTGTTATACTTAATAGCATAATTTGCCTTATATTGTTTGATGTTTGTGGTCAGTGGCCTCTGCTTGTAATGATTTGGTTCTCTGCTCAGTTATGAGCTTGCTGTAATAAATTTTTGTGTCGTAGGGTCACTGTCGTGTTACGATTCTTCACTGGATATTCTCGAGCTCAAGGTTAAGTTTATTTCAGATGGAGGTCTGGGATTTGTTTAGCCCTGATCCCGGGGGTGTCACACAACAACAACAACAACAACAACAACAGCAACAACAACAACAACAACAACAACAGCAACAACAACAGCAACAACAACAACAGCAACAACAACAGCAACAACAATAATAGCAAAGAAGAAGAAGAAGAAGAAGAAGAAGAAGAAGAAAGAAGAAAGAACAACAACAACAACAACAACAACAACAACAACAACAACAACAACAACAACAACAACAACAACAACAATAACAAAAATAACAACAACAACAATCCCAACAATCCACCAGCATTTGACATGCTTACCAAATTTTTGAGGTTGAGGCTAGCCAAGTTCTCAGGACCAACTGATCCAGTGGTAGCCAATGACTGGTTACGTTCCTTGAACAAGGACTTAGTCATGTTGGCTGGACCGACGAGGACAAGGTCAGGTTCGCAGCACATCTGCTCGAAGGACCAGCAGCTACCTGGTGGGATAACTTTCAGATCACCACTCCCCTTGAGGATGTGACATGGGCTATCTTTGAAGATGGTTTCCACACTACCCACATCTAATCTGGAGTGATGAACTTGAAGAAGAAAGAGTTCCACAATCTGAAACGGCGTCACCGCAGTGTGTCTGAGTACATTGAGGAGTTCAACAATCTGGCGTGCTATGCACCGGATGAGGTTGATACTGATGCCAATAGGAAGGAGAAGTTCCTTGAGGGACTTAATGATGAGTTGAACCTGCATCTATATGTGGCCTATGTCCCAACATATCAATCACTTTGTGACAAGGACACCATCTTGGAAGACAAGATAAAACAGGTTGAGGGCAGGAAGAGGAAGCATAACTTTGATAAGCACGGCTCGGGATCGTCTCACAAGCGTTCCCATAATGATGATAGTGGAAGTTCTGGATTCCACAAGCATGGGAAGTACAACAGCCACCACAACCACAACCATCATCATGACAACAAGCATCATCGCATTCATGATAATGACAAGTATAAGAACCACAAAAATGGACACAAGAGCCACCACAGTGGAAGTGGTAATGGGAGTCAGCCTGCAAAGAAGGACCTCGGTCAGGTTGAGTGTTTCAAGTGTAAGAAGATGGGGCATTATGCAAATGAATGCCCAGAAAAAAAGTTGAAGGAGCCAAAAGTCTAACCCTTTTCAGAAGGGACAAGTGAACCACATCAATGTGGAAGAAATATATGAAGAGTCTGATGATGTGGTTGGTAAGTTCAAGCTCAATACTTTTCCAGCACTTGTTCTTTTTTATACTAGCACATCGCATTCATTCATATCAAGAGAATTTGTTGATAAAAATGGACTTCCAACTGAAACTATTGAGTGCCCTATAAAAGTAAGCTCTCCCGATGGAGAGATGATAGTGAATTTTGGATGTCATGATCTAGTGATAGAATTTGGAAAGTATAAGTTTCCAGTTAGTTTGATAATCCTAGATTCCCAAGGATTGGATGTTATTCTAGGAATGGATTGGATGACTAAGTATGAAGGAGTACTAGATTGTGCCAATCGTACCGTCACACTCACAACCCCGGATAATAAATGGATTTGGTTCAAGTCTAATTTTGAATCTAAAGGAAGTAAGTTAAATTCTCTTAAGGGGTTAGCATAGACAGTGTGCTAATTGTGAGAGAGTGTCCGGATGTGTTTCCGTAAGATTGCCCGGAATGCCACCAAATAGAGATGTAGAGTTTCTTATTGACTTGCTGCCAGGGTCAGGACCAATAGCAAAGAGACCCTACAAGATGTCGGTTGATGAGTTGAAAGAAATCAAGAAACAGCTTGGAGAACAGTTACAGAAAGGATTTATTCAACCAAGTTCTTCATCATGGGGTGCACCAGTTCTTATTGTTGAAAAGAAGGATAGAAGTCAAAGAAGTCAAAGGTTGTGCATAGACTATCGTTCACTCAATGAAGTGACTATCAAGAACAAATATCATTTGCCAATAATCAACAATCTATTTGATCAGCTAGAAGGAGCCCGTGTGTTCTCAAAGATTGATCTCCGATCAGACTATTTTTAGCTTAAGATTAGAGAGCAAGGTATACCTAAGACTGCTTTCACCACTAGGTATGGTTTTTATGAGTACGCTGTGATGCCATTTGGTCTGACAAATGCACCAGCCTATTTCATGAATATGATGAACAAGGTGTTCATGGAATTTCTTGACAAGTTTGTTGTTGTATTCATCGACGACATTTTAATCTATTCCAAGAGCAAAGAGGAACATGAAGAACATTTGCGTTTGATACTTGAGAAGCTCAGGGAGCACAAGCTGTATGCCAAGTTCAGTAAGTGTGAATTCTGGCTGCATGAAGTTGGATTTCTCAGACATATTGTGTCAGGAGACGGTATAGTTCTCGATCCTGCAAAGGTGACAGCTGTAAAAGAGTGGGAATCTCCCAAGTCAGTGAAAGAAGTTCGCAGTTTCCTTGGCCTGTCAAGACACTATAGGAGGTTCATTGAGAATTTCTCAAAGGTAGCTAAGCCAATGACGGAGTTACTCAAGAAAGACAAGAAGTTTGACTGGACCGAAGGTTGTGAAGTCAGTTTCCAGGAATTGAAGAAGATACTAGTGACAACACCGGCCTTATGTCTGCCGGATTTGGAGAAGGATTTCCAAGTTTATTGTGATGCATCTCACCAAGGATTAGGTGGAGTTTTGATGCAAGAAGGGAAAGTTGTGGCTTATGCCTCGAGACAACTCAAAACTCATGAAGTGAATTACCCTACTCATGACTTAGAGTTAGCCTCTGTTGTCCATGCAATCAAAACATGGAGACATTATCTTTTGGGAAATCATTGTGAAGTGTTCACAGATCACAAGAGTCTGAAATATATCTTCACTCAGAAGGAAATCAATATGAGACAAAGAAGATGGCTAGAACTCATCAAGGACTATGACTTGAGTTTGCAATAACATCCCGGTAAAGCAAATGTCATAGCGGATGCTTTAAGCCGTAAGGTTTATGTGAATGGCCTTACTAAGGGAGAATTGCCAGATGATCTGTGTGCCCAATTCAAATATCTCAGATTGGATATTGTACCAGAAGGACATCTCATGTCATTGGAGGTTCAACCCACATTGTTGGACAAAATCAAAGAAGCCCAAAAGTTGGACAAGGAAATTGAGGAGATTAAAGTAAAAAATAGCAAAGGGAAAGCTAAAGGTTTCCATGAAGATGAACAGGGTACTTTATGGTATGGAAAACATATCTGCATTCCGCAAGATCCGGAGCTTCGGAAACTGATTCTGCAGGAAGCACACAACTCACCATATTCCATTCATCCAGGTAACACAAAAATGTACATGGATGTGAAGGAAAGATTTTGGTGGAACAATATCAAGAAGGATATCGTGGAACATATTGCCTTGTGCGATGTGTGTAGTCGAGTGAAGGTGGAGCATCAGAACCCGGCAGGGTTATTACAACCACTACCTATTCCTGATTGGAAGTGGGACAAGATTGATATGGATTTCATCACCGGACTGCCAAGGACTATATCGGGATATGATTCTATTTGGGTTGTTGTCAATCTCCTAACTAAGGTGGATCATTTCATACCTGTGAAGACAACCTATACAAGTGCTAAGTTATCCAAGATTTACATGAACAGGATTGTATGTCTGCACGGAGTACCCAAGAGTATTGTGTTTGATAGAGGAACTCAGTTCACCTCGCATTTTTGTCAACAACTACATGAGTCATTGGGAACGCGATTAGAGTTCAGTACAAATTTTCACCCCCTGACTGATGGACAGAAGAAAGAACCAATCAGATTCTGGAGGATATGTTGAGGGCATGTGCCCTAGAATATGGTGCTAGTTGGGATGAAAGTCTGCATTACGCAGAATTCTCTTACAATAATAGCTATCAAGCCAGTATTGAGATGGCACCATTTGAATTTATCTATGGAAGAAAGTGTACTACACCATTGCTATGGAGTGGTGTTGGAGAAAGAAATTTGTTCGGGACAAAATTAATCAAGGAGGCTGAAGAGAAAGTCAAATTGGTAAAGGACATATTGAAGATAGCACAGTCCCGACAGAAGAGCTACGCAGATCCAAAGCGTAGAGAAGTCACCTATGAGGTAGGTGATAGATCTTATCTTAGAGTCTCACCACTTCGTGGTGTGAAGAGATTTGGTGTCAAAGGAAAAATGGCTCCTAGGTATGTTGGACTATTCAATATTTTGAGTCGCAAAGGAGAAGTGGCTTATGAAATTGAATTGCCTGAATCACTGTCTGCAGTTCACAATGTGTTTCACGTGAGTCAGTTGAAGAAATGCCATCCGGAGATGGAATAAACTTCTTTGAAGGATACTATACCTTTGGAAGAGGTTCAGTTGGAGAGTGATCTCACCTACGAGGAGAAACCTATCAAGATTCTTGAGATTGCAGAAAGAGTTACTCATACCAAAAATATCAAGTTCTGCAAAGTTCAGTGGAACCATCACTCTGAAGAGGAAGAAACTTGGGAAAGAGAAGATGATCTTCGGAAAGACCACCGACACCTATTTGCTAGCCAATCCGAATCTCGAGGGCGAGATTCATCTTAAGGGGGTTAGATTTGTAACATCCCAAAAATCATGATTGATAAAATCTTGCACTTCATTCATACATTCATGGCATTCTTGGCTTGCACAATAAATTTCAAATTAAAATTCCAAATAAAACCATTTCTATGCCTATTATATATATCATTAAGGCATGGTTTTGTTTTATTTTTCAAAGTATCAGAGTGTATTTGACTGACCTGGTACGCCTCTCCGTCTCTCCTTTGGACTTCGTGTCGCCCACGGTAAAATATTGACTTTGGATTTTGTCTCGTCCAATTCCGAGAATATTGATTTTCTGCCTTTCTGGAACCAAAAACAGAACAAAACAGGCAACTGGTGACATGGATATGCCCTACGGGTACCCGATGTTAGCATACCTGGTCCAGCCCGACGGAAGGCCCACTCGACGATCTGCCAGGGTCCATGACGCCTATGACGGTTCGGCTGATATGAAGCTCATATGGACACGGACTCTCAAGCGCACAAGACAAGGAAAGCTGAAGACTAGAATTTGAATACAACTTGTAACCTACTCATATCGGTATCCGAGACCTAGCCTCCCCATATATAAAGGCTAGGAGGGTCCAACAAGGAGGGTACGTACGCAATAGACAGATTTACAGATCTAAACTCGACTCATACTTTCGCACACGCATCCACGCTAGATCGAATCTGCGCACCCTGTAACCTTCGGTTCTGCCGTAATCAAAGAGCAGACAAGCAGGAGTAGGGTTTTCCTTCGGGCCCGAACTCGGTAAATCTCGTGTCCCCTGGTTGCTTGTATGTTAACCGTGCCACGATCTCCAGCATCCCCATCTTCTCCAAAACCCAAGTCCATAACAATGGGCATTGACGAGATTAAACCTTGTCAACTGGCACTCTGGCAACTGGCACTCTGGCAACTTGTTAATAGGTTAGTTCCAGAAAAGATATAAAAACACCTCATAGTGTAGACAAAACAAAGCAAATTAGATACTAAACAAGCATGGAACATCAAAAATTATAGATACGTTTCTGGCGTATCATCGTGCTACTCCATAACCATTCACTTTAAGACAATTCTTAATAGTGACAACTAGCAAGTTTCAAAGAACTTCTTTATATATATATTTTCTTTTATTTTCAAAATGTAGAGAACATGGCAATGTATATTTAGAGGATCATAATATTTTCCACAAGCTAGATAAAAGTTGGACAAGGTGTATCAAATCTATGGCTTGTCTCCTATGGGGCCTAACATGAGAAAATATATCCCTTATATAAATATGAACAAAAACTAACCTAAGCAAGCATTCAAAAACAGAGGGATACACAATAGCATGAAAACTTTTTAAGATAAAGAACATTGCACATGACTCTATGCATGCAAAATAACCTCCCCAAGCTAAGAACTTTTCAAATACCGACTTGAAAAGATCATGAAAACAAAGATAAAATGCAGTTATCAAAAGAGAGTATAAGAAGTGGTTACCTCCCCAGACTTAAGTTAAAGCAAGGGTGACACATTTTACCGTTGAGGTAATAATAACCTCTCTTTCGATGGACAAAGAACCTTTGCTTCAACATGTGTTTCTTGATATGGCCCAGTGTGCCTTCCTTGAGAACCTGCTTAGAAACTAAAAAAAACAAAATATTTTTGTGTTTTTGAAGACACGGGTTTAGCTCACAAGTGATAAAAATACAAGTCCCACTGAATCGGTTCATCAACCTAAGTACCATGCTTAAGTCAACAAACTAGTTCTAGAAGAGGCCTCTCCTAGATTGTGATGAGGTGCAAGTAAAACAGGATACGAGACACGAGTGTGCAACCCCTATGTGCTTATTAAAGGAGGTTCGAGTTGGAAAGTTTTACCAGACATTAATAGGTAGATATATTGAATTGAAGCAACCAAGTGGCTCATGCGAGTGTTTGCATGGTTGACACTACCGTACACGTCGTCACACAAGGTTCAAGTCTCTGTGAAAATAACACACAAAATAAAATGCATCGGTTTGGTATACAAACATAGTTCTTTTACCCCACCGATTAAAAGAAAGTAAAAAAAGAAAACATAAACTTCTATAGAGAATTAAAGTCTAGGAAATTTCTGAGGTAGAACTTTTATTGCTTACAGATATTCGACTTCCCCTCGATTAAGGGAGAAGATCACATGTGGAGTTTCAAGGTTTTAGAGGAAGTAGGGAGTAAGTATATCGAAATTTTGATACCTGGATTACCTTTCCATAGTGATTTTGTGGTTGCACCAACTATACGGGCATAACTATACGGCCGGAAAAATATTTCCCGCTGTATAGTTGGTCGTCAAATGTGCAGCAGCCTGAAATAAGAACTTGAAACATGTGTTGATATCTATACGGCAAAAACTATACAACCAGGATTTTTATCCTCGCCGTATAGTTGGTCGTTAAACCTCCTGTACCCGGGGAAGAAAATTTGACGATGGTATTGATAACTATACGGCTGCAACTATACGAGTGGGATTTTTATTCCTGTCGTATAGTTGGTCATTAAAGGTAGTGTAGTCGTCAAAAAATTCCATTCCTTTGATAATTCTTTCTTAACCTGAAACTTAGCGAAAAACACCAAGTTTTGACAGAAAAATAATAACTTTAATTTTCGACCAACATTAGCATGTATAAAACAGGATTTAAGTACAATTGGGTTATACAACACATAGTAACAATAAATTCTACCTTTTGTAAACTTCAACAAGATAACTCCAATAGCAAGACATGCAAAAAATAAAAGTGCCAATGCAACATGAATGCAGCTAGACTCAAGACACACAACTAAAAAAGACACCTAGTAACTTCCGGGTTGCCTCCTGGGAAGCACTTTCTTATAACCAAGTAGTCAGGCTTTTATAATCCACATTTATTCAGCGATGGAGGCAGATACAGGAGTAGTTTTTCTTACCTCCAATGAGTGTTTTCAGGATTTATATCATATTTTTTCTTCTAAGACGTATCCGCTTGCAGTGCATCGGTATATTGTAAGTGTTCTCGTTGCCACGTGAGGATGGATGCACCAAGAGCGGTAAACATGTATTCCTTCCCTCCTACATAGAGGGTGTTAAAGATTTATTATCAAACTTTGAATATTTACCTTGATTACTATGTTGAGGGTACAACTCATAATGTCCTTTTGGATCTAGTAGCTTGGTCTTTGCCACCGGAATTTCTGCACCTCATTAGTAAAGCAAATATCATAGCAAACAGGTATGGGTGGCACACAGGATTCCGTCTTTGGATCATCATAATTGATTTCCCAAAAAAGAGTATTTAAACAAACACTACTAGAATCATCAAAAACTTCTTCAGGGCAATTATTAGGGATTATAGAATAATTTAAGTCCTCATCATCACTAGAGTCAGAAGAATAATAAAGATCAGGAATAGGTGGGGGATAATGTTTGAGAGATGCTTTCAATTTATTCCATTCATTGATTTCTTTTTCTTCTTTATCCTTGATGCGTCTTTGATTTCTCTGATACTCTTCATAATTCCGTTTCACTTCATCTGCAGGTGTCAGATTGTGGGATATTCAACACGAGGCTTCTTATTTTTATTTTTCCTGGTTTTAGGCTTCATGGATTTCCCTTTCTTTCCTTCTTCAATGATGCAACATCTAGAAGATATGGGAGTAATAGTAGAGGGCTATTCTCCATTGTTAGTTCTAATATGATTAAAATAATCAGCTATGAAAATCATTGCTTTAGAAAGAACATCTCTAACTAAGGTATCATCATAAGGAATTTTCCTCTTCTATTTTCATCTTTAAGAAACTCATTGACCAAGTTCTATAGATCAGTAGGGAGAGGTTTTTCTTCATGCATAATTTTACATTGCAATTGATGAAAATTATTATGTATATCTCTTAAGAGTTGCCAAGCTTCTTCCAAAGTTTTTCCAAGGAATGCACCATCACACATCATGTCTAGTTTATTCTTAGAAGAGTGATTTAAGCCTCCATAAAAGTGATTCAACAATAACCAATCATGTAAATTATGATGTGGACAATCATGCATCAATTTTGAGAACCTACTATAAGCTTGTATTAAATCCTCATTGTCGCTTTGCTTGAAATTCAGGATATGAAGCATACGCTCATAAGTTTGCTTTTGTGAGAAATAATTACCGAGAAAAGCTTCAGAGATATCTTTCCATGAATTGAAGTGTCCCACGGGATGCGATTTTAGCCAATCTTTAGTTTTTCCTTTCAGCGAGAACCGGAATAGATATAAATTCAGCTTGTCATTTGTCCATCCATTTGCCTTCACCGTAGAACATAATGAAGTAAATTTGTCAATATGCTCATATGGGTCATTGTCCGGAGCTCCTACAAAAGCTATTTCCATGATTATATTTATCCACATAGGATTAATCTCATATCCATCCACATCAATAGCGGGCTGAACAATAGGAGCATGTAAATGATCAACACTCGGAGATGCATACTCCGCAAGACTTTTACTTTCCATGGTTCCTATGTTTTTGAATTTCCTATAACTAAAATAAGTAACAATACTACTAACAAAAGGTAAACCAATTTTTTTGTTCTTTTCAAATAATGAAAGGCAGTAAGATAAATAGCAACAAACAAAAATAAACCATGTGAGAGTAGGAAGGTAATTACCAGACGCTTAGCTCCTTGGCAACGGCGCCAATTTGATGTCTAGATTCCTGCACCAACAATAGGGTTATTGCATTACCTGTAGCAACAAATATTTAAGAGTTTGTCCCTATGGGAGATTGACAAACGGAAACAACATGACCCCGTAGCCACATTGTCAATGCGGCCATGTTTCGCACCCAAACCGTGGTTTGGAAATAGCCTATTCTATAAGTTACTAGAACAACGATAATTGAGAGAGGTATAAAGTATCTAATAACAAAGGACTTTTAATAAGAACAAAATAAACTAAGACGAAAAGTAAACAAGAATATGAACTGAATTAAAGAGATGTAGTTGTAGGATTGAATGGAATGATAGAGGGCTTCTATGCTTCGGTCTCACTACTACTAGATGGCAAATATATGTGTGATCTATAAGAGATTACTCGGACAAAAAACCTTCCCATTGATTACCGGATGTCACTTTGTGTGCACTATGCATAACTCTCGCGCGTCACCGCAAGACAAAAGGCACTTCCTTACCAAAGGATCACATAAACTCATCTTAGATCATAATAAATTCTAACTTAGCGCACTAGATCATACCTCAACCTAGAATTGAATCAATCAATCACACATGGATGAATAGCAAAACATTATAAATATATAATGAAGTCACAACCGTGCTCAATCTTACAATTACTAAACACGAGAGAGAGAGAGAGAGAGAGATGGAGATGATGATGGAGATGGAGATCGATGTGTGGTGGTGGTGATGTATTCCTTCTCCTCCTCTTCTTGCTTGGATGCCTTGATGGTGATGGTGTTGAGGGAGATCTAGATCTCGGAGGTGTGGTTGAGACAGAGCTCCACCGCTATGGAGATTGGATGGGTGGCAGCGGCAGGGCTCCACCCCTAGAGGGCTATGGTGTTGTATACTTGTTTTTTGACCCCTCCCTCCTTTATATAGGCCTTGGGGTGCCCTAGGGTTCCCCCTAGGCAGGGCTCCTTTATATATGACTTAGAGAAGGTTCTAAAACTTTCGGGGGTGAAATCTTGTCATTTGCGACATTTTTTGTAGCTATACAGCCAGAATTTTTGCTCCGGCCGTATAGTTGTTCGTTGAACTTGCAGACTCTTCCGCATTTTTGTGGACATTTCTTCATATGAACTCCGTTTTGGGTGTTCTTGGGCTCATTGTATTAGTCTCAATGAGGGTTACAACCCCATGGTCTTGGATCTTTATTTTGAGAAGTTGGAAAATTCACTTTTTTCAACACCTCAAATGGCTAAGTCTGGTCCTGCAATTCCTCCATACTATACTCTCATTCTTTCGTTTGCCTTTGTTTTATCCATAATCATCATCAACACCTACACACATGTCAAAGACAAGAAAGAGGGATAAAAATTCTACCTAAACTACTAAATGTGCAAAGCTCATATTGAATGTAATAAAAACTAGTAATCATGCATATCAGGCATAGCAATAGTTACATGGAGCATGATATGATAGCAAATGACATAATTTATATAGATAAAAAGTGTTGTATTATCACAACCATCAATCAGTAGATGCAATGTTTGTCTAGATGAGAATGAATATTTGATGCATTCTACGATCACATGTTCTCATGCGAGAACTTTTTGGGATGAAGCTTGGAGATGGCTTGATGTTGATCTTCCGGGACTACATCGAGTCACCTGGGCGAGATATATTCTCCGGGACCAATGCTTTTTGGATCAGGACCGAGCAAAGATTATTACAGTGATGTGGTTGATCTGGCATTCCATAATAGATGGAAACATGACAAGGAGCTTTCTGATCCTATGTATGTGGTGAAAACCACTAGGTAGGTACTCACTCTCCTCGAGCTTTCTCAACAGCAGGTGGTGTTGCCTAGACATGGTTAGTGCCCTCCTGATCTAGATCATGTAAAAATCAATATGAACTACACAATAAATTTTGCGGATGGAAATGGTGGTGCGGGAGGTGTTGCTCGATCTTCAAGCCGACTCTTAGGCGCTTGGTGCAAGCCTGTTCTAGGAATCACAAACCCTCTCATCGCCAAGAGCTTGGCAGTGCGTGATGGTGTCATCTTCGCCAAGCTTCGAGGTTTCTTGCACGTGATCTTGGAGACAGATTGCATGGAGGTGGTTGACCTCTAGAGCATTCGCCACAATTCTAGGTCTATTGTGTCTCCTCTGTTACTAGAAATTGGAGAGTTAGCTTCTTCTTTATCTCTTTTGATATTCAGCATGTAATAAGGATAGCTAACTATCCCGCGCATCTTTGTGTGTGCAAAGCGTGCGAGCATTCTGATTGCAATGGAGAGTTTAGTAGACGTAGACTCCTAGATTTTTGTTCAGTTGTCTTATGGCTGACTGTCCAGCGAGCGTCTATGTTTGAATAAATCTCTCGAAATTTACCGCAAAAAAATGGATACTTTGTTAGTATTTTTACTACCATTCTTCGAAGTAGTATAGGAAGTCAGAGTCTGACTCGCATCTCTCTTTATCGATGTGCGCACATATTAATGTAGTCTTGTTTTTTTTAACTGCAGTAGTTGAGCTGATCAAATATGAACTAAAAAGGAATATTTTTTTGGAGAGCACACAATTCGTGTGACTTACTTTTATAGAAGGCAGAAGTTTAAAAATACAAAACTGATAGCGACCATCGCAAACAGCACATGTCAGTGAACACCCCAAGGCACACACACCTAGTGGACTACACTCTAAAAAAGGGAAGCGTCCCCTGGGGGATCGGAACTCCCGATCCCTCGCCTCCAGCGATTGACATGTGTCCCATCCAGACCCCTAGGCGAACGAAAAAATCCTCCTACAGCTACAGAAAAGAGACCAACCGTGCCCCGTCTCCCTTCTCTGTGAGCACATCTCCGCTCGCCGGAGAAGAAGCCGATGCAGCTTTGCCTTCTCAAAACAGGTTTTTGTCTAGCAAGGCTGGGTAGCAAGCAAGAGAGTTGAAATAAACAAGAAAATATACAAGTAATAAAGCCAAACATGCAATCTTCCTTAAATACACAAAAGAATCTTAAATAAAGAATACTAATCTTATGAGCCAACAAGAAAGAAAACAAATGATACCAAATACATGTAATCTTTTTCTTTCTTTCTTTCTTTTTCTTTCATACTAATGCCACTGACAAGAACTCGGTTTGCCAAAACCAATTTAGATCCACTTGATGATCCCAAAGTGGTGACAATACTGATCAACAAGATCCATCACATAATAGAGATTGCAAACTAAAATAAGAAGTGCAAAAAGTAAAAGATGAGACTTCTCATTAATATTCAATAAAGGCACTCACACTAAGGAATACATAGATAATCAAATAAAGGAGAGATACTTCCACATTCAAACCAAACTATAAGATAACCTCTCTACCACATATATGAATCCACTAAAAAGGTAAAATATAAAAGGTAATGGTGGTGATACCGCGGCACTCCCCCAAACTTGGAACAAGCCAAGGGGATGCCAAACCTGATGACGAATTACTCCTTTGATGGTGGTGGTGTTCTCTTGATAAGCTCCTTAATAAGTTTCTTCAAATCCTCCATATCGAAGGTCGGAGTACGAATTAACTCCGAATTATGCTCAATGCATCCCATGATCAACTCGGACCGAGGATCCTAGTACTTGTTATTCTTTTTCCATTATTCCAAATTAGAGTGTTTCTTCCCTGCACGGTTAGAACAAGGGGTACTAGGAGGAAGTGTGCGTGGAGCAAGGATATGACGCGGAGTTCTTCCTCCTGCAGACATCCGTGTTGTCCTCTTAAGATTGGTAGGTCGTGCCACCAAACCAATGCTTGTGACGGTAGCGTGAGTGTTCGGTTGCTTGTCCTCCTCCATGTCACCTTCATACCCTACCAAGATCTCCTCCTCCTTGGGGACTTGAGGTTCTTCTTCCTCGGGCTTCTTGCCTTTGTCGTTGGCGGAGGCCATGGTGCTCTTAAACTTGAGAAAAATTCCTGACAGAAACAAATTGAAACGAAAACACGACGAGAACACGACACACGAGCCTCAGGGGATCCAGGGGGTTATATATTACGAAGTTCCAAAGCATAAGGAAGGTCGACACGTAAATGAAGGCAGATTTGAGTTCGAGGGTGGCACACCCTCCAAAGCGCCAGTTAGGGCCCATGCCCGGGTGTTTTTGTCCACCCCGGACTCTTTTTCCTCTTCAATTCCGTCCCATATCTTTCCTTGTGTATTAAAAACATCAAAAATATAAAAATATTGGGGTTTCACGAACCTTCTGTTTTCACCACTTTTACCTATTCAAAGACGAACTCTGTAGATTCCTTCTCTCTTTCTCCTGAGAATTTCCTTCGTACAAAACTTTTGCACAACTCAATGACAACTTTAGTGTACTCAAAAACAATAAACCTTTGGTAAACACTTCAACTGAAAACCCTTCAAAAAAAAAGCTTCTGTAAAGGGCAAATGCAGATGATGGCAGAAATCTGTCAAAACAGACCAGCTGGTAAAGATTGATTTTTTCGAAGACATTTTGTTGCTCAAATAAAAAAGTGCAGAACTGATGAAAGTTGGGTAACAACTTGGAGAACAAGCTAAGAAAAATACAGATCCATCCGAAGTACTGAGCTTCCTCAAGAATTTTTACAATGCAGCACAAAAATCTGTCCCAGGACAGCCACTTTTCACAACTCCTCTACTTCACAAAAGTAGTTGAACTTGACACAAAAACCAAAACAAAAAGGATAAGGAGCGGTTATTACAGAGGTAATAACTTCCAAGACTCGACAAAACTCTTGGGTTATCTCCCAAAAAGTACTTTTATTTAATGCCTTTAAGTTAGGCTCGAAACTTCCAAAGATGCTCACAAAGGATATATATATTTGAAGTGAAAGAGAGCATCAAGAAGCAAATAACCAACACACTTGAGTCTAACCCACTTCCTATGCATAGGGGTATCATGAGAAAACGAATTGTTGAAACAAAAAGCCACAAGCATAGGACGACAAAACATATGCAACTTTAAAGCTTTCAACATAAAACGGGGAAACTTAACATCATTGAGATGCATAAAACCATGTTTCCCTCTCTCAAAATAACTTTCGGTAGCACTTTGAATAAAGTTGACAATATAACTGTCATTGGAAACAACTTTATCATCCGAATAAGCATACTTACAGTCACCAAAAAGAGGTCCAAGGTCATAGACTGGATCAATAGAATCAAGTTGTTCCATCCTGAAATCTTTAGTAGGCAAGCTATTTTCACAAGGAGCTTTAGCAAATTTGGAAAGTTAAACTCATAAGAATCTCCATCAAACTTAGTTAAAACTTTTTCCTTCTTACAATCAATAATAGCTCCACAAGTGTTCAAGAAAGGTCTACCAAAAATTATGGGACAAGTTTTGCTAGCTGCTGGATTAAGCACTAGAAAATCAACAAGATACTTAATCTTACCACAGTGAACCTCCACATCTCTTACAATGACAATGTGGCAAATGGTCTCCTTATTAGCAAGGTGGATAACCACATCAATGTCCTCAAGCTCACAAGGACCAATCTCATGCATAATTTCCCTGTAAAGCTCATAAGGAATAGTACTAGAACTAGCACCAATATCACATAAACCATAGTAGCAATGATCACCAATTTTAACAGAAAGCACAGGGACACTAGCTTTTCTAGCCTTACTAGGATGAGAAAAAAATATTAGTAGTGTCTTCACATAATACAATGTGCTCATCCTCTATATTTCTAGTGATAGTGTCTTTCACAATAGCTACCACAGATTCATCACTAAAATGCTTACCAGGCTCCACAGTTTTCATTGTACCTTTTTATTTGCACTAATAATCATAGAATACTCCTTTACCTTAGCTCGGAAAGGCATTTTCTCAACATGAGGTTCAGGAACAATATGATTAGTAGTACAAACTTAATTACTTCTAACAGGAACATGACTAACATCTTTATACGGAGCATGATACTTATTTGTAACACCCTCAGAATCGGCCCTATGCAAGTTTCGGCGATTCCCGCCAAACCCGCATAGAAACGATTCGAA
Source organism: Avena longiglumis (assembly GCA_030063025.1). Lineage (NCBI taxonomy): Eukaryota > Viridiplantae > Streptophyta > Magnoliopsida > Poales > Poaceae > Avena > Avena longiglumis. The sequence continues at coordinate 425,142,096 of CP125978.1, forward strand.
GGTGCCCACCAGGCACTTTCGTGCGGGTGGAAAACGAAGTAATAACATTACACAACAGTCCTCGATGGGACCCACAGAACAGATATATATACAACACGACTCCATGAGTCAAGAATACAAATATACGGTACAAAGATCCAAATCACCTTGAAAAGCGGAGCGTCCGACTACGGACAAGATGCAAATGGGGCTAAGAGCCCGAAGAATAACCAATGGCGTCCATAACCCTGCCTGTGCCAAACCGAAGGGTAACCTCGCTAACGGCCGATCTCAAAACCTGCTTAAACAAAAGGTGCCGAAAGGGCAACGAAAAAGAGGAGCGCCAAGATCGAGGCCAAGACACGAGGCTAGAATTCGGCGGTCCTCGCCTACATAGGTATAGTGGACTGAAGCGGCAGCGGCAGCATGCACTAAACAACCTATAGAGACTCGATCTAACTGGCGACTATCCGAGAGAGGTAAGAGAGACCTATTCGGATCCAACCTGTTACTACCAACAAACAAACCCATCCTGGCGTTTCCCCCTCGAGACCAAACGAGGAAGGCAACCGAGGAACTCACACAGTTGGCAGTTTTACTTATTCAGTTATAGTTGCGGCACTTTACTAGTCAGGTTTAGATAATCATCCTGATAAAGTAAGCAGTGGGCACTTTTAGTTAACCATTCTGTTATAGTGGCAACACTTACTAGTCAGATACAATTAGCATGAGATAACCCAAAACCCAGCAGTAGTTGGTACTTTTACTTAGCCATTCCGTGGTAGTGAAGCTGATTACTAGTCATATCGGATACAAGTCAATTTATAACAGTAAACTTTAGTTATAGTTGTCTATGATCAAGCACTGTGCTCCAAGTCGTCCATAACCGCGGACACGGCTTCTCGAAAGATTTAACCGAGGGTGCACCAAAGTATCCACAGCACTTTGACCCTTTTGCCGACCGTTAACATACACCCATCGGTATGTCGGCGGGCCTAAGTCATGATGTTCCTGCACCCAAAGCAAGCACGGGGCCACCCCACTAAGTACACCAACGAAGTCGGCCGTCTCGAGACGGACTTAGGGTTTGGGTAGACGGTGTGAACGACAAATCCCCAAACGGGACTGCCGACACCGCCAAATCGTGTCCCGATCCTAAACAGACAAAGGTGCTATCGCACAATTTAAATAAAGCAAGAAAGCATGGCATAAGTACAGATAGTAAATAAAACCTCAAACTAGTTTGTGGCCCCAGACAATACTTTGAAATCAGGTAATAATCAATGGGGGCCCATATCTCCCACCGTGGTTAGCGCTCGATCTCGGAACAGGTGTCAAGAACTCGGGTCCTACGGGACACAAGTGGGCGGTCGGAAACCAAATATTACCTATCACCCACCGATGCCTCTGCTTAATTAAATTTTAGTTGTTAAACATGAATTAAAGTGAACAATAAGTAAAACCATGATCATCTCCAGCAATAAACATGCGGCACTTCTCCAACAACTATGATACTTGACGACACGCAACAACACTTGAGCAAGCGACTACGACGCGTGGGTCCAACTATCTACCAAACAACAGGTAATAGGATGTGTCCAAGGCTATATATGGCTGCAAGGGACATCACGCACGAAAACTAGAGCATCGCAACACGATGGCAAAAGATCAACAGAGGAATAAATACTAGAAAAGTAAGATAGGTAGAAAGGGGAGATGCTCACTGAAAACATTGCCAAGGTTCAACAAGATCGGGCGAAGCTCACATCAACTCATCGGCCTTATCCGCGAAGAAGCAAAACACTAGAATAAACACCGGATGCACTATTTAATACAACGGCAGAAGATCGGCATGATGCATGTATGATGCATGGCATGGCAAAGGTGCGATGCAATTAGGTCATATTAAGCGGAATCGAGGTCCCGACAATTATTTAGATGGTTCCAGTTATTTATCTACCCTTAATTTAAATGTTGTATTAACATGGCCAAAATATGGTACCGGTTCGCTACATCAATTTAAATGAGGCCAATATGAGACTAGATTTGCCCGCATATGGGCCCCATATTTAATTATGAGGTGAATCGGCATAAGGCCCCCAAGCCACACAAATATGTATGCGAGTATGACCAATTAATATGCGACAAGTTGTTATTACTTTTATAAAATAGGGCTCGAGAAAAGGGGTCACACATTAGGGTTCGACGCCTTGGGGTTCCGGGTTCGGGTTCGACAGGTCCGGGTCCGGCCTCGGGTCGTGGTTCGACGGAGGCGTTCTCGGACTCGGAAGCTTGGTTCGCGCCGGGGCGACGGTTCCTGGTCGCCGCCGTTCTTGTCGTCGTACAATCTTGTCGGGTCCCACGGGTCGATCTTGCCGTGCGAGGGTCTTGACGGCCGGGCCCGCAATCGAGCCGGTGTTAGCGTCGGAGCGGTCTCGTGGCAATCTTGGCGTCCGAGGAAGAACTTGTCTCCGTGTCGTGGTTCTTGTCGGGTCCTCGCCGCGGCCGCCGTGAGAACTTGGCGATTCCATGAGGGAGGCCTTGGTGCTTCGCCTTGTGTCGATCCGGTTCCGCCAAGTGGCTCGCGAATATGGCGACGCATGTCAAGATCTTGTCGGTGGCCTTGTCAACGGAAGATCTTGTCGCCTCGGACCATTGTCGAATCATCTACTAAGATCTCGGCATGGGGCGATTCTTGTCGGGTCATCCGGTGGCATACAACAATCTCACTCGGCATCCTTCTACACTGTCTCGCCATGTTTCCTCGACACGTGATCACATGCGCCCGACAACCCGAACTTGGCGGATGGTCACAACCATAGACGGCTCGACGCCATGCACGGGACAAGGGAGGGTCTATGCACAATCGCGACAAGACGAGGCGAAGACGGCAGCCGTGAGGCCCAGCACGCGGAGGAGGAGGTTGGCGGCGGCGTCGGGCCACGCCGCGGGCAGCAGCGACGGCAGGGAGAGGCCATGGCGGCGGGCATGAAGGGCGGAGGTGGCGAGGTTGGGGCGGCGACGAGGCTGACGGCCTCGCAGACGGAAGGAGCGAGGGCTCGGGAGGCGGCCAAGGGAGGCGTGACGTGGAGCCGGGCGCGGGCGGCGCGAGCTATGGCGAGGCGAGGCGGGCGCATGCAGGATGGGTGAGGAGGAGCGCGAGGGAGAGGAGAGAGCGGGCTCACGGCCACGGGAGGAGATGGCGACGCCATGGAGAGGGAGGCTCGGGCCGGAGGAGGGGCCGGAGGCGCATGTGAGGCAGCACAAGGCTGTGGAGGCGTGGAGGCCGAGGCGGCTGGGCGGTGGCGGGCGAGCAGGCGGCGAGGCTGGCGCGGGGAGGAGAGGAGGCGAGGTTGGGGAGAGGCCGGCTCGAGAGAGAGAAACGCGAGGGAGGGAGAGGGGTGGGCGTGGTGGGTCCACGCTGGTCCGGGGTACAGGGGGCTGCAGTGTGCGTGCGTAGCGTGGTGTGGTGTGGTGGAGGCAGGGTGAGTGGAGGGAGCGGTACGAGGTGGCAACTTAGGATTGGGTAGAGGAGAGGTGAGGTGTCGTGGGGATTGGGTGGGGTGATGTGGAGGGAGGGTGGGTAGATAGGTTGGTAGTCTGAGGATTTAGAGGGCTGGTTTGGGTGGACCGATTTGAAAATGGGGTGGTCGTTGGTCGATCGCCTGCTCGATCGCTTCCCACTCAAAATAAATAAATATTTTATTTGATTCTAAATGCACCATTTGCAAACCGATAGCAGCCAAACAAAAAATATTTCGAGACCGGGTTTGCATTTTGAAAACAAGACGGGCGTTTAGAAAACAAACGGGCTTTTGTAAAATAGTTTTAGACAAACAACACATGATGGTGACGATGCAATGCACAAATTCAACGCGATTTTCTAGTAGTGGTTTTATGATGCCACAATTGACACCACTAACAAGGATCTCGCCTCGATATCCGCCTCATGGTACCGGAAGGAAGGTCGGCGTCTTCTGCCTTCTCGTAGATCCTCGCGACACCACTAACAAGAGGTCGTTGTCCGGGATCGTCGAGAGAACACTCCGGGAACAAAAGGTCGAAGGTAGAGGTATCAACAAATAAAGCCACCCCTAACTTCGATGGAAAGAGGGAACCGATGCATTCTCGTCCACTTCAATGTACAAAAGCGAATAGAAGGGGTAGTCGGCATGGGGGCCAATCCATCACGCACCCGAACTATTACTTCGCACAATCAAGAGAAAGAGTGCAACCATTCTCGAATCGATCAAGATCTCGACAAGCGAGGTTCGGAACAACGGAGTGATGCAGACTCTGCATCGAATCTGGCGTAGAGGATGTCGTCGCGTCAGAAAACACCGGAAGGCACACACAAGGAACAAAGGATGGTCCACCAGACGAAGGATTCTTCAGATAGCATAAAGACCAGATGTAGCAACGCCGTTACTAAAGGAGGAAGCGAAACCCTGAAGGTACGACGGAATCCCAACCACGAGAAATCCTGGACTCGAAGAAAGGGAAGAGAGCGGATTCAACACACGTAGAGGTAAGAGGAGAATAGCAGGAGTAAAATCGCACCTAATCGAACTATCCAACCGATTTTGCAAAAATAGTTTGACACTCTACTTCGCCGTTAGCTAGGTTATCCTATTTGGACTTGTGGGTATCGCAATCATGAGCTCGATACCACTGAACACCCTCAGATCGGCCCTATGCAAGTTTCGCGATTCCCGCCAAACCCGCATAGAAACGATTCAAGGTGCCACCAGCACTTTCGCATGGTGGAAAACGGCGTAATAACATTACACAAAGTCCTCGATGGGACCCACAGAATATATATACAACACGACTCCATGAGTCAAGAATACAAATATACGGTACAAAGATCCAAATCACCTTGAAAACGATGGAGCGTCCGACTACGGACAAGATGCAAATGGGGCTAAGAGCTCAAGAATAACCAATGGCCCATAACTCCCAGCCAAACCGGAAGGGTAACCTCGCTAACGCGCCGATCTCAAAACCTGCTTAAACAAAAGGGTGCCGACAAAGGGCAAAGGAAAAGAGGAGCGCCAGATCGAGGCCAAGACAGCGAGGTTAATTCGGCCCTCGCCACATAGGTATAGTGGATCAAGCGGCGACAAAGATGCACTAAACAACCTATAGAGACTCGATCCAACCGGCGACTATCCGAGAGAGGTAAGAGAGACCTATTCGGATCCAACCTACATTACCAACAAACAAACCCATCCCGCGCTTCTCGAGACCAAACGAGGAAGGCAACCGAGAACTCACACGCTGGCGCTTACTTATTCAGTTATAGTTGCGGCACTTTACTAGTCAGGTTTAGATAATCATCCTGATAAAGTAAGTAGTGGGCACTTTTAGTTAACCATTCTGTTATAGTGGCAACACTTACTAGTCAGATACAATTAGCATGAGATAACCCAAAACCCAGCAGTAGTTGGTACTTTTACTTAGCCATTCCGTGGTAGTGAAGCTGATTACTAGTCATATCGGATACAAGTCAATTTATAACAGTAAACTTTAGTTATAGTTGTCTATGATCAAGCACTGTGCTCCAAGTCGTCCATAACCGCGGACACGGCTTCGAAAAGATTTAACGCAGGGTGCACCAAAGTATCCACAGCACTGACCCTTTTGCCGATCAATTAACATACACCCATCCATGTGTCGGGGCCTAAGTCATGACGCTCCTGCACCCAAAGCAAGCACGGGCGCCCACTAAGTACACCCGCAACGGTCGGCCGGTCCGAGACGGACTTAGGGTTTGGTAGACGGTGAACGACAAGAAATCCCCAAACGGGACCTCGACACCGCGAAATCGTGTCCCGATCCTAAATACAAGACAAAGTATCTGTCACAATTTAAATAAAGCAAGAAAAGCATGGCATAAGTACAAGATAGTAAATAAAACCTCAAACTAGTTTGTGGCCCCCAGTACAATACTTTGAAATCAGGTAATAATCAATGGGGGGCCCATATCTCCCCACCTGTGGTTAGCGCGCTCGATCTCGGAACAGGTGTCAAGAACTCGGGTCCTACGGGACACAAGTGGGCGGTCGGAAACCAAATATTACCTATCACCCACCGATGCCTCTGCTTAATTAAATTTTAGTTGTTAAACAGGAATTAAAGTGAACAATAAGTAAAACCATGATCATCTCCAGCAATAAACATGCGGCACTTCTCCAACAACTATGATACTTGACGACACGCAACAACACTTGAGCAAGCGACTACGACGCGTGGGTCCAACTATCTACCAAACAACAGGTAATAGGATGTGTCCAAGGCTATATATGGCTGCAAGGGACATCACGGGTACGAAAACTAGAGCATCGCAACACAGATGGCAAAAGATCAACAGGAGGGAATAAATACTAGAAAAGTAAGATAGGTAGAAAGGGGGAGATGCTCGCCTGAAAACATTGCCGAAGGTTCAACCGAAGATCGGGGCGAAGCTCACATCAACTCATCGGCCTTATCCGCGAAGAAGCAAAACACTAGAATAAACACCGGATGCACTATTTAATACAACGGCAGAAGATCGGCATGATGCATGTATGATGCATGGCATGGCAAAGGTGCGATGCAATTAGGTCATATTAAGCGGAATCGAGGTCCCGACAATTATTTAGATGGTTCCAGTTATTTATCTACCCCGCAATTTAAATGTTGTATTAACATGGCCAAAATATGGTACCGGTTCGCTACATCAATTTAAATGAGGCCAATATGAGACTAGATTTGCCCGCATATGGGCCCCATATTTAATTATGAGGTGAATCGGCATAAGGCCCCCAAGCCACACAAATATGTATGTGAGTATGACAATTTAATATGCAACAAGTTGTTATTATATTATAAAATAGGGTTTCGGGAAGGGTTCACACATTAGGGTTCGACGCTCTTGGGGTTCCGGGTTCGGGTTCGACAGGTCAGGTCCGGTCGGGGTCTGTGGTTCGACGGAGGTTTTCGACCGGAAGGTGGCTTGGTTCGCACCGGGCGCATCGGGTTCTCCTGGTCGCCGTTCTTGTCGTCGTGCCGATCTTGTCGGGTCCCAGTGGTCGATCTTGCCGTGCTAAGGGTCTTGACAGCCCGCGCAATCGAAGCGGTGTTAGCGTCGAGCGGTCTCGTGGCAATCTTGGCGTCCGAGGGAAGAACTCGGTTCCATGTCGTGGTTCTTCGGGGTCCTCGGCTTCGCGTCAAGGCCGTGAGAACTTGGCGATTCCATGAGGGAGGCTTGGTGCTTCATCTTATGTCGATCCCGTGTTCCGGCGGCTCGCGAATATGGCGACGCATGTCAAGATCTTGTCGGTGGCCTTGTCAACGGAAGATCTTGTCGCCGACCTTTGTCGAATCATCTACTAAGATCTCGGCATGGGGCGATTCTTGTCGGGTCATCCGGTGGCATACAACAATCTCACTCGGCATCCTTCTACACTGTCTCGCCATGTTTCTCGACACGTGACCACACATGCGCCCGACAACCGAACTGGCCGGATGGTCACAACCATAGACGACTCGCACGTCATGCACGGACAAGGAGGGTCTATGCGCATAATCGCGACAACAAGATGAGGCGAAAGACGGCAGGAGGCCCGCAGCGGCGGAGGAGGTTGGCGGCGTCTGGGCCACACACGGCAGCAGACGCGACGGGCAGGAGAGCGGCCGCGGCGGGCTCACGGGGCGAAGGGGCGGTGGCGAGGTTGCAGAGGCGCCGACGAGGCGGGCTGACCTCGCAGATGTGAAGGAGCGGAGGGGTTCAGCCAGGAGGCTGGCCATGGAGGTGTGGCAGACGGGAGCCGGGCATGCGCGAGCTTGGCGAGGGAGAGGCGGGCTCTTGGCAGCAGGATGGGTGAGGAGGAGCCGGCGAGGAGAAGGGCGAGGCGGCTCACGGTGCAGGGGAGATGCGGGCATGGGCGAGGAGGCTCGGCGAGAGGAGGCGAGGCTGGCAAGGAGCCATGGCCGGCCCATGTGGAGGCGTGGGTAGGCCGAGGCGGTGGGCGGTGCGAACGGCGAGGGCGAGGCTCGCAGGGAGAGAGAGGCGTGAGGTTGGGGAGAGGCCGGCCGGGAGAGAGAGAGAAAGCGCGGGAGGAGAGGGCGGGGTGGGGGCCGTGGTGGGTCCACGGTCCGGGGACAGGGGGCAGGCGTGGCGCATGGTGTGTAGCGTGTGGTGTGGTGTGGTGGAGGCAGGGTGAGTGGAGGGAGTGGGTGGCTGAGGTGGCAACTTAGGATTGGGTAGAGGGGGGAGAGGGTGAGGTGTCAGGTGGGGATTGGGTGGGGTGATGTGGAGGAGGGTGGGTAGATAGGTTGGTAGTAGGGTTTAGAGGGCTGGTTTGGGGTGGACCGATTTGAAAATGGGGTGGTCGTCGATCGGCCTGCCTGACCGCCCCACTCAAAAATAAATAAATATTTTATTTGATTCTAAATGCACCATTTGCAAACCGATAGCGAGCAAACAAAAAAATATTCGAGACCCGGGGTTTGCATTTTGAAAACAAGACGGGGCGTTTTAGAAAACAAAACGGGCTTTGCGAAAATAGTTTTAGACAAACAACACATGATGGTGACGATGCAATGCACAAATTCAACGCGATTTTCTAGTAGTGGTTTTGCGGGATGCCACATTATTCCACTTCTTCTTGGGAATTTCTATGTAAGAGGCAAAGGCCTTAAAATAGTTGGCAATACTTTGGGAATCAAGACCAAACTCATTACTAATATCACGAAAGTCATCAGTTCCCATAAAAGATTTAATGCATTCATAATCGTAGTTTATACCTGACTTTCTTCCTTTTTCATTCTCCCAAGCTTCAGTGTTATCTTGAATATGGTCTAAGAGATCCCATTTAGCTTCTTCCTTCATACGTGTGAATGATCCAGCACAACAAGCATCTAGTAAATCTTTATCATGAAGAGAAAGCCCACATAAAAGTTATTAAGAATAATATTGTTAGGAAGTTCATGAATATGACATTTAAGCATTAGTAACTTCAACCTCCCCCAAGCTTGAGCTGTACTCTCTCCATCAAGAGGCCAAAAGTTATATATAAGATTTCTATCCTTATAAATTTCACTAGGAGGATAAAATTTAGATTAAAAGAGAGATGACATCTCCTCCCATTCCATGGATTGTCCATTCTTCATCAGCTTATACCATTCTTTAACTCTCCCTTTTAAGGATATGGAGAGTAACTTCTTCTTCACATGTTCAGTTGTGATACCTAAACACTTAAACAACCCGCATAATTTATGGATAAAAAGCAAGTGATCACCAGGATGGACAGTTCCATCCCCAGAATAATAATTATCCATAACACGATTAACAATACTTGTAGGTATCTTAAAAGGATCTATCTTAATAGGATGTGGTTCATCTACTACCCTAGCAGTGGTAGTTGTTTTCCCAAACAGAAAACCAGGTGGGTTATCCATATCGGAAACAAAGTAACAAGCAGTAACAAAAGCAATACTCATAGTAAAAGTTTCCTTTACCAGTTCCACTCTTCAATAGCACTTCACTCCCCGACAACGGCGCCAGAAAATAGTCTTGATGACCCACAAGTATAGGGGGTGTATCGTAGTACTTTCGATAAATAGGAGTGTAGATCCCAACGAGGAGCAGAAGGTGCTGAATAGTGGTATGGAGCCGAAAATCCCTGTGAATATTTACAAACGGATTTTTAGTGGTTTTCTAACAAGGCAACAAAACAAGGAGCAAGTAACAGAGGTAACGAACAAATGGAGCAAGTGGCCCAATCCTTTCTTAGCAAAGGACAAGCCGGTGGGAATACTTACAAGGACCAAACGTTCTCGAGGACACATGGGAATTCTGTCAAGCGCTTTCTCTTCAAATAGCTGAGTACTCTTCTCTGGTGTTGTAAGTGTTGTGTGGGTGAACCTGTGCTAACATACCGCCATTCCTAGGACTAATACATACTTGTGATTAAACCCCCTGCAAACATCCGTAACTACAGGAAAGTAATTAAGATATAAATCTAACCACAGCCTTAAACTCTAAGATCCTACGCTCCCTTGTGCAAAGGTGTCCTAATGGGGGTTCAGGTTTTTGTCACTCCGGCAACCCCATAATTAGTAGCCAAATACACAATGCATCCTCCTAGGCCCATAAAATGGTGAAGTATCATGTAGTCGACGTTCACGTGGCACCACTAGAAGAATAGCACCACAACTTAAATACTAAACCATTAAATAATATCTCATCACAGATTCACTACTAACAACATGACTTCTCTCATGTCCTCAAGAACTAAACGAACTACTCATAAGACATCATATGGATCAAGATCAGAGATGATATGATAATGGATAACAATATGAACATAAACAATAATCCAATGGTTCCACTCACAAGCATCAACTACAATAGTAATTAACACCGAGAAAGTTTTCCCTCAGAACTAAAGCAATATCCAACACAATTGTTACAGCGGGACGGAGTGGTGATGATGGTGCTGGTGGAGATGATGGTGTGGATGATGATGATGATCTCGATGAAGCCTAGCTTGATGATGGTGTTGATGGCGACGGTCTCCCCTCTCCGAGAAGGAATTCCCCTGGCAGAAATCTGTCTGCCGGAGAGATCTTTCTCTCTCATTGTTTTCCGTCCCCCAGAGGCGGCGGAAATCTATCTGTGGTCGCTCCCCTGGTGTTAGGGTTCCGTAGGGAATATATAGGCGAAGGGGCGGAGTCGGAGGCCGGGCAGGTGGGCCACACCTACCCTAGGCGTGGGGTCAGGTTAGCCCGCGCCTAGGGGGTGTGTGGGCCCCCTGAGGCCCCTCTTCATCCCTCCTTCTGGCTTTCTTCGTCTTCTGTTAAAATAATATGTTTCCATATTTTTCTAGTATTTTTCTGATCTTCGCGAAATTGCACCGAAATGCGTTCTTTTCCATCGGAATCCAGACTCTGGCATTCCATCCTCCAGGAATCATCCAACATGCATAAACAGATGAAAAGCCATGAGTAATACCTCATAAGAAGACAAATATCAATGAATATAGGTAAATTATGATACATAAAGGTGATGCAAATTGGGTGTATCAATGTCCACCATTCAGAACCCGACCATCCGCTGCTTCGCCTTGTTTATTGCCAACACTTTGTTGGGAAGAGGAGATACCGGCTCTATGGCCAATGCAGACATGTCCATGATCACCAAGGCACTCTTCCCTAAGGCACCGTAGAGCCCCACTCATGTAGATCTATTCCTCCAGCACCTCCGCCACCAGAGTAACAAAAATAAAGGTGATATTCGCATCGGTGGATTGATAACCCACCTACTCCAAGCCCGTGGAATTACAATACTTATTGTGCAACCTGTTGATGGATCCATACTTATGGATGTCAAATATATAACTGTTTGTGGCTTCCTCGGTGTATACCAAGCTAATAGGAGGCTCCGAGCCTATCAATTTAGTTATCTTGATGTTGCACAGGGTGAGCATGTGCAATTGCCTTGTCCACAAGCCTTCTCGACCCAAGAGAGGGACAACTAGATCCTCACCAAGGATCAAGTGACGAGATCATGGCAGCACTCTATCCTGACTCAGAGGAAGATGAAGAAGGGGAGCAACATGATGAGCAGGAGCAGCAGCAGGAGCAGGGTACAACCCTGCTTGGGAAGGATAGCAGCAACAGCAGCAGGAGGGACCTTGAGATCCATGGCCCAATCAGCAGCAACAACAGCAGGGGTTCAACAATGTCCCCTATGAAAATTTTCTGCATCTCAACCAGCGTGTTGGGGAGATCGACCAAACTCCATGGAGTGAATGAGGATGTGAGTGCCTTAACTCACAACTTTAGTCACTTTATGACCCACTTCTCCGACTACTACCAGCAGCATCTGTACCCGCCGTCGAACAACGACAACAACTAAGCATGGCAACAGCCTAAGCTTGGGGGAGGTTTGAGAACCTCCAAACTTTGCATTCATATTTTTATTTCTTTTTTGATTTATTTTACTTCTTCAAAAATGTTTTCGGTTTGCATTCTTAAACCAAAAAAACACAAAAAAAATAGTTGTAACCTTTATTGCAAATCTCTTTCTTTGTTTCTCTCATGACACTCAATTTCAGGTGACCTGGCAATAGGAAAATAAAGGGGATTTGAATCAAGTACGAGAACGAAGCAAGTAAGGGGAGGTATCACATTCCTTTTATTACCTCCTCTTCAACTTTAAATTGACCGTACAATTATTTACTCGCTTGCACTTGAGTCACTCCCCACTTATCTTGTTATCCTATAAATTCCATTCCTTTGCCAGTGTCCTCTTTTAGCTTTAAAATAATGAGCAATGAACTTGGTGAAAATATTTCCGACATTTTTATAACAAGAAAAAGCATCCAAGAGATGACTTGAGTCCATGTTTATCCCAAAGGATTTGATTTTATTAACTACTCAACCCCATTGAGCTTAATGTAAATAGACTCGATAGCACCCTTTCAATGAAATTGTTTGATAAAATGGATGCTTCGAAGTAGTAGAGATTATGTCACTACTTTTTCTAATAATTACAGTAAGATATTGCTTTACACGTGTCATTACAACACTTTCGTACTCCATAGGGAACTATTAACTCCACTGGCCAACGAACAATCTAAATGTGGGGAAACCACTTGATTTCAGCTATTAAGTTATGTAAGCGTCTATAGCTGCAATGCTATGACGGGTAAATTTTTAGTCTCCTCGTGGTTTTACGTTCCAAGTGAAGTTTTAGTACTCCTCTTACCCACTATTTCTCAACAATTATGTATTGGTATGGTCACGAGTGCGCAACACAGTCACAATTAACATGTTAAAAACAGTGGCATGATTTTTCTATGCATGTTAAAAACAGTGGCATGATTTCTTTATGAAAGAGCTGAAGTTTTTAAAAAACAAGAAAAGGAAAAAGGTGCTTTGACAGTCTTGAAATTTTGACGTGGGAGTAGATGAGTTATTCTTAAATTGAATGTTGTTGGTGTCAACTTGAGTACTCTTAATTGATTAAAGGAACACGAGCAAAAAGTTTTCATCTCTCAATAAGAGAGAAACCAAAAGGATTTGTTTCACTTTCCTAGCTAAACTTTTGACACTTGCTCAAGAATATGATTTATTTGTAGCAAGATATACGCGGTTAGGAAGTAAACCAAGTGCAATCTTGTGAATACTTGTATGATCATGTTTAAGATTGCAGGAATTGTGAAGAAAAGAATTTGACACCAATTAAGTTCTTTTTTCAGTCTCGAATCTCCGCTATCCTTTCTTATTTCCTTGTCACTCGAGGGCGAGCAACATCTAAGCTTGGAGGAGTTGATAACTGTGAGATTCAACACATTTTGATGGTTTCTATTGATGATTTTCGTTTGGATTTGATGGTTTTCTAGCTTTACCTAACGCTAATACTTCGGTAGCGAAGAAAACTTGGTTTTTAATGTGTGTTTTAGGTTCTGAACATCAACAGAGGGTTTTAACAACAAAAACACAATATTTAGATGAGTCTCTTTTTGGAAGCAATCGAGGGAGACATACAATAGCTTTAACGAGCAACTATACGGCGGGAATATTTTCTTCGGCCGTATAGTTTCCATCAGCTTTGTCTTGTTAAAAGGGACAACTTTCGTGAAGAGGCCAAGGTCGAAAACATAACACACCATCCGCCATCCCATCCAGAAGGGAGAAAGAAGAGATCCGAAGAAGAAGGAGAAGACATTCTTCATCTCGCTCCACGATCTTCGATCTCCTAGCCACCACACCTCCATAGCCATTACTTGTACTAGAGAGAGATAAATCTCCACCTTGCAAGACTAGGGTTTGAGATTGTTCTTCTCATCTTGAATTGTGTTGGATTTATTTTTATTCTTATTGTGGATCTCCACGCTAATATAAAAGAACTCCCTTTATTTAATTATATTGATGATGCTTTCTTCTCTCATGTGTGAGTAAGTTCCCTTGGGCGTGGAAGATGTAAGGGATTGATGAGATGTGATGTTCCTATATAATTTTCATTAAGTTTGTGGTTGATTTTAATTACTATATTATGTGTGCTTGACTATCTGTGGGATGTTTAATGCTTGTTGTCCAATTAAGGGCCTAGACAACATGATGTTTTGTTCTACATAGATAGGATCTTGATCGCTAGCAGACCAGCGACCCCCGAGTGACACGGGGATATCAATGGGAAACTAGTTTGACTCAAGGATCACAGGGAACCACTGTGCTTAGTGCATTAGTACGATCCAAGGAGCTTAATTGCTAAGAAACCTGAAGGATCTTAACCGTCTAGTGACTGACCATGGTTTTGGTAACAAGCTAGTAGGATTATTAAATTTGGGATGACATCTACCAAGAGGAGTTCCGGCTAATTATGCGTTGCTCGCCTACACATATACTTATAAAATTATAATTGTTACACTTATCACTCATCCACCTGGCACATTCATTATTATCATGAACTAAATCTCCCTGCGCCTATTTTGTCATCTATAGAAAACAACAAACAAATCGTTCTTACTTTTATGCTTTTTATTTTTGAAGTTTATATTTTAGTTTTATTTAAATATATTCCTTTAATCCAAATTATATTCTTATTTCAACACTTGCAGTAAATTCACTCGAAGAACTGTGACAAATTTGAGTGCGATAGAGACTTCACCCATAAACACTTACCTTTGGACTCCATGTGGGATCGACATCTTAACTTCAAAACTAGCTACAAATGATATGTGCACTTGCAGCCATCAGCCACCTATTGTAGCAGATCCCTTCACCATAGGTAGTGACGGCGGCCGCCTCTTGGGGCAGAGCTCTCCGCCACCGGTAGCAACGTCAGATGGCCGATGTAGCAAATCCCCTCACCACATGTAGCAACGGCGGCCGCCTCCTGTAGAAGATCCCCCTACCAGTAGCAAAGCCAGTCACCTCGCAACTCCACCGCGCTCTTGGTCGATGTCTTGGTAGAGGGAGCCGCAACAGACGATGTTGGCCATGTGCGAGCCGCGACGGGTGCCAAGGTACGCGATGTCGTGCTCTAAGCAGAGAAACAGGCGGGAGAGGACAAGGTAGAGCTTGAAGTAGGGACGGGAAGAGGCGTGGGGCTTCAAAACCATGGGAGCGGGCATGGAGGGAGTTGCGTGCAAGAAGGATGAGGAGGTGAGGAACGGGGAAAATAAGTGGAGGAGGAGGACGGTGGAAAGATTCGGGAGGGATAAGGACGGTGGTGGTGGACCCCACGCCTATCGCTGTGTTCGGTAGATGAACACGCGTCATGTCGACGAGCCAGGGGACGCGAGTCACACAATCCCCCGGGTTAAGTGTATCATTTTCCCTAAAGAAATGTTGCATCCTCCTAATTCGCCGCGGTCCATTGTCTCTGGTCTTCCCTGGTCCAATCCGTGGCAAGTGAACTGACCGACGAATAAAAACTCTTTTAAATACTTGCAAAAAATAAGAAACTCTTTTCCTCGGTTGGGAGGTGTTGCCGTTAAGTATAAATATTTACATGCATTATATTGGTAAAATAAACTTGAAATGTCAGTTTACACTTCTTGAAAATATTTACTTTATAATTGTAATAACGCACTATCATTTAGCTAGTATCATAGTACTTCCTTCGTCCTAAAAAAGAATGTCTTAAGTTTGTTTGAATTTGGATGTATCTACTAAATAGTGTCTAGATACATTCAAGTTTAGACAAACTTAAGACATTCTTTTTAGGACGGAGCGAGTATATAACTTACAATATTTACTCTCCTCTCACATCTTTTATTTCATTATCTTTTAGTAGTACAGAGAGAGTATATGAGTAATTTGTGAGCGGAAGGGGTTGAATGACTGGCTCACACCTCAAGACATCAAATTCCCCAACTGCAACCCTTCGCTCGACTCAAAACCCTCGATTAGGGCTATCGACCTCGCGCAGCCGCCGCAACAATGGCGTCCCTCTTTAAGGTAAGGATTCCCCGAAACCCTAACCAAGCCTTTCGATTCGTCCTGCCTCTCCGCTCATACGGCCCGTGCCTTTGCTTATCCAGGACCCAAGCAAGCTGTCGGTGTACAGGGACCGGCGGTTCCCCGGGACGCAGGAGGAGTTCGAGGCGGCGCTGCTGGCGTCCCTGACGGTGTATGTGGGGAACATGTCCTTCTACTCCACGGAGGAGCAGGCCTACGAGCTATTCTCCCGCGCCGGCGAGATCAAGAAGATCATCATGGGCCTCGACAAGAACACCAAGACCCCCTGCGGCTTCTGCTTCGTCCTGTGAGCGCTTTCTTCCTCCTCCTTCCCATTGGGTTTCATTTGTTCAGTTGTTCTTATGTTGGATCCGGTGCTGTGTAGTATGCCAACATTTCAGACCACATGCGTTGGCCCAATTTTATTATAAATTGTGCTTCAGATGTATTTTGATGCAGTTAGATGCTTGAAAGATGGCTGTCTAGTTCTGATTATTCATTGGCTTAAATTCAATGGTAGTGTGATGACCGTGACTTGTGAGAGGTATCCTTTGAATTGTGGTATTAGAATGCCCGATGCAGTTTCCATGCTAGTGTGTGCTGCGAATGTGTGAAATGTGCTAGAACATGAACTTGTGCTGTCCCAGTGTATAAATATGGCATAGCTTTAGCAATTAAATGTGGCCATAGGTCTTCTGGAGCTCAGTTGCTGGTTTCTGCAAGGAGGTAACACTGTAAATGTGCGTCCATGGTTCTTGTAGAGCTAGTTATCGCCTTATCAGTACACAATGGCTTGCATGTCAAATGTATCTCTTTAAAGAAATCTATTGTCTGTCTGCTTGGATGTCCCAACATGATGCATGTTCTGTTTCTTGTGCACTCTATGGGATATGCTTTCATTTTTTTAGCAGACTGAGAGTCCAACATATGGTTTGGTAAAGTGGTGGATAAAATGTAGTATCATGTATCTGAATCTGGTTAGATTCGTCAGTACGTGAGTACAGTGTTTTGTTCTTAAAGGTTGATCTTTCTGTTGCCATCTTTGGTTTTATGTGGTTCATGAATGTTGAAGTATTGGTCGAACTATGCATTATCGTGGTCACAAACCATAGTATGTCTTGTTCTGGAATAAATCGGTGCACAGGATTTGGGCAGGGCATTCACTGATGTTCAGACATTATATGTTTATATGTAGAAGGTGTTTATGTGATAGTCATGTATTACATGATTGATTGCATTGATATGTTGGATTGTATTGAAGGTCTTCAAAGTTTGGAAGATGGTGTATGTCTAGTTTGAGCCAATAGTACCATTGTTAGCTTGCATTTATTCATACTCTTTCTATTTCTCTCTTCAGGTACTATTCCAGGGAAGATGCCGAAGATGCAGTCAAATATATTAGTGGCACAATGCTTGATGATCGCCCAATTCGTGTTGATTTTGATTGGGGCTTTGAAGAAGGCAGGCAATGGGGCCGTGGAAGGAGTGGTGGACAAGTATTATCACGATCTTACACTTTATCTTTAACAGATATATAGGGCCCTCTACCACTCATACTGATATTTTTAACTCCTTCCACAGGTCAGAGATGAGTACCGCACGGATTATGATCCTGATATCCTTTGATACTAGATATTCCTTTACTGCATAGTGATGTGCGTTTATAGTGCTAGCATCCTCAGAAACCTGCTGTGTTAGTTTGTATTGAAAATGCTTCCCTCATTTTGTCAGTATGTCTGTACGATGCTGGTTGCTTTTTAGATGCTTAACTGTATTTTTCTTATTGGTGCACTATTAAATTTAGTATGCCATTACGTGTTACTTTTTTCTGTAAATTACTATTGAATCTTCCTTAATGAATCTAACGAAGAGGTGGCTATGGCAAGATGGTTCAGAAAGAGCTAGAAGCACAAAGAGAATTAGTTGACTATGGTGTAGGTTTTCAAACGAATGCTCCACCTCAGTGTAAGTTTTGAAGTTATTTGTATCATGTGCTTTTAACCAAGTCCTCTATGCATTATTACTTTCACGTACCTTGTGTTTCCATATACCTCACTAAAAGCATTATGCGTATTAGAACTGTTATATGGTTATATAAGGGCTTGCTTGTGTACTTTTAACCAAGTCCTCTATGCGTATTAGAACAGTATACCCATTGTTTAAATAATAAATATAGTTGATGAAACAAAAATAACATGACACATCCTTTCATGCAGTTCGACTTCACAGGTAAAGTACCTAGATGCTGACAGAGGGCATGCTAGTGTTTCTCTGCGGTAGCACTTCAATTTGCATATAGCACGGTCCAATATCATTTCTATCGTAGTGACCTGCTAATGGGAGGGAGTCCAGTTTCTTTACATTTTCTAGCCCTATCTTGTTTGTCAACATGCTCTGCATTTCAGTTGTTGCTTAACACAAAGTGATGTAACTATTTACATGTTGTCAGGAATGTGTTTTTGCTGCATGTATCCTTTATTTCCAGTATTTAATTCCATGGTGTCAAAGGCATGAGTTGGCCCCTGCCTACATTGCTTTCAATCCACTGCAGCATGTTTTGCAATTGTCTTCTTACTTTCTTCACTCCACATAAATGTGCTTTTCATTTGAATATGCAGTTGATCGAGGTGACAGGAAGAGAGGATACAACGATAGGAATGACAGAGGTGCCATAAATATCATTTCATGTATCCTTACATCCGTGCTTTACCTTTTGGAGGTAGAAAAATAACATAATCTGATGCTCTGTCAGATTACCAACGAAGACGATCCGGGCCAGATACGTCTAGGAGAGCACCTGACTCGGACTCTAGGAGAGATGCGAATCAAGAGCCTGTAATTTCATCATGTACCTTTTCTCCTTACATTCACATCACAAACATAAGATATTTACCAAGTATCCCATGGTTTCTTGTACAGGAGAAGAATCCCAGATTTCGTGAGAAAGGTGATTCTGATGAGGATGATGATGATTACGATAAGAAGCGCCGGCGCTGAACCCGAGAAGCAAATTGCTGCCATATGCCAAAGCCCAGTGACTTCAGCAGTAGCATTATCTATCATGTCCTGTTGTATGCAGATAAATTGAGTTTCACTTCGAGAGATATTCGTGTTTCTTCTGCATTTTAGAATCTGTGTTTCATCAGAATGTGCATAGCCTTTGCATGTGACTGATATGATATTCTGCACCCACTGAAGCTTCTGCATGGGTATGCTGCTGATTAAGACTGGCTAGCGAACCTTGAACCTCAACAAAGTTACCATTAGTAAAAGTGTGTCCAATATTGGTTTTACTTCTGTATTGTAATAATTTTCAGATTATAGTACAGATGCGCGATATAGAAGAGAGATTAATATAGCAAAGGTTACAGAACGAGGCTATTAGAGCAGACGGGGCAACGTGAGCGACGGCTTTTCTCCAGAGTGGTGGTGAGTTGAACTTGAAGTTCCAGGTATCTCCTTCCAGCACCATGGAGCGGGGTTGCTCCTTGGCTTGATCGTTCTGGCAGAAGCGAGCAACAACAGGGGAACCTCCTCACCGACGCCCAGCAGTCCAGGCATGCCCGATGATGAAAAGTGTGCGAACCGGTCCATGTTCTCCTCGACATCACACGGTCGTCTCTGGCATGCCGAGGTGCCATCTCCACCGTGATAAACATTGCCCTCCAGAACGTGTTCATGTGAACTGTGCGTTGGCAAACAGGGTGGGCTGTGAGGTGGTGCCGTTTGGCTGGTTCTTACAAAAGCTATAGTATGGGAATGCTGCCATGGATGAGGATTCAGTTATCATCGTTGATAGTGCAGGCGAGGCAGTTGACGAACTCCGAACGGTAACAGCAAGAGCGCATTCGTCGTTTCTTTGGAAGGTCTTCCATCTCCTACCATGATCAGGCCAGAGCACAGTCCAAAGCGGCTCAGAACCGAAGCTTTCCCTTCGCCATCCTTTTCAGTCCCAGGAACAACGGTACGCCGCGACGGCTGAGCCAGTGTTCCACACAATGGGTATGGGAGACTCCATAACTCTGAAATATGGTCAAAATGGCTGCTCATTACATCCAGAAAAAAACACATCTCTTTATTAACCAATGTTTAGCCAGTGTCACTGGGACACCTCAAGGAACACAGATCGTCACGAGGTTAATAGCTGCACAGCAACTAAACATTCAGGAGAGAAGCTTTGCCCGAGTGGCAGGATCCTCCTTGCTTTCCACCAGAATCATGAAAACATAGCCGAGGCACCAGAGCAGAACATACTGGAAGGGAACCCAGCACAGCAGCGCCACAAGACTAAGGATACTCCCGACATACTGGGTCCTTGATATAACCAAACGGAAATTCCGTCACCCACGGATCTTCTTCCCGAACCGAACACCGTAGTAGGTACCCGACTCACCAAGCAGCTGGTACACCCTGAAGGGAAAAATCGAATATTTCAGCAGCAGGTCAACAGAATGACAATGTATTTCTCTTGTCTTTCTGATGTCTATTGAAATTGGCAACTTCAGTTAATCAATGTAGGATACAGTGTCTGTCAAACTATTGTCTACAACTAGGTTATTCACTTATCTGCGCCCAATGCTTCAACAATATGCAACACAAAGTGGCCTGTATGACAATATAGAAAAATAAACAGACGATAGTGGTCCAAGTCAATCAAAACATAAAAAAACGAGATCATCAAGAGATTATGGAGCTTGAGTGCCTCATGGCTCTCACACTCTCCCAGTGATATAAAGTGTTGCCTTAATTTACGAACATAGAAATGCATAGGCATTACTGCATTAGCATGGTCATAAAGTGTACCCGTGTAGCAGCAGCATCATAATGATGTAATGTTTACTAAGGATGCATTAACTATAATCACTAGGAAGTGGTTTCACACATGACAGAACCACCATCATGGATTACCATGATCGCGGAATCGTCTAGAACATTGGGAATTAACATGTAACAGTAGACATATATAACTACATTATCCATGAGCACCAAAGAATTAACTCGCTTGCATCAATTCCAATAGGGGAATCCCATTGCCCTATAGCTAATGCTTTTGCTGACGAGCCTATAGCTAATGTTGATTCCAATATCATACTCAATGATCAAAGACACCACCATATTTTCAAGCTTTTCTAAGCATGTACAATATTCAAGGCTTTTTTTTTAAACAATCACCGGGGAGGAGGGGAAGGATCCCCACCTGAATATATTACTTCAAAAGCAGAACACAGGTTTCATGAGCGTCGCAAAGAGAGGTAGTCACGCCACAGGCCAGCATGACATATTCAAGGCTTATAACAACAAGATCATGATAATGCCAACCCATTACTCAGAAAGAAGAACGACAAGACAAATTGTTTTGGTGAATTGACAGCACTACTTTTTTACCTGATAATCAAAGTAGTAAGATTTCATATTCGTCAACATAAGATGGGATTCCAATGGATTTCTTCACCTTAGCTGAAAGCACCAGATATGATTTTGATCATCATTCAGCTACAAGTTTTTGTTTTTATTTTCCTGATGATAACATGTAAAAGAGAAGCAGACGTTCACTAGATTCCTTCTACACTAACCAGACCTTTTTTGCCTCACCCCTCCCAACTCTTTGGTAGTCCCTAGTTCTCCAAACACAAATGCCAGTGTTAACTTGAGAATATCGTTTCTGTAGCACTAAATTTATAAAACAGTCGGCATCAAGTCTTTTTTGCCTTAACACAATTTTCGCCAAAATCAGCGACTTCTAAATCCTAAACCTAACAAAACCTGATGAGCACAGTGAACACAGAATACACCTAGCTCAGCTCATCCACGGTAAAAGTGTAGTACTCCTCACAATTTAGTCGAGGCACAGAAAAATTATTATCTCCTCAGAGGATTGAAGACCTAGGCACACAAGCGCGTCGCAGCCAATCTGAACCGCGAAGAGAGGATGCGTCTGGTGCTTACTTGAAATTAAGGTACTGGCCGAAGGCGAGGAGGGCGAGGGAGCAGGCCGGCGGGGCCAGGAGAAGGAGGCGACGGAGGCGAGGGCGAGGAGCTGGAGCGCCTTGATGACGTGGGAGACCTGGGCCATGCGGCGGCACGGGTCGGCGCCGCGGCCGCACAGGTCCACCCACCGCTGCGGGTGGTTCCAGAGCGCCCAGTAGAAGGGGAACGGCAGAAGCACGCCGACGGCTGCCACCAACGCCGCCATCTCGGGGGGTGGGCTAAGATTTGCTGGACTTGGTTTAGCACTGAGAGACTGAGAGCAGGCGAACTGTTCGACTGTTTGCCCCAGGGCTCGTCGAGTTAACACACTGAGGTTTTCACATTGAAGTTGGAACCAAACCTTTCAGTCTTTCTCGTCCAAAAATATCTATTCAGTTCTTTATCAACCATGCATTCCACTACTCTCTTCTTCCATTTATTTTTAGAGTTTTAGCTTTGTCTTAAAAGTTTGATCGTAGGTATTTAGACACATACTCATATTGTAATATATGCATAAACACCAAATTGATTTCATCAGTTTCATCATCATATTTTAATACTAATTGTATTTGATGCTGTAGATGTTAGCAATTGGTGTACTCCATCGAAAGCAAAACTTGGAACATTGAGAGCAAAATATAATGTTGTGCAAAGACTCATAAGCTGCAATAGAGTCCTCCATTTAGGAAAAGTTTGCAAGAAAGCAAAAATAGAGTCCTCCATTTAGGAAAAGTTTGCAAGAAAGCAAAATAGAGTCCTCCATTTAGGAAAAGTTTGCAAGAAAGCAAAGTCACAGATCTGGGTGTTTGGCTCCAACAGATCAAACCCAATATACCTCATATATATATCACCGTTGTTGCTAGAATGAGCCAACAAGAAATTCCTAACCATAACAATGACCATACCAGGAGGTTACAGAAAATTTTGGCACAATAGACATTCCATGTCAACAGCAGGAAGGGAGAACCGATACATTTCGAGAAGCATAATAACTAACTCTATCCTGTGTCTGCTTGGCACACTCTAGAAAAAAAAGATCAAAACTTCTGGACTTCTTTGTTTCCGAAATTAGCGATTAAGTTTAAATTACTCAGCGTCGGCATCATCAAAACCATCATCTTCATAATCATCAGCCCTTTGAGGTGCTACACTATCTTCTTCTATTGTATCGTCATCTCCAGACTTTTCAGGGCCAGGTCCTGCAGACACCTTGACCATCGCGGGACGTAATAATCTCTCACCAAGTTTGAAACCTTTACGAAACTCCTGGATGACGACCCCGTCTTCATACTCCACTGATTCTTCTCGCATGATAGCTTCATGAAGCTGAAACAGAAGGTGCAAAAAGGTGCCATTGTTAAATTAACATTTATCGAACCCCTGAATTAAAGATTAATTGTTTATGAGAGATTCAGCTCTTTATCTTAGTACTATGATACTATCCAAAATCATCGAAAAGAGGATGTTACATAAGGCTATTTATTCTCTCACAATTAAATCACAATTAACATTTGCCTCTCTTAGAATTGGATGTTTGATCATGGATGCACTTAACACCAGAACATGTAGGCAAACAAAAAATAAAACAGATGTAACATGATAATCTTAAAACTTAAAAGTAAAAATTGCCCAATTTAAAATATTATGTGTTACTAATGCTGATTACCATAGGATCAAAAGGTTTGCCAACAGTTTCCACATCTTCAACGCCCAGTGACTTCAGAATTTCAACAAGTTGATTATAAATGCTCTGGTAGCTGTCATTTATTTTAGCTTCACGCTCTGTTTCAACCTTTATCTGAGTTTTCGCTCTTTCAAAGTTGTCAAGAACAGGCAACAAGCTCTCAACAACTTCCCCTTGCACATTTGTCATCAAAGAAAGCTTCTCTCTTTCTGTCCTCTTCCTGTAGTTATCAAAATCAGCACTTATCCTCAAGATACGATCTCTCTCAGTTGTCAATTCTGCATCTAAAGTAGTAAGTTTGCTCATCAGAGAGTTCTTCTCATCCTCAATAGAAAGTAAAAAGGACTCTATCTCCGCAACTTTTGCTTCATCATTAATCAAAGCCTCTTTGTATGATTGCAATGCCGTGATGAGAATAGAGGAAGCTTCCTCTGTGCTCACGGAACCATCGCCGGCAACAGTGTCACCAGTAACTTCAGTTTCTGCATCCTCCTGTGACATATGAAGATTTCAGTGTAAATATTCAACTGATCCTGTACAGATGAAGAATGCATCCTCTACTAATATGCAAATTCAATTGAACTTATGTACGAGAGTTACAGAAACCACACATAACTTTTCCAAACCTAGAATCAAGTCATTGCTCTGTAACAAAAACAAATATACAACAAGCCTATGCAATAACCTATGCATAACAAAAACAAGTCATTGTTCTAAACCTATAATGTAAATCTGGACTAAGAGTCGATAGTGGACTTCCATCAAAATACAATGAGTCTATGCTCTAATGTAACTATTCCGTATAATGAGGGGCCAGATGTAGGAAGAACCGACAATATCATCTTCCCACATAAGCACAGGCTCACATGCATGCAGTTGGCATGGCTAGAAATAAACTATGAAACTGGAGTTACACAAATAACACCTTACAGGTACCGATGGACAAATGTTGTAATGCGGTTTTCCGTCATAGCCTTAGGCTCATGATGTGTATTAGTGTATAAACAATAAATAGATTGTCAACGCTCCCACATTTCACATTCGTGAATGTTTGGCTTTTACAGCATATGCCATACACAAACAGTTCCTTCCAACCCATACTACACACTGATCAAGCTAAATAAACTCAAATTTAGCTCGACACTTGTGCAGCTAACAAGGTTGAACTGAGCATGAAACAAGAAAACAAATAAACTTATTGAATATGAACTACGATCCTACATAAGTCAAAGCCAACATTTGTATGGGCTTCTTCTGTTGAACTGAATATTAGGTGCTGTCAGGCTAATTAAGTTGGGTATCCCTTTTATCCTACAAATAACATGTCAGAATCGAACTGAAAGTTAAGTTCAACCCCATCACTATTACCAAGATTTGTCTGTAAAATTTGAACTGATCATACAGTACAGGAAGGAACGAAGATCCTTCGTGCCACCCAAATAACACGGATAATAACATATAGACACACATGTTCAGCTGAACAAAACAGCTGAAAAGCAGATGTTACACCCAATGAAACCCAATCTGACAAAGATGGAAGCATCTGAATCCATTAATTTATCATAAGAGGAGAGCTTAAGTCGAATATGCTCCCTACAAGCCAATAGTAACGGTGAAAAATTGGGCCACGGATGTTAATGCAGGTCGCCTATGGTCTCATCTTATCCCTTCCTATGCAAACTCCGCAATCTAATTTTCACCAGAGACAATACGACATTGTAAATCTAATAGCACTTCTATAGGATGAAACGCTTACCGATCGAAAATCATGGAACAGAACCGAGAAGTTAAGGAAGCTACAGAATAGGCCGCCCCAGGGATAGGGACGGGGATGGGGAGGCGAAACCTCACCTGAGTCACCGTCTGCGCGGCCTCTTCGGCGTCGGTGGCCCACAATCGCCGAAGCCTGCTCGCAGCGTGGCCGGGAGCGAGCCGGGCCGCAAGCAGCTGCGCGCGGAGCGGCCGTGCCGGCGTCCGGCGGGAGCAGGCGAGGGACGCGGCGCACGGCCGGCGAGGGGAATCACGGGCAAAGGAAGGTGGGGCGAGGGCGGCGGCCGTGCGGAGGAGAGCTGCCATGCGAGCGGGGAAGGGGAAGGCCCGGAAGGGAGAGACGGGCGGAGTGCTTTGCTGCCTACCGGATGCGGCAGAGAAAGAAGAGCACGGGCACGAGATAACTTGGGGGGTGGGTGGACGGTGGATGGATCGAAAGAGCCAGACGAGTTCTTGTGTTTTCTGGAAGCGGGGTACTCGTTTGTATGGACTGCAGGGTGGGGGGTAATCTCGGGATCTGGGCCGGCCCATGTGACTTGTGTCACGCAAAATAGGCTCGAACTGAAAATTGACGTTCGGAGTTTAGGACTTGTTGGTACTATTTCAGCAAAGAGTTTTTTTGGGGTAAATTATCGTATATTAAGCATGTAAGTCGGCTCATTAAACCTTTTAATCCCCTTAGTTAATTTGGTAAGGAAAAAAGAGTGCGACTAAAACTTGTAGCCCATCAATCAACAATAGTTACATCAGCTATAAGTTTAGGAATAATAAAGCTAGAAGGATCATCCGCCCAATTACAGAAATATTTATCTAAATAGCAAATCCTAGCTAATTCATGCCCCACCTCATTTGTATCCCTTAGACAATATTGAAATTTAACATTATCAATGAGGTCGCCAGATCTATGCAATCAGCATAAATAGCCGCAAAACTCATCCCACCAAGCTTCTTCACCAGTATAAGCCTGAATAATTTCCGCGGCGTCCGATTCAGCAACCAAATTACTATTCTAGGAGGAGTTAAATTCATGGACGGACACTAAACTTGATATATACGCTCGATGCTCTCATTCACCTATGAAATATACTACTTACGGTCACTAAAGGCGGTTATGGCATCTCGGTCATTGAAGGCAATAGAGTTATGTTTTTGAGGACGTGGCACTCTCTCGACCTGCATATCAGACCATAGTTGTGCTTTATTTTGCAAAAAAGCCTTTTAAACTACTAGTAGAAGGCACGTGCACGTGTGCCATTTATATACAACTGTATGTATTTTTGCATGGAAATACATCAGATTTGGAATCGAAGGCAACCAACATGGCTTGTTAATCTCATGTAAACTATACCTATTTTCTCAGATTTTTTAGCTTTTCAACTTGTGTTTTGTTGCATCCTTTGCAATTTATACTCGCCGGATTGAGTTCCTAGAATGAGTAAAGAAATATCGGTGTTTACAAAAAAAATTAGTTAAATAGATGTACTCTGGAAAAATATCCGGGCTCACTCCTGCTGTTGGGATGCCTTTTTTTAGAAAGAGAGGCATCTCAGTTATTATCATAAGAGTTAATCATGTCATGTACCTTTAGGTCATTTAGAACAGAATTACATGACTTGAACTTGGCCAGGTTTCATTAATTGCCTAAAATTTGGGCAAAGAACCTAGCACATGCGCTTCCTGATCTCAAAACCATTTAGTCAATTCTTCAGTTAATTGATCTCCAAGCCCAAAAGCATGTCAGGTTACACGCGAAACTTTTACAACAACAACATTGTCGACTATCATTGTCGTACCGGAACAGTATGTGCATGAGACAAGCTAAAGAAGAGCTTCAGTCACATTGGCCATTGCACAGGTCATCCTATTGCTGGGATGAAATTTGGAAGAAAAAAAGATATGTGTCCCGATGTATGCTACAACTGAAAAATGAATATGCTAACTGGCAACCTATAGAGCTAGTACTGTATGCTGAAGTAGTACCAATACAAATATTTCCTCCGGTCTATGTCTGCCTCAAGGGCCAAACCCAATATAATTTTTATCCCTGGAATATGACATTGCTAAAATAGCTTCAAGAAACCTACCAGTGACAAAAGATTTTTAACCCACAAAGAACCTTCTTAATTAATAATATCCTAATCCAAGTAAATCTGAAATGAGACACCTAAAGAAACATATATTTGACACAATCATTCTATTGTAAAAAGGAACATATGTATTGACATAAGACCTTGTCTGGTCAAGATCCGACACACAAACTTTTTTTCACAAATAAGGCACGACGGTCCAGATTTTTATAGAAAGCTCGAACAAAAACATTGTCATCTGCTGGGGTTACCAGCTACAATAAAAAAGGTAAAACATCCACCATAGGCAAAATATTACATGTTCTTAATCTTGATTACAAGAGAACGGCCATGTACATGCAGGGGCAGATCCGCATTCAAACAAAAATAACGCTCAGGTTGGACATGTGGTTGTTTGATTTGGCGAGTCGACATTGCAATACTACAGTATGTACATGGATTAAACCAAAACATCAGTGTATACAATATTTTTTGTGCTTTTCCCTGATGGGTCAATATCCTTATTTGGCTTTGCAAGTATCCGAGTTGTTTGTCTTGATATCCCTCTAGACAGAGCAACATAAAGTTGACCGTGCGAGAACACCGGCTCAGGTAGATATACACCGACATTTGGGATTGTTTGACCTTGAGCTTTGTTGATTGTCATAGCAAAACTTAGCCGAATGGGAAATTGCTTTCTTTTAAACTTGAAGGGAAGCACATCATCCTCTGAAGGATAGAGAGGAATTCGTGGAAGGAAAACTCGCTTCCCAGCGTATTGACCACCAATAATTTCTGCATCAATAGCATTCTCTTGAAATGCCTTGATAATAAGCCTTGTACCATTGCATAAACCATTAGAAGGATCAAGATTGCGAATCAAAATAACAGGAGTTGATCTTCAATCTGAGAATATGTGGAGGTAGGCCATTAGGTGTGAGTGAATTTAGGAACTCCGGTGGATAGTGATTATGTGGATCATCCACTGCTGAGTCAAAACTGTAGTAAACATTTTCTTCTCCGGGGAACCGATCAATAAGATTTGAATTTAACTCATCCACATATTCATTCTTAGTGGAAAGAATGGCACGAGCACTAATATAAGATGGTGAGTTTCCATGTTTGTCAAGTAAAGGAAAGATATCATCAATCAACTTACTAACAGAAGCTTTCCATGTTTGTCTGCAGTTAGGCACTTGCTCCAGAAAATGAAAAGTGCGGGGCAGATTATGGTATATATGATCATATGGGTCCACTTGTAGACCATTCATAATAGGATTCGGTTCCTGATATGATTGAAAATCAAGACCTGTGTTTTTCAAATGCGTTAGAAAAGCAATAAAACATTGAGGAAATTATTGAACACAAATTCATCCAATACTTACTCGGTCCAATATAGATAAGACTTTCATCATCCACATCCTCACAATCAATTATGTCTTCCGCTCGCACACCATGATCTATTGACAATTTATTTTAGCCATAGTTAGATAAAATATCTGTTATAGCCACATATAATTAATTTTTTCAATGTTTATGACTAAAATTACCATGAATGGCAGGGAAACAATCTTTTGGCATATAAATGTTGTCTTCATGCAAGTCATTTTCATCTCTCCATGAACATTGTGTACTACTACAACTTGCCTTTTCTGACCTCTTTCTCTTATTGTGGCCATATTTTTTCTCCATGCATGTTACTTTCTGCCCATGTGACAATTCTGAGTACACATTAGCGCTACGGTGTCGCTTACGCTTACCTACAGTTTTCAATTCATAATTTCCAGCCTGATGTTCTGATGAAATTGATGATAAATTTATGCCAGATGAACTGATGGTGAACCGAGTTCCAGCTCTTGGGCAACATGTGTCATAACCACCATTACCTGCCACTGTTTTTTATGAAAATGATTCAACATTGTGTAATAAAAACAAAATAGAATCTCTGATATTAAATATTCATTGATAATGTCAACCTTGATTGCCTTTTGATGACGAACACTGTCGAGTAATCGCTGGTTCATGCTTCACATGATTTGAATGTAGAACATTTTCTTGTAACCAATCAAAAGAGGGAAAACTGGAATTGTCAGCATCTTCCTTTCCTGGAATATAGGTTCATAATCTTCCCGTCAAATAATTATACAATATCTCTAAGAATATAAGAACCATAGTAGAATTAGAATTGTACCTTTTACTGGTTTAGAAAAGTCACCTGTCATGTATATGGTGTTGTTAATTCCTGAATTTATCTGTCGTGGTGTTGGTATTACATTATTACAACCTGCATTACAATCACGCCTCATTCTTTTATACTCACGATTCCTCTGCAAATAGGCTTCCCTTTGATCTGGAGTCATTCGTAGATATCTATCTCGGTCCCGATAACGCTTGCGCTGAGAACTCATTTGTATAACACCCTTGGTATC
The DNA here is from genome assembly GCA_030063025.1 of Avena longiglumis. NCBI lineage: Eukaryota > Viridiplantae > Streptophyta > Magnoliopsida > Poales > Poaceae > Avena > Avena longiglumis. The sequence continues at coordinate 425,171,948 of CP125978.1, forward strand.
AGTTTTGGGATAATTCTGCTCTCTACAATAGCTGTTATCATGTAATACAAAACAAAAAAAAAAACACAGATATAGTTATACATAGAAGGGTAAGAGATCGACAAGGATAATAATTAGAGAATGTAATAGATGTACATTGGTTCCATTCCACTGAAGTTGCCAAGTGGACATTTGTAATATCTCTGAGAGGATCTTTGCCTTCCATCTTGTTGGATCTTGTGAGATGGCTTCCAAAGGTTTTCTACAATAATAATCTACAATATAAGAATCAAGGGCTTGTTCAGAATACATGAATGAAAAAATCAGGAAGAGAAAACCACATAGAAATAGGAAAGTATAGTTTGTGCAAAACTACAGGATCTAGAACCAAAGGAAAAGTTTATGAAGCGGACGTTTGGGAGATCAACGCAAAAACACTGGAAACAATCCTTGTGAACAGTAGCTTTCAGTTTACTTATTTTGGTGCAGATCATGAAGCAATGATGATGACTATGTAAGCATTATCTTATTCGGCTACAAGCAGCATCTCTACTAATCTTCTTAGAGCGCTATGTATACAGATGGATTTTTTATTTAGAAAGTGTCACGGCTCCTCAGGCATCCAAGAAAACATCTGCTTTCAGCAGATGTTAAAGTTCCTCTAGAATATGGCAAAAAACGTATTCTCTCCGATCCATATTAGTTAATTTGGATTTGCCAAAATTTAGATGAACCTATATACTAAATAGTGTCTAGATTTATCCAAATCTAGACAAATTTGAGTCAACTAATATAGGTCGGAGGAAGTAGGAAAAAATTCATTTCCAAAGGAATGGCAGCTGCAGATTCCTTTGTTTGAATGCCCAAAGGAAAAAATCATAGGAAACCAAACCTCCAAATTTTCTTCACAATTCCTTTGTTCAGAACGAGGCATAAATCGTTTTTGTATTGCACTAATAGATAAATCCTCACAAAAAAAACAATGATATGGAGTCAATTTACGTTCATGTAGCATTGCCTTTTATGGTCTACCAATAGATAGCAGTTTGGACAAAACCACAAACACCTTGTGTGCAAGTGAAAACGGAGTATTCCAAAAGGTACAACCAGTCCGATCTCCAGCTCTTGTGTGCTAATAAAGTGACACTCGAGCAACATGAACAAGAAGAATCAATTGCGCAACACTCTTATGTAAGAATTCGTCAAAAATTCCACAAGCATCAGGGGAAAATAGGCAACCAAGGAACAACTTACTACTCGCCCGCTGCATCGTGGTCACCGAAGAACGCCTGCATCACATCAAACCGAATCAAGAAGGAATCAAGAAACTTCAGCCTAATGTGAGCTCAAAGAGATGCCGATGCATCCGCATATGAGAGATTGAAAAGCGGTCCGAGGTTGTGGTCGTGGTGGGGGATGGACCGATGTGGTGATATGTGACACGCGGCCGAGAGATCACCGCCAGCGATGCTTGGTTGTGAGTGGATTGGCAAAGCTTGCACTGCGTGAAATCCAATCTTAACTTTGGCTAAGGCTGCATCGTGGGAGTATTCCAAGCTCCGCCGACGAGTCACTTGCGCGGGATGACGAATCCGGTGAGTACAAATTGGATTGAATGGAATCGAGCTATTAGTGAATTTATTTTGCCAAAGGGCGGTAAACCGATGAGAGGAAGATGGATTCAAATGTTTAAAAAATCGTGTACTATAGTAGTAGAGATGAGTCCTTACGGTGTGGACTCCCTCCTCAATTCCCCTAACTCGAAGAAAAAACAAATCAATCATTGAATGCTCTACTGGGTGTGGCGACGTTTGTAACAGAGTGAGGCGCTGCGGTGGTGAGAACGATGTCGGGCGCGCTCCCTATGGAGGAGACTTCCCCCTGCCGAGGCAGTCCAGGGCGATGTGGGTCCACGCAGAGGTGGGGCGGAGCTCGAGGAGCGGAGGTGGAGGGGTGGTTGTCGGCGGAAAGGTGGGACGGGACGAAGACGTAGAGGTAGTGCTGGGATGGAAACCTTATCTCTTTGCCATTTTCCAGTTTAGTCCTACTGTTTTTATTATTTGAAAATAGCCCACACGACCTGTTAGGGGGTTGACAACTGGGGTCAGAGAGTGCCACGTCAGCGATAACGTAGCTCAGATGACACAACACTCCGTCTTTACTGACTGTAGTAACCTATTTCATAGGTGAGTGACTGTATCGAGCATATACATCATGATGAATTTTACTCTTTTGGAGTATGTTCGTGGAACATTGTGCACCTTTTGAGTACTCGCTTCACTGATACGCCCAATTTGCATCACCTTTCTATATCATAATTTATCTCTATTCATTGATATTTGTCTTATTATGAGGTATTACTTATGGCTTTTTCATCTATTTATCCATGTTGGATGATTCCTGGAGGATGGATCACGAGTCTGGATTCTGATGGAAAAGAAGGCGTTTCGGTGCAATTTCGCAAAGATCAGAAAAATACTAGAAAAATATGAAAACATGTTATTTTACCAGAAGAATGAGGGAGCTAGAAGGAGGGACGGAGAAGGGCCTCAGGGGGCCCACACACCCCTAGGCATGGGCCCACCTAACCTCAGCCTAGGGCGTGTGGCCCACCGCCCGCCTCCAACTCCGCCCTTCGCCTATATCTTCCTATGGAACCCTAATACCGGGAACGACCACAGATAGATTTCGCCGCCTGAGGGGCGGATAACACCGAGAGAAATATCTCTCCGGCAGACAGATTTCTGCCGGGGAAATTCCTTCCCGGAGAGGGGAGATCGTTGCCATCAACATCGTCATCAAGCTAGGCTTCATCGGGATCATCATAATCATCATCCACACCATCATCTCCACCAGCACCATCATCACCACTCCGTCCCGCTGTAACAATTGTGGTAGATATTGCTTTAGTTCTTAGGGGAAACTTTCCCGGTGTTAATTACTATTGTAGTTGATGCTTGTGAGTGGAACCATTGGATTATTGTTTATGTTCAGATTGTTATCCATTATCATATTATCTTTGATCTTGATCCATATGATGTCTTGTGAGTAGTTCGTCTAGTTCTTGAGGACATGGGAGAAGTCATGTTGTTAGTAGTGAATCTATGATGAGTTATTATTCAATGGTTTAGTATTTAAGTTGTGGTGTTATTCTTCTAGTGGTGTCATGTGAACGTCGACTACATGACACTTCACCATTTATGGGCCTAGGGGATGCATTGTGTATTTGGCTACCAATCGTGGGGTTGCGAGATGTAAACCTGAACCCCGTTAGGACACCTTTGCACAAGGGAGTGTAGGATCTCGAGTTTAAGGTGGTTAGATTTATATCTTAATTAATTTCCTATAGTTATGGATGTTTGCAGGGTTTAATCACAAGTATGTATTATTCCTAGGAAGGGCGGTATGTTAGCAGTTCACCCACACAACACTTACAAACACCAAAGAAGAGTACTCACTATTTGAAGCGAAAGCACTTGATGTAATTCCCATGTGTCCTCGAGAATGTTTGGTCCTTATAAGTATTTCCACCGGCTTGTCCTTTGCTAAGAAAGGATTGGGCCACTTGCTGCTTGTTCGTTACTCTTGTTACTTGCTCCTTGTTTTGTTGCCTTGTCGAAACCACTAAAATCCGTTTGCTAAGTATTCATGGATTTCTGCCCATACCAATCGCTCAAAGACCTTCTGCTCCTCGTTGGGATCAATACTCCTATTTATTGAAAGTACTACGATACACCCCCTATACTTGTGGGTCATCAAGACTATTTTCTGGCGCCGTTGTCGGGGAGTGAAACGCTATTGAAGAGTGGACCTGGTAAGGGAAACTTTTACTGTGAGTATTACTTTTGTTACTGCTTGTTACTTTGTTTCCAATATGGATAACCCACTTGGTTTTCTGTTTGGGAAAACTACTACCACTGCTAGGGTAGTAGATGAACCACCTCCTGTTGAGATAGATCCTTTTAAGATACCTACAAGTATTGTTAATCGTGTTATGGATAATTATTATTTTGGGGATGGAACTGTCCATCCTGGTGATCATTTGCTTTTTATCCATGAATTATGCAGGTTGTTTAAGTATGCAAGTATCACAACTGAACAGGTAAAGAAGAAGTTACTGTCCATATCCTTGAAAGGGAGAGCTGAAAAATGGTATAAGCTGCTGAAGAATGGATAATCCATGGAATAGGAGGAGATGGCATCTCTCTTTTACTCTAAATTTTATCCTCCCAGTGAGATCCATAAGGATAGAAATCTTATATATAACTTTGGCCTCTTGATGGAGAGAGTACATCTCAAGCTTGGGGGAGATTAAAGTTACTCATGCTTAAATGTCCTATTCATGAACTCCCTAACAATATTATTCTCAATAACTTTTATGCTAGGCTTTCTCTTCATGATAAAGATTTACTAGATGTTTCTTGTGCTGGATCATTCACACGTATGAAGGAAGAAACTAAATGGGATCTCTTATACCGTATTCAAGATAACACTGAAGCTTGGGAGAATGACAAAGGAAGAAAGTCGGGTATAAATTATGATTATGAATGCATTAAATCTTTTATGGGAACTGATGACTTCCATGATATTAGCAATTAGTTTGGTCTTGATCCTCAAGTTCTTGTAAAATGTTTTAATGCCTCTGCCTCTTATATTGAAATTCACAAGAAAGATTGGGACAAGTACCATGCTCCTTATAAAGACACTGTCACCCATGTACCTGCTAGTACAGAGGTTTGTACTGTTGATCCTATTTTGCATGAATCTTATATTGAGAAAACTCCTTTTCCTTCCAAGGTAAGGGAGCATTCTATTATGGCTAATGTGGTTAGCAAAAGCGCAAAGAAAACTGTAGGGTCCGATGAGCTTATTGATATTGAGCCCGTGGTAGCTATTGTGAAAGATCTTGTCACTAGAAATATAGAGGATGAGCATATTGTCTTCTGTGAAGACGCTACTAATATTGTTTCTCATCCTAAGAAAGTTAGAAAAGCTAGTGTCCTTGTGCTTTCTGTTAAAATTTGTAGTCATAGCTACTATGGTTTATGTGATATTGGTGCTAGTTCTAGTGCTATTCCTTATGAGCTTTACAGGGAAATTATGCATGAGATTGGTCCTTGTGAGCTTGAGGACATTGATGTGGTTATTCACCTTGCTAATTGTAGGGTTCGCAGCATAGAAAACAAAAAAATTCCTACGATGGGAACTACATACCAAGATCTATCTACTAGATACAAACAACGGGCGGATGTATATCCGTAGAGAACATACCCTTGAAGACCGACAAATCTTAACGAGTTCAACTCGTGGTTGATGTAGACGATCTCTTGCCGATCTCAAGATCGAGTCGCCCCAAATCAGCAGCGCATCCGTGCTCGCACACACATTCGAGGCAGAGCAACCTCCGCCTCCTCGCTCCATGATGCAAATGAAGCACAACTCTTTCTTGCCGAATAGCCATCGGGAACATGTATCTCGCTAGTCCGAGACCATGGGGAATAAATTCTAGAGGGGAGAGATCCTTGAGGAGGTGTGAGAGACAAGTGAGGAGGGGCTTTTTATAGGAGGAGGAACCCCAAGGGGTGGCGGCGCATGGGGCTGCCCCTTGCTCTCCCTCTTCATGTGGGTGGACACTCCACTAACAAATCTCCTTTAAATTCTCCACTCAAAAGTCCACTCAAATTCCCATTAAATTTCCACAAAATTTAATGCAAACTCTCATTAAATAAAACTCTTTATTTTATTCAGAATTTTCTCAATTACTTTAATGACAAACATTCACAATAACCCCTTGCTAGAATTCCATTTCACATGCATAACCACTTTATGTAATTTCACCCAAAACCCGTTTGGTATCTAGTGAAATAAATTTCGCGCTTGTTCATTCTTTCGGCATGAAACTTTTGCTCCATTGGATGGGTGTCTATTAAGCGTGTCACCCTACGGTTCGTGAATAATGCGGACATGATCGAGACCCTCTCGGATCAATAATTAGAAGCGGATCCGAGACCCATACGACTCCCACACATTCAACTATGACTTTCTTGTGATCGCTTGAACCTTTTACGCTAGTATCTTAATCCCTTTGTTTCACGATATATTACATGTCCGATATTCGATCATCGGTATTCCATACCTAGTTTGATCTCGTTAATGACATGCACTCTTTTCTCGCTCGTGATATAACATTCTAGTGATCAAATCACTTGCTTGCAAGCTAATCAATGTGATATCACCGAGAGGGCCCTGAGTATATCTATCGGTCATCGGATGAACAAATTGACTCTCGATCCATGAGCCTCAACATAACACTTTATTAGTTCTCAATCCATCTTTATAATCACACCTTACGGTGTGACGTTTGATGTTATCAAGAAACTCTTCAAGTGTTAGTGATTGACATGATCTCATGGTCTAAGGATTAGGATCACTTCATAAGTTGTTATAGCAATATAAACTCAATGACTTTGATCGTAATGCTATACTGAATGAATGTTCATCACACCATTACACTAATGTTGTGATCCCGTTATTAACAACATCCAATGTCCATGATCGTGAAACCTTGATCATCTTGTTAATCAACGAGCTAGTTTATGAGAGAGGCATAACTAGAACTTTCGCTTGTTTATTAAACACACATGTATTAATGTTTCCGTATTAATACAATTATAGCATGCAAAATAAACATCTATCATATACTTGAAATACACATAATAAACACTTTATTATTGCCTCTCAGGCATATTCCTTCGCCTCCCACTTGCACTAGAGACAATAATCTAGTTACATAGTGATAAATCTAACACCCATTGAGTTATGGTGTTGATCATGTTTTATCTAGGAGAGTTTTAGTCAACGGATCCGCTACATTGAGATCCGTATGTACTTCTAAATCTTTATATCTCCATCCTTGACATGCTCGGATGGAGTGAAACCGCTTAATATGCTTGGAATGCTTGTGAGACCTTGGCTCTTTGGCATTAGCAATGGCACCATTGTTGTCACAATAGATCACCATTGGGTCCAACGCTTTGCCACCACTCCTAGTTGGATATGAACTCCTTCATCCAACCGCTCGAGCCGCTCACAAAGAACATATTCGCCTCCGTTGTTGATCCCGCTTACCACCACAGTTGTTTGGAGCTCCTCCAACTAACCGCCCGCCATTCATGAGAAAACGATCCGATTGAGACTTAGAGTCATCCGGATCGGTCAAAGCTAGCGCCAACATAACACTTAGCGACGAGCTCTTCTTCACCTCAGATACAAGAAACATATCCTTAGTTCTTCGTAAGTACTTAAGGATATTCTTGACCGCTATCCAGTGTTCCGAACCTCGATCCGATTGGTACCTACTAGTCAAACTAATAGCATGTGCCACATCCGGTCTTGTACATAGCATGTCGTACATTATAGAGCCTATGGTCAAGCATAGGGACTTTGTCCATAATCTCTCTTTCTTCCGGCCGGGACTTTGAGTCTTACTCAATGTCTTGCCTTGCAACATAGGTAAGAACCCTTCTTACTCACCATTTTAAACTTCTTTAAAATCTTATCAAGGTATGTACTTTATAGCCCTATTAGGCGCCTAGATCTATCTCTATAGATCTTTATGCCTAATATGTATGACGCTCACCTAGGTCCTTCATTGAAAATTTGTCGCTTAGATAACTTTAACACTGTTTAAAAGATCTATATCATTTCCGATCAATAATATGTCATCCACATATAATATCAGAAATGCCACATTGCTCCCACTCACTTTCTTGTAAATACAAGCTTCTCCATAAGTTTGGACAAATCCAAACTCTTTGATTACCTCATCAAAACGGAGATTCCAACTTCGTGATGCTTGCTTCAATCCATAGATGGATCGCTGAAGCTTGCACACCTTGTTAGCATCCTTAGGATCGACAAAACCCTTTGGTTGTACCATATACAACTCTTCCTCAATATTACCATTGTGAAACGCGGTTTTTACATCCATCTGCCATATCTCATAATCGAAATATGCAGCAATTGCTAACATAATCCTAACTGACTTTAGCATCGCTACGGGAGAGAATGTCTCATCGTAGTCAACTCCTTGAATTTGTCGAAACCCCTTTGCGACAAGTCGAGCTTTATAGACGGTCACATTACCATCAGCATGAGTTTTCCTTTTGAAAATCCATTTGTTCTCCACGTCCTTTCGGTCGTGAGGTAAGTCCACCAAGTTCCAAACTTGATTTTCATACATGGATTCCATCTCGGATTTCATGGATTCTAACCATTTGTTGAACCTGCTCATCATCGCTTCTTCATATGTCGCAGGTCATCATTTTCATCAACCATGAAATTCATGACAGATTTCAGATAGCTCGAGCCGACGTGTCCCGCTTGACTGAGGTTCGAGTACTCTTTTCGAGTTTCATGATCATTATCATTAGTTCCCTCTTCAATAGGTGGAGCCAACTCCGAACAACTCTACGGCGCGCTACTCGCCATACTTTGAAGAGAAGGTTCAATAACCTCTTCGAGTTCTACCTTCCGACTACTCACACCTTTCGCGAGAAACTCTTTCTCTAGAAAGGATCCATTCTGGCAACAAAAACCTTGCCTCGATCTGTGATAGAAGGAATACCCAATAGTTTCCTTTAGGGTATCCTATGAAGACGCATTTTCCGCTTTGGGTTCGAGTTTATCCGTTGAAGTTTCTTCACATAAACATCGCATCCCCAAACTTTAAGAAATGATGACTTAGGTTTGTTTCCAAACCACAATTCATATGGTGTCTTTTCAAAGGATTTAGATGGTGCCCGATTTAAAGTGAATGCAATGTTTAGTGCATAACCCCAAAATTACAACGGCAAGTCCGCGAGACATCATAGATCGAACCATATCTAATAAAGTACGACACGACGTTCCGACACACCATTTCTCTGTGGTGTTCCGGTGTGAGTTGTGAAACAATTCCACACTCTTTCATGTGAGTGCTAAACTCGTAACTTAGATACTCACCTCCACGGACCGTAGAAATTTTATCTTTCTATTACGATGATTTTCCACTTCATTCTGAAATTCCTTGAACTTTTCAAAGGTTTCGCACTTGTGTTTCATCAAGTAGATATAACCGTATCCACCAAATCATCCGTGAAAGTAATAAAATAACGATATCCACCTCGCCGACACACTCATTTGACCACACATCGAATGTATGATTTCCAATAAATCACGCCCATTCCATTGAACCTAAAACGACGTTTCTAGTCATCTTGCCCATAAGGCATGGCTCACATGTATCAAATGATTCATAATCAAGTGATTCCAAAAGTCCATCCGAATGGAGCTTCTTCATGCTTAACGCCAATATGACCTAGACGGCAAGCTACATATATGCGGATATATCATCATTTAGTTTAACTTTTATTATCAACATTATGAATATGTGTAACATTATCATCGAGATCTAATAGAAATAAACCATTCATCATCGGCATGACCATAAAATATTTCATTCATATAAATGGAACAACTCAGAGGTCCCAACCTTTAATAAGGCGTAGATCCCGGTGTTTACAATGCTAGTCCCTGGATCAATAGCTAGCATCCACAGTTAAGATGTAATATCAAGAAACAAAGTTCATAATGTAACTTTATAACCAGTAGTAACATACTTTTATTACATCTTACATAGCTCATTTGGCTATTACATTACATTGCAGCAGAATATCTATAAGCATGGGGTCCTTCATCTTCAAAGTGCCACAGGCAAACATGTTGGTTGTAGACTTGTAATCCTAATCAATCAACTTCACTACTATCAATCAAACCTGCAACATAACAAGTTACAGCCACAAGGGTCAATACATTTGAATTGTATTGGCAAGTTTCACTACTATGTTGAATATAAGTGGATCCTATCATTACATGCATATTTGGCTAAGTAGGGTTTAAGGCTCATTTGAAAGCAATAATTTATCCTATCTTTTAAAATAGTTTTGATCTTTTGTCAAATCTTTCCTCGAACTCCTTGGTAAACCTCAAGTGTTTCAAGTCTTTGTTAAAATCTCTTGAGCCCTTGGCACACCCCAAGTACTTCAAGTTTTATCAAAATCTCTGAGCTCCTTGGTAAATCCCCAAAGTGCTTCAAGTTTTATCAAAATCTCGAGCTCCTTGGTAAATCCTCAAGTGCTTCAAGTTTTTATCAAAATATCTTGAGCTCCTTGGTAAATCCTCAAGTGCTTCAAGCCTTTTGTCACTTAAAAGTTTTTCTTTAGAAATTGGAATGTCGAGATTTCATAGCTTCGTGCCTTAGTTGCTCAAGATTGTCCATAACCGGGACACGGCTAAGTACTTAGATTTTTTTATCTTCTGCAGAAGTTGTACACTTTACCCACATGACACAATCTCATCTTGTTGCCACCAGTGGCCGCTGGATAAGTACTCACCAAGATGGAATACTGGCAAATTGAGAATGTGACGAAGTCTTTCCAAAGGGTCCTCCCATACACAATGCTAGCTTGTCTTCAGGCACCCATGTAGGGTTCCGAGTTCTCTCATTTCAGCTAACTCAAGACCAATGCATGGGTCTTCCCAATGTAGTTGACTAAGCCAGAGCCATAATAGCATGTGGTCATACACTAAGCCACTATTGGAGAAACATGTTCAATCTCTAAGTCCTCGGTGGTTTTCATTTGCACAACAAAGGAGATTTCCATATAAACATGGCTCCTCTTGTTGCCACCTTGTCCAAAACTTGAGTAACCTTGTCCACCCAGGTGGTTCATTGAGTACTTGTTTTATTATATAAAAACACAAGTCTTTTCTCAACTTCATAAAATATCAACATGTATCTCTTCTCAAAATATGTAGCATGGCTAAGCATTTTACAACTACATTGTTTTTACTAAGGAATATAAGGGTATCCTATTATGATTAGCATGGTATAAAGTATAGAATTATTTTTCATGCATGTTTCAAAATCCACTAAGTATAATGAAAATAGTAGGACTTTTGGATGATAGTGTAACTTGCCTTTTGGTAGAGAATGTTGGTTCACTCTTGATCTTGCTAATCTCACACTCTTTTAACTTCACTACAAATCAATCAAGCAAACACAAATTCAACTAGCATTCCAAAACAATATTCAAAACAATTCATCACACATAAAATAATAGAACTAAGTCATGCATGCAAGCATGCAAAAGATAGTTTTATTTGCAAGGGGGGTTTCTACTAGGCTCTAAACATTGTAAGGTTCAAAGTGGTCATTTTCTAATGTGGCAAAGTCATTTGCAAAAGGGTTTTATCTATAAACCATTTTTAAATCAAATCATTATTTATGCGATTGAAATTGTTTTTAGCAAAGCAACAATTTTATATTGTTCACCAAATAAGTTGTTAAATCACAAAACTTGGTGTTTAGGGTCAGTAGGTTTGGTTTAGAACATTTTCCAAAGATTTTACCCAAAAGTCATTTCCATAGCAAATCAATAATTTTATTTTGACTAGAAATGGGCTAATTTAAATTTTATTCCTAAACTTCACAAAATCCATTTTAAAATACAAAGTTAGTTCCTAGGGTCAGTGGGTTCACCACAAACCAATTTTGCAAATATTTCATCCTTAAAAACTTTTTGAATAATTTTATAACCTAAACAAGCATACAAATGTTTCTGCAAAAACAAACATTTTACCAGAAGCTTTTTACTAAACAAATTGAACGGTTGGCTAGGGCTTGTTCCACTGATTCCATTGATATAAAGTTTGTAATTTTTGGACATGTGGATCAAAAGTTACAAGGTTTACAAATTTGCAAAACAATCAGATTTCAAATTCTGTTTTAAAACAAACTAGTGCCACGCCATAATACTACCGGGTCGACACCGGTTCGTGATGGATCGCCTCGTGAGGCGCTGGATCAAACAGATTGCACGGTTTATATTATGCACTTTCACCGCTAAGTGGTTCTATCGTGTCACCACGATCCGAATCGAACGGCTTATCAACTTGCCAAGAATCGCGCTAGCGGGCGGCCGGCGGCGGGCCTGGGATGATGTGCTAGCGGCGGTTACAGGAAGCAAGGAAGAGGTTGGCGAGGCTTACCAGAATCTTAGAGGCTTGCTGATGCTCGAGGTGGTACTGGCTGGCGAAGGGGAGCACTGGAGTGGAAGTAATTGCTCGCCGGAGACGATGGCGGCGGCGGTTCGTGGTCGCCGGGGACAACGCGCATCACCCTAAGACGAACGGGTGGTACAGTTAGAAGCGCACATTCGAGAAGATGGGAGCATCATCGAGGAGTGCCGGGGTTGATACTTACCAGGAGGTCGCCGAGAAGGAGGCGACAAGGCGCCGAGGTTGTCGGCCGACGCCTGGGCGCCCATGAGTGAACGGACAAAGACAGGAGAAGCCAGGGCTAGGGTTCACGCCTGCAGTGCTCAGGGAGGCAAGGGCGATGGTTCGCCAATCGCCGTGAGACTTCCGGGCCGAGCCAGCGGTGGTGCAATTATCTGTGGCACTCGTGGCTCAGTCGAGTGGGTTCTGAGGGGAAAGGAAGAGGAGTTGCTGGAGATTAAGAGTGCGTGGTCGCAGGGAGGATTCATTGTGCCATTTACGCGTATTGATTCGAGCAATCAACGGCGAGGAGGAATCAGCGCGGGTTTAAAGACGATGAACAAGGGTGGGGTCCCGTCGCTGCTGGGGGAGAGAGAGGGAAGAGGGGCCACCGTCGCATCTGCTGGTGGATCTTCTGGTGAAAACGTTTCGCGAGAGAGAGTGGGGTGGGCTTGCTGTTGGGCTTGTTGGGCTGGCCGGCTGGGCTGTGTCCTTTACACATTTTTTTTGTTCTGAAACTTTTCCTTTTTCCAATTCTATTTTCTGTTTTGAAATTCAAACAAACAAATCAATTCAAAATTCCTCCAAACTTTGCACTGAGTTTTGTTTCTGTTTAACAACAATATTCCAAGTCCCAAAATAAAATAATTTTATTCTTTTAGGAATCTGCTAATAATTAAATAAAATGGATCTTAGTTATTAAATCAAATGGGTT